>CAMTDV010000010.1:8500000-9100000 GCA_947069175.1 Scalesia atractyloides
TGTATACAACCATCATATTGTTCTCGAGAACTTGAGTTACATGATTATGATTATTTAAAATCCTTCAAGGACTTTCATGTAAACTTTAAGTATCAAGTAACATAATAATTCTCTCTCTATATTACTAGACAAATAAAATATTGGAAAGTCATTGCATCCACCACTAGAGAATGTGTCTCTTTATAATCAATCATGGGTTTTTCAAAAATCCTTGTGCCACCAATTTTTCCTTATATCACTCATTTTGATTTTCACATAATTCGCATAAAAAACCTGTTTACATTCAACATATTTTACAACTTCAGTTGTATAGATGTTCGTCCGAAAACTTTCCATTTAATTAGAGAACTCAACCTTGCCTTATTTGCGACTTTTCTCTTTTGGCCAATCATTTCTAATAGGCAGATCTTAAATTTTGATCCTTATCATTTTATCATTTCAAGCGCTATTTTATATACAAAAGTATAACGACGTTGATTTTAATTTCGATTCCATACATTTCTAGACATGAAACAACTTATTGAGAACTCTTTATCTTCAGGTACCTGAGGTTCTTCGAGAACCATCATATCTAATGTCTCTTCAGGAGACCTTTTTACTATAACCTCGACTTTGACCATCTTAATTACTTGCTCCAATTTACGAGGAATTTTTTTATTGAAATCGACTAGTCTACCACGCTTCAGGCGTGCAATAGACTCATTACAACTACGTGATTGTCCTTCTGGGACACAAATATAATTGGAGCGTAAGTAGTTGATTATGTGACTTACATAGTCATTATATTTTAGTCAGTGAACTTGTCTGGTAATTTATTCTTTAATATTCTAAATGAATTTTCCTTTGAACTTCTAGTTCATAGTTTATAATCTAAGGATCAAAATGACATAATAAATTCATTCAACCTTTCACTTTACAACTGCTTGTTATCTCCCCCTAATTTTTGGAACATTTATTCACCAAAGTGAAAACCAATGAGCTGTGAGTAAATCTCTCACCAATGGCTTTAAGTATTTAATTGTATATAATTTTTATGCCCAACATATATTCTCAACCTGGTGGATTAATTACAATATATATCGCACAACCAAAATCTTGGATGGGGCATATTTGGTTCCTGACCAAAAACCAACTCCGTGGGGAGAACTACAACCAATTGGCTTGATGTGAATTAATGGTTCTATATGTAAAATTATATGTACATAAATGTATTTTTGCTCCAAGATCATTAACTTTGCAATCAATTGTAGTTGTTTAGTAATTGTCTCAACAAAATCAATTCATGTATGAACATAAACTATATGAAGCTCAATGCTTCTATTGACCATTAACTTGGCAATTAAATTTACTGATATTACCAAAACAAGCATACCAATCTGGAATAATATACTTGTTATTTATTAGCTAAGTCATAAATCACGCAAACTTCAAGTTGCGAACTTGATAACCATTTAGACGATGCATCGATTTAAAGCACTAAATGGTATCATGTTGGATATTTATATCCTTTTATCATTTCCAGAATATTCAAGGATTCACACCCTACTTCTGTTGGCATATACTGAACTTCCCTTGAGAGCAACTATTGCATGCTAATTACCAACTTGAAGAATCTTCTAGTTCTTCAATACGTTTCACATCATCATTGACTCGGTGTGGTCTAATCGGTCATGCCAATTAATTAACTAATCATGTACCATAAACTTCTTGTTTATGATCTTTTATATATTACTTGCTCGTATGTAATACAAAACACAAGATACAAGAGAATACATTATATCTTTAAAGTTCAAATCATCATGTTATATGAACACTCCTTAGTTTACCACCTTTGGTGCTTCCATCTCATTACAATTTTAAATGTTTGACCTCATAACTATAACTTTCTCAATTTTGTCCATGATCGCTACCTTACAATGATCAATATGTAATCACATTCACCTTAGGGAATGAAATAGAATATGAAAACGTTCATGGATTTTCGATCTTTGCTCATTCACACGGGTATGAAATCACTTCAAACCATTCATACTCTTTATGTGATATTGCTACTTCAGGAGCATATCTCACGTGTAACAGATGGAAATTTTTTATCCAATTTTTATTTATAAAATCTTTTTCTTCATATGATATAAAGTGAAAAATAACAACATGATCAAGTCATGTAAGTTTTGTCAATTTAAAATTTTATAACCTTCTGTGGTGAGGTTTATGAAGTATAACACTGTGGATTTCGTATCAAAGCACGTATATACTCTAGAATGATAACAAAACAACTTTGTTATCTCTTTTTTTTCTTTATCCAATAATCTATCAATTGTATAAATAAATCAGAGCATATTAAAACTACAATAAAGATAATCTTCCTATTATACATTATGCTCTATTTTACATCATGCTCTATTTTATCAACATCAAGTGCATGAGTTTTAAATTCTTATTGTCTTATAATTATAATTGAAAAGGTTGATAAATGATGAAAGTCACAATAAAATCATACGTCTTGAATCATGTGTTATTGCATTTAGAAAAGCAAGGTAATTATTATAAGAAAAATAAGTAAATAAACATCATTTTTTACTACTAATTTATAGCAATAATTTGTCATCAATATGAGTGATATGTGTCACACCCCAATCGATGGCGGAATCATCGGGACGTGGTACTAAGCAGTTCAGATTGCTTGAGAGAATCCATAACTACTAATTTAAATGACCATATTTAAGCGTTAATTTCCCATACAATCAAACATACAATCATTCCATAATCATCAAAAATTTAAATATTCTCAAACAATTTAAAAGTCGATAACTAATTTATTACAAGTTTCTAAAGCAAATTCCTAAGTCCGATTTGCAGCGATAACATCCTCAACATGTTGCATACGTTAAAATACACGTCAATACAATAAAGTAAATGTGAGTATACAGGTTTAATAGCATAATAATAGTGATAAAGCGTACGCATAACCAACATGTACGCGTAGAGAAAGTGAATCTAAGTAAGCTAACAATAATGATACAAGCTAACCAACACGACTGGGGATGTGAGTATGCGCGATACGTGTTCACAACTGCGAACACGCACGTAAAGTAGTATGCGAGCCTTAACAACCCCCGAACCAATCGGGTGTTGAGTCCAAACTATAGTACAATCGTTGCTAAGGGCGGTCTGCAAGTCCTCATTATTCACACATAGCAAACAAACATTCAGCGATTTCCGTATAACATGTGAGAGCGGTTTAGCGTTAAAAAAGTTTAGCGTTGTGTGTAGCGTGTTTTGATATAGAGACGCATGTAACATCCAAAAGTGCGTTTTAAACAAAAGGGTTCAAGTATACTCACAGTCGATGCTTAATGGAGAAACACGAACTGCTGTGGATTGAAGGGAGCGCCGGTTCAACTTGTAAACGCGAACATAAATGCATCAGTCTTCCCAAGTGCTGAAACGGTCAACGTGTGAAGGAGCAGTGAACAAGTTCGGGAGAGGTTGTACCAATTCCTTGGAATTGGTACAAGTTCGGGTGAACTTGACTGTTTGTCTTACAGATTGCACAAGTTCGGGCGAACTTATCTGGTTTCCTTGGAAACTAGACAAGTTCGGGCGAACTTGCCTTGTTTTCTTGAAGTTTGAACAAGTTCGGCCGAATTTGGCTGATTCTCTTGAAAGTTTGACAAGTTCGGGCGAAGTTGGTCACTAATCTGGTGACAACTTCAAGCGAACTTGCTCTTTTTTGGGCGAACTTGACTGTTTTCGTCACCAAATCGTGTGTTTTCACGTCGTTTGCTGAGGAAATCGAGTGTCCATCCCTCCAACCTTGAGCAACTGAGCAAAACATAGGCTGGAGAGGTCTTTTGGAGCGAGTTTTAGCCATTTTACAGAAACTCGGGCTAATCCGGGCGAACTTGTCTGGTCGGACGGGTTAGTCCAGTTTGTGCAAAGTGACGATATCGTCCTTGTGTTTCCGGATCTGAGATCTTGCTTGACAAACGCCTCGTTCCACTTCATAATGAATGAAACATACGTCACTTAGTCCGTATTTTGTGTAAAAATCAATGCTTTAAAAGGTTTTACTCAGATCTAACACTTGGTGAGTCGAAATCATCAAGATTTCTAGCTTGGGAAGCCAAAGCTAAGCCCAATACCCTCGTTTAGTGTAGATCTAAGTGAAAAGAAGAAGTTTTGTACAAAAAGATGAAGATTTTCCTAAACAGGAGAGTTTTGATGAAAACGAAGGTAATCCTTCTGCAAAAATCATAGTAAAACGTTGTAGTTTGCATAAAACGAGTTGATTGTTACTTGGAAATCAAAGGTTTTCGGTTTTAGGAGCTCTGGAGCGAAGTTAGCAGCAAGGGGAGCACGAATGGAGGTGCTGGGTATTTATAGGTGAAGGGATTTGAGAGTAGCAGTGATCAAGTTCGGCCGAACTTGGCACAATTTCAAGCGAACTTGGCACAAGTTCGGGCGAACTTGGCCAGTTCAGCTTGAACTTGTGCAAGTTTGAGCGAACTTGCTGATTATTGATGTTTCTGGTGGCCTGGTCAAGTTCGGGCGAAGTTGGGGTGCCCAACTTCGGGCGAACTTGGCCTATTGGCAAAGTTTTGTTCGTTATTTGCTTGTTAGGTGCTCGTTTGGCGATTCGATTCGTATTAGATAGTTACATTAAGCGTTTTAGCGAGACGTTAAGTGTTGCGTTAATAAAATAATGTGTATTAGCGAGACGTTAAGTATTGCGTAAATAAAATAATGCGTTTTAGCGATTTGTGCGAGCGAGAGCGTTGCGATAACGAGTACAACCATAAATCATAAAGTAAACATAATAGATAAGTAACATAATGTAAAATAAATAAACAGCGATTTGAGTTTGCGTTGGGGGTTGCGAGTATTAAACGATTTAAATGCGATAATTAAGCGATGTAATAAGCGTTTTTAAATAATTTAATCCATTATAATTAACCTCAGAGTACAAAACGATAAAGAAACAGAAATAACAGAATTCGGGTAACAATCCGAAAGATCAAGTTGTTACAATATGTCATGTGATGTCATACAAGTAATCAAAGTTCTTGAATAGCAGATAAGAGAACTATAAACATAAACTTATCATATATCTAGACAATATGATTATGAACACTAACAATCTATATACTAAACTTTATAATCAAATACATGTAGCTCTCATAATTAAATTTACATGAACATATTAAATTAAAGCATAACCTTGTGAAGCTAAAGCAACTCTTATAAATAGATAAAAACAATACATGAATAATATATCAAATGACTATATATGCCAAAATAATATTTGTAATTCCTTAAATGATTGTACTTAAATACGATGATAACTATATATATGCAATAACAATATCTATCTATACTATATAATAAAAGAAACTTATGAAAGGACACGTGTCATTCATTGGATCCATCTATTTTTTTTGTTTTCCCATCTAAATTATTTATTCTCTATTATCTTTATTTAATTTATCAAATTCAAATAAACACGATAATTTTGATTAAAGATAAAAGTTTAATATATTACAGATGAAATCCTTTAAATGATAATAATTTCAAGAATTGAAAATTTTAACTAAATTTATATCACCGCAACATATTCAAATCATTTTGGCTTTGCCTGCCTAGTGATACAAGTTATTTATTTTAATAAAACTGCAACATTAATTTTTAATGACGTGCATTTATTCTTTATTTCAAATACAATTTGATGTCAAGTGTGAATGTTGTCAATAATGTTGAAAAGGTCTGCAAATTTTTTTATCTTAAATCTATTAATTAAAACTCATTCCTAAAGGTGATTTCATGCTAAGGAAATTATTTTTCTTTTATATTTATTATGTAGGTTATCATTAAAAATCGGCCATTAATCACAAAAGAATTTTAAAATTTTGGTTTCTCTATTTTGAATATAGAACAGATTTCTTATATTTTTTAATAAAATATTGTCCTCAAATTTAAATTATTAATTTAAGATATTTTTAAATAAACCAAATTATTAATCATAAAAACCAAACTTTTTATGAAGATATTATTTATTTTTCTTGTCATTAATTAAAAAAGTATTATGTAGATTTTATTACTTAATCATAAATCAAATTGCATGTATATAACTTTCAATATTATTTGATGTATAAAATTTGATTTATTCAACCCTACACGAGCTTTTTTAAAGATTAAACTTTTTTTATTATTTAAATACAAAATTACATTTATTCTACCCGCTTAATACATGGAGGTTTTAAAGATATAAAGTTTTTGTTATTTGATACATAAAATTATATTTATTCTACCTGTATAATACACAGGGTTCTTAAAGAATATTTTTTTATTATTTAACCAATATATAAAAATACAATTAATCAACTCGTGTAATACACGAGGTTTTTTAAAAATATATTATTTTATTATTTAGTTTATGAAATTATATTTTATTTAACCCGTGTATTACATGGAGTTTTAACCTAGTTATAGAGATAATTGTAATTCAGAAAAAAAAACGCTTGTTCAACACATAATGCACAAACAAATTAGTTTATGATATTGTTTGCATCACAAATAACCTGTTTAATATTATATGAATATTATAATATATTTTGCTTCACACTATAGAAATATCATATTCGAATTCACTTCTTCATCCTTTAGATTTGTTCAATTATTATTATATTTCAATCATCAATCCTAGCCGTCGGTTGCCAGACATCACCCCAAAACATATAATTACGAATTGTGAATCAATACACAAGACGTGGAGTGGTAACATAAATTTCTTTCTCTATTTTATTAAGATAAATCCAATTAATAACACTTTCGAATTTAGTCAAGTTGAATCATAAATAATGTATTTCAAGTAACAAAATAATTTAGTTATCATGGAATAATAATAACAAAAACCACGAATTGCATCATAATCTATTTTGATATGCATCAAAATGAATAATTCATTAAACAAAACCAAATTTGTAGGCAAAGCTAGAATATATTTCAGTTTTAAATTTTAAGATTATAATATTGAATTCAACTTTAATACTTCAAACAACCATTACCGAAATAACTGAAAAATTATTTTATCTCAAACTAATAAAATAAATTAGTGGTATAAAATAATAATTCATAGCCAGTAAACAAGACATAGATTCAATCATCATGCAAGTTTGATAAGTTAACGATATAATAAAATTATTAGAAAAAAGTTTTCAGAATTACCTGTTAAACAATTCTCAATAGTTTACCTTGTTTAAAGATTAAGGTGGCCATGGATTCCGGTAGATTCCAAAGACTCTAAAACCCCACGGAAAACATGCCTCGGTCCTCCGCCTCTTATCCCGATTAGTTCAAACGCATCAGTCTATCGTCCTTTGAGCCTTTCGTGCCGATAACGTGTTGTAAAACTAGCCTAATAGCATAACAATATAGATGAGATATAGGGAGAAAAAGATTGATATTTCATTGATATGTGTGTATTATAATGATATACAACAGAAGTATATATAGGAGTATTGATAGGTGTGTATTACAATGATATACAAGAGAAGTATATATAGGAGTACAAAACTTGAAGAATAAGCTAATCTATTTTTAGTGTTGATAACCATATAATAATATATGTTTAGAATATTAACCTTTTTTTTTCTTTTCATTACAACCCCGCTCATGCAAATATTGATGGACATGACATTCATTTATTAATCATTGTTTCATTCATCCTTTTAAGGGACTTTATCTAAATCATCTTGATCCCTGAGACATCATAACCCCATAATTCTCCAGTTTCAATATTTGTAAGAATAGTATTAAGAAAAGACCCCCATTAATCTTCTTTTTATTCTTCTTTGATTAAGTCTTCCAGTTGGAAAAAGAATACAAGGTATAAGCCATTGAAAGAGAAAGAAGTCAAGCCTTATATATCTTAAATGGTGTAATAAGAAGACGGTGTCTGTTTAAATATATTAAAATGACAAGAAGACTCAACCCTTTGTTAACAAACAGCAAAGTAAATGAATATCCGCCTGTTCATGGCTTTATAGCCTAGTGGCATATTTGAGGGTGGGATAATAAGGCTTTGAGACCAATAGGTCCTGAGTTCGATTCTCACAAGCCCATATGCCTAGTGGAGATCGATATGATCGGGTGGTTCCGCTGATGGCACAATGATACTCCAGTGGTCCGTCAGTAATTCAAATTTGTCGTTCAAAAAAAAAAAGAATATCCGCCTTTTTCTCTAGGTGTCATAAATATATGCGTTTACAATACATCAGTCATACTCTCTCCTTTTGATCGATAACTTAAAAGTGTTTGGCCACCCATTCGAGCACTTAAAGGTCTTTTGTATGGTTTCATAACTAGTCTTACCCTCTCCTAATAAGTTGTGAATCGTTACATAATACCAATTTGATAAAGAATTCTAATGTGTCTGGATCACCGATGGAAAACAAACTTATAGATGATCTTTCTCTGTATAATTTGTATTTTTCTACAAGAGTCATAAAACTATGAATTAGTGATAAATACTCATTTTATAAATGATTCATGGGTTTTTAGTCTACAAGGCGAGGAAAAGTGGATACACAAGCATTGTTACGTATAACTCATGTCTATAATGTCTATAGAGGCAATAATTTTTAATATAACTATATATAAATGTATTAAATTATAAAATATGAGTAGTTTTGTAGTTTTTTTTTAAATATTATCAGCTGACAAAATGTGTAATAACTCATTAACTAAAATTACATGTTGTACACTTGTACTTTAATACTCGTATTTTGCTTACTAGATAGTACAATTATTGTATTTAAAAATTTATATGATTTTGACATCAAAATATATATGTATTTTGTTTGCAACTTGTGTTGGTTGTTTTCTTCTTGTAAAGAAACTTGTGGGGAGTTTGAATGTTTATAAAAAACTACGTATTAATATACAAAATATACTTACATCATAAAGGAATTAGTATAACAAATTTATACATAGAGAACGAAGGGTAAAAAATTAACAGTATAATTGGTAACGAAAAAATTATAACAAATTTATACGATATGGGGAATTAGTATAACAAATTTGATTAAATATATGGTAAAAGATATAAACGATATAACTAAAAATTGTGTGTGCTCTTGCTTAGCATACATGTTCACTCGAAGTGTAAATGATATAGTAAAGACGTCACACACGCACGTGTATAGACATAACTAGATTGTAGCGTAATACACAGATTCAAAGATAGAATTATGTAATTTTATAACAAGGTGTACACAAATTTACATAACTAAATTATTTTTATGATATACTTCAAAACATAGTGATTTCAATTACATATTTAAATCAGAAATATATTCTCATGCTTATTCCATGAAATTCTAGACCATTAATAATTACAAAACGGTTATCATAAACATAATACTTATAGTAAAATTCTTATGTAAGTGCTTTAAACCTCTAAATAAATATTACTTTTGATTAATATTGTTATATAAATATACAATCTTACGAAATTAGAATTCATAAGATATACATTTACTTGTGATAACAAATATTATTAATGGTTATTAATATAGAATTAATAAGATTTTTTTTCTATATCTTAAGTTTTGAAATATTATTAATGGTTATGATGCATATATGTATATATATATATATAGATAAACTAAAAATCTTAAGATTATAAATTAAGAAAAAAAATGATTGAGATTATGAATGATTCATAAGAAACTTGTAAATATATAATCTTATTAAAATTGAAAGTTGTTAGTAGATAAAAAGCTTTTGTAAAGAATTCTAAATAAAAAAAATTACGTTACACTTATCAATGAGATTATTTGAAACTTATTTAGGAAATTGTTGGAAATATTTTAATAACAATATTTACGTAACTAAAATAACATCAGTATTTTGAAATAAATGTAACATATGAATTATCACGGAGAAATTGAAATAATATAGTTTATATTAATTGTTTTTATCACTAATACTAATTGAGAATATTTTGTGTTGTTATTCATTCATTGCGAAAATTTAAAATATTTTGAGTATCAGAATAAAACAAAACAAGTTATATATATGTTCATAATATGTATATAAATATAAATATATATATATATATATGGTTAGGATTATGTGAGAAACACTAGGCTAATTGAGAAACTTGAGAAGCATTCTGGACCACACATTTTCCCAACGCTTTTCGTAATATACGCATATGTATAGTTTAAAATTGACTGTATACTTATGTGTATAATTCAATATACATATATGTATATAGTCAATTTTAAACCTATAACATATGGAATATTACCAAAACCTTAAGAAATAGGGTCAGAATTTTCTTAAGTTTCTCAAATAGGTAACTCCTCTTAGAGCATTCACAATGAAATCCCTATCCATATCCATATATTTTCACTAAAATCAACCATTTTTCTCTCTTTTTCATAAATTATATTATACCTTTATCTACTTTTTTTCTCCTTCACTCACAATCATTTCTAAAAATATTAAAAAATTTATATAGTTTTCTCTCTCCAGATTTTTTTCCCATATATTTACAGATGAACAGTAACTTTCCTATATATTTTCTTTCTCCTCCACTCAAAACCATTCCTTATAATATAACTACACCCCACACATATTTTTAAGGATTTCATTGTGAATGCTCTTAAGATCCCTACCCTATATATATATATATATATATATATATATATATATATATATATATATATATATATATATAATATATATTACGATGAAGATATTTATATATAATATTAATATTAGGAGAAGAGATTTAATGATATTTTTTAAAACATATATTATAATATAATAGGGATTAAGATAAATCTAAGAAACATTCTTAAATTAAATTAGAAAAAAATCATAAGATTGAGCAAATACCATGTGACATTATTTACAATTCTTCATTAATATAAGATTACATGTTAGTATACAATAGTATCAAAATCCAAATACACATGAGATTTAAGCAAAATCCCTACAACACTTTACTTTATTATTATGAACATGATAGTAACAATTGACTCACATATACTTAACTTATATTTATACTAAACATCAGACCGGTCCAAATCTAATACGAAATCAAATAAACCAAACACTTGAATACACAACCTATAAACATAAATTCAAACTTTAATATTTAACCTCTAATCTAGGAGACTTTTACTAAGCTTTAAACTCTTGCATTTAACTCCTTATTTGAAAAACTCGTTTCTTTCTCTTCAGAATTTATTGGCCAACAACCACGTCCTGATTTTGAACACGACCCTTCATCTTAGAGCAACGTTAGATCATCCTTCTTTGCTTGAACAGAAGTTGTCGCTTCTTCCTTTTGTTTCGAGTTGGGAAACTTAGATGCAAAAGTTTTTATACAATCATAGCACTTTACATGACTCTTATCTTTGTTGAAATTCATTTCTCAACCAGGTCCTCTCCCTTATTTGTGCTCTCTCAGTTGAATCCTCCTCCATGAACCCTGCTACGAACTCGGGTGTCAAAGCTAGTAAAACCACGACCCCGTCCATGTTGTCATAGCTAGTAAAACCACACCGTCCATGTTCCAGTTTAGAAGACTTGAATGAATGTGTTCATTCTATAAAAGTCATATTACTTTAACTTTTATAACTATCAATGGAACTTCAAATTTATGTGTGCTACTATAGTTTGGATTTTAATTTATGTGTGCTATTAAAGTTTTGGATTTTACAAGTGTCCAGAAGTTTTTATGGAACAAGTGTCTAGAAGTGTTAATGGAAAACTTTGTTTAGAAAAGTATTAATGATGCTATTTTAGTTCTACTAGAATTTTTTAATTTGGGGCAAATGGAATTCCTAAAAGTTGATTCCTCCAAAGAATAAAAGCCGTTTGTATGGTCTCAAACCTTCTTATAAAGGAATATGGTTCTCAACCAAGTGAAATGCACCATGAAGGTGACACTAACAATATGTGGTGTATGTAACATCCGTCAAAAACGGATTTTACCAAACCCGCTCCGTTTATTAACCGAACAGTCAGTTAAAAATTCCGTTGCGAATTAAATGCCTAAAATAATTTTAAACGATACATAATCAATTATTATATGGGATTATATAATTAGTTTTTGAAAAACTGTTAAAAATATGAAAATAAAAATAGTTTGGTTCTGCCGGGTTTCGAACCCGGGTCAGTAACCGGTTCATCAAACAAACTTAACACACAACACTTAAACCACTGCGCCACTGATGTTCTCTGTTAATTATTAAGATCATTAAATTCATATCATGACTTTCCGAATTCAAAACCGGCGCCCAAATGCAACCGTCGGAAATTCCGGCGATCTCGCCAATAATTTAACGAATCCTTCCGTTATAACGTAAACTTTAAACCTATATCGGTTATAACTGACGTCTGAGTCCGCGACACCATCTATAACCGCCGGAGAAATTCAAACCGACGAATCAAGTCGGAAAACAGACCAAGTTCATCGATAATTTGCCCTATAAATACCCCCTCGAACCTCTGCAAACCTTTTCGCTCAAAACCGCACCCTTTCTCGGCGAAAACTCACTCGCCGGAAATCACCTGCAAATCGCCGGAAAACCGGGTTCCTCATTTCTGAGCCTTACTGAACCCCCTAAGCTTATACCGAAGTCACCCATACCTTTTTCAAACTTTCTGAAGACTCGCTGCTGCAAGACACACGTCGCCGGAAGTGGTTGCTGTCGCCGGAGTTCTGCCGGAAAACAGAGGAAGCCAGTCGGTATACTTCACGCCTAATTTCCTTTCTTTTTACTTATATCTCATCTGTAATTAACCTAAAAACGCTAAAGAAACCTGATGGAAACTTCGAACCAGTCAGTCATCATTTCTGGATAAAACTCAACGAAGAAGACGATGTTACGGTAACTCATAAGTATAATTTAAATCAAGAATTAACTCGGGTTAGACACACAGTCCAGCGGTGGACTGTGTGCACATTAAACACACAAACGTCTCGAGTTCGAATCCTGTTCCACACACGCTGCCTTAATAAAAATGATTTTTTTGTTAACTGAACCGGATTCATTTTATGTATATGTTAAGTATATTAATAACCGGAATAATAACCAAGTTAGACACACAGTCCAGTGGTGGACTGTGTGTATGTTTAATCACAGCGCGCGAGTTCGAGTCCGGTCTTCTGCATCGACCCGGACAATTATCTACCTTTTTAAATAAGTCAGAAATAAAAACACTTAGTTTGTATTTAAGTATAATAAAAATTGGATTATATAACATGTTAAACACACAGTCCAGCGGTGGACTGTGTGTTAGCGCAACCCACAGGTCCCGGGTTCGAGACCTGTGGAGCGCACCGGTCCGAATCAATTAAATCGTTTTTAAAATAAAATGATTTTCGGTTTAATCTAATTAATATATAAATATAATTAAAAACAGAAATATTTCGGGTTAGACACGTAGCTCAGTTGGTAGAGCTGCATGCACGCGTACGGGAGGTCTCGGGTTCGAGCCTCACTCAGCGCACGATTATACTAACGAACCGGTCAAAGTCAACGGTCAACTGTAGCAAAAAAATCAAATTTTTTAATTATTTTTATTTATTTATTTTAATTAAAAATCAATTAAAAATACTTAAAAATAACATTTTTAAGGTTAGAAAATAGCCTTAAACTCACAAAAATACACCCAACAATCCTACTAAAATAGATTAATAAAATCCGTTTACTTACCGAACCATAATGATATTTATCTAGGTTAATTTCACTCGTTGTTAAAACCACTTCGCGTGCATTCAACATCATCAACCGAACGCACCCACTGTGAGTGAATCTTACAACTCCCCTTTTTAATTACACGTTTTGGGGTGTGTCATGTGTCGCAAATAATTAACTCGTTTATTTAAATTTGTGCCATACCATATCGTGACCTAAACTTAGATTGTTTATATTGTTGTGATTACTTAGTTCATTTTGTCAAATTATATGAAATTCATTCATTAAGCCCATCAGTTCCTCGTGGGAGACGAGTTGAACAACGCGTGCCTCAAAACCAATCCATTATTGTTCATGTGTGTATCATTGAGTTTATATTGTTTTTAGTTATGTCTTTTATATTATCATGTTTATGCAATTCATTCATTAGGCCTATCAGTTCCTCGTGAGAGACGAGTAGAGCAACGCGTGCCTCTAAACGTTCCATTATTGTTCATGTGTGCTTTATTTAATGTCTAATGATTGTTGAATAAGTTTACATCTATTTTTACTCATGTGTGGTTGTGCACTCATTTCATAATCAATTAAATAAACTTGTTCAAATGTTTTCCATAGGATTCACTCGCCAACTTTATGTTGATCCAAAAACCTTTTCACACATGATACAGGTGAACAGGTTGAAGCAAGGAAAACATAGGAAATGCCTTAGAAGAGATCAAAGAGGCTTAGATTGATAGTTAGAACATGTTGTAATATTTATTGTAAATTTCCATTAAATTGTATTAATGAATATGAAACGTTAAAATAAATGTCATGAGCTTTGATGATAACCCAATCATGCCCCGGTCACCTTTTCCGCTGCGGGTCGGGGTGTGACAGTGTAAAATAAATTGATTTAGGAACATTGATTACAACTCAACTTCACATTATATATACACATACACATACTAGTGGGTGCCCGGATGATACAGAATGGAACAAAACACACAGACATGGGTATAACGCATTATCATGTAATGATATATAATTAAGTGACAATTAAAAAATTATAGCAATATCATACTCGAATTAAAGAGAATAAAATGTTTGTTATTATAGTGCAATACTAAAAATAAATATTACTTATGAAAAAGACTATGTAAAAAACGTAAGGGAATTTACATGTGTTATGAATATTTAGCTTTAAAGAATTGTATCATATCTTTTACTTATAATTACATACACTCTTAAAATATGTTAAATTATTATAATATAGTGTTTGTGTGTGTGTATGTGTATGTATAGGGTTACGATCGCGTGAGAAACACTAGGTTAATTGAAAAACATGAGAAATATTCTGGACCACACATTTTTCCTAAGAAAAAATTTTAAACGAATTTATTTTATTTTTTTGAAAAAATTGGAGCTTTTTCGGTTTTTTTATATATACATATATCTATAGTTAACAATCCAAATGTGTATATTGCAAATCTTTAATTAACGGTGGCATAACTTGAGTTATTAATGTGCTAACATCCAATGCTGCATTTTATGCACAGTCAACTTAATTTAGATCAGTTGGGACCAACTGTACAAAAGCTTCATTCAATGAAAGTTATTGTGTCTCATATGCATAGTGAAACATACAAAGGGATTCAAATTTTCTCGGTTTTCTTCCTCGATGTGTTGTTAAAGGTAAATTATTTTAGCACATGAGTTTTCTTTTTTATAACTTTTACATGCTGATTAATGGCTGCTTTACCAAGATTTTATAAATATTGTTTACTTTGCAGCTCTCGAGTAGGGAAAAATACACAATTTACTAACTCTTGTGTTCTCGTTGTATGCTATTCCATTGCTGCTCATAAGTACGCTATTGCATGATTGTGAAAGAGGTTCATGACCGTCAAGAAGTTTCGAGCTTTTATTCAAACATTTGTTAGCTATGTGTTATGTGTTTAATATTTAGACTTAATAAGACAATTATTAGACATTTATTTGCAAATATTTGGAATATGTATGAAATACGATCTCACTTTGAATCAAGTGATGATATTATGATTTCTATATTTTACACTTTTATTTTATAATGTAAATAAATGATGAATTTGTTTAATCAAAATTCATAGAGTAAACTGTCATTTTGGTCTCTGAGATTTGGTCAGCTTTGCCACTTTAATCCAAATCTCAAACTTTTTGCATCTGGGTCCCTGTGGTTTCAATTATGTTGCCATTTTGGTCCAAAAGTATAGTCAGCTCAAATTTCTTAAAAAACTGGTTTTTTTGTCCTTTTTTGAAGGGTATTTTGGTCATTTTAAGCATTAATATATATATATAAATAAAATAAAAAAAACCTCAAAACTATGCACACTCTCTCAGAAAAGGACAAAAAACCAGGTTTTAATCTGAGCGGACTTTACTTTTGAACCAAAATAGCAACAAAATTGAAACCACAGGGACCCAGATGCAAAAGGTTTGAGATTTGAACTAAAGTGTCAAAATTGCTCAAAGCTCAGGGCCAAAATGACAGTTTACTCAAATTAATATAAAAAAAATCTATAATGACATTAATTTGATATTTGTGTGGCAAAAATTATGCCCCACTAAAAGTAGTAGTGATGAACAAAAGAGTGCCACTAAAGCCCAACAAAAGTTTATAGTAGATGGCTAAAAAGTGCCACCGAAAGCTCAAAAGTTTGTAGTGTCAGACCAAAAAAAAGCCACTAAAAGGATTTTGTGGCATTTCTTCTAGTGACACTTTTTTGTGTGCCGCTCATCCTTATACGTGTCTTTAGAGGCGCTTATTGAGTATTTTTTGTGGCACTTTTTGTGTGCCACTACATGGCAAATTTTTGTAGTGATATCTATATATGTGTGTGTGTTTAAAATTGAAACATAAGTATTGCATATCTATGGTTGATAATGTACATATAAGTACAAATATGTATAACTGATTGTAGATATACGTATATAAAGGAAGATTATTATTCTAAATATGTTTTTTTTTTCTAGTGTACATATGTATATAATACGTGTTTAAAGTTGAAAAATAACTATCATACAAATATGTTTCGTACTGTACACATATGTATAGTTTAAGAATTGACAATATACATATAGTATATCTTAAAAAAACACTTGATTAGAAGAAAAAAATTGGCTTGGAGAAAATGTGTGGTTTAGAATTATTTCAAGTTTCTCAAATAAGATGCATTTCTTATAGGATTCGTACCCTATATATATAATTTTATAATATATTTAAGAAAAATAGTTAAATAAAAGTGTAGTTACTAGTTAGCATATCTTAAAACCTACATGTTTTGTTTAGCGTAACATATGAGTTTAGACAACATCATCAACTCTCTAATTATGCACTTATTTCCTCCTCTACTTTTCACACCACCAACTCTCTAACTATGCACTTATTTCCTCCTCTACTTTTATGGTCAGATACGACTCAACTTATGATGTGGCTTCAAGTGAGACAGGGGTTATTGGTACCCTTTTTCGATTCAAACAATGTATATTAGCATGTACCTTACACCCGCATTGACCACGATGAGATTATCCACTCATTGTCATGACGCATTTTCAAGTGGTTGAAATTGGGGATGGAATGATGATTCTTTGCCTCCAAATCACCACCAGTATGTGCCTCTCCAGGATGTGTGTCAACGAAACCCCAATGTTATAACTTAAATACATGGGTTTAATGGGCTAATTCGCAAATCACAACACAACGGGAGAGCTATGCAGTATGCACAAACTTCTACCATACACCTAAAAGGCACTGCAATACGCTCTAAAAGACGCCACATCCATACGCCATCTTCACCAGGCGTAGCCTACGCCCCAGCTCCATTCCAGGTGCTTCGTTTCTCATTTTACCAATCATTTAACGCCTCCAAATCCCATGTATTGTTCTCCTTTCATTAAATGTAATATCACACAAAACATCAAAAGTAACAATATTAGATGTTTGGTAATAGTATTAGAGCATTCACATCCTGGGAATCAAAATCTGTGTGTGGGGTTTTTAAAATATAAAAAGTGGTTGTGAATGGAGGAGAGAGAAAATTTACTATTCATCTGTATATTTGGGGGGCACTGTTCATCCCCTATACTTTTTTAATATATATTGAAAGTGGTTGTGAGTGAAGGAGGGAGAAAATGTAATGATAAAAGTATAAAAATATTATTTAATTGAAAATGAGAGAGAAAAAATATTTATTTTTAATGGAAATATATTGATATAGAAGTTGTTTTTTAGTGGAATGTATGTATATTTTTAGTGAGCTGGATGTGAATGCTCTTAGATGTGAAACAATGATTAAAACCATAAAATTAACTACGATGAACACATGTAAATTACCAACCCATAAGAGTCTTGTTCAAAAAGTTAAAAAAAAGTTGTGAATGTATTATTGTAGTTTTAAGTGATTCAAATTGTTCAATACATTTTTGTATTCTATTTTCATAATAAATCTATAGTTTGGGATCTAATGTTAACGAATAAGAAAAATTTGTATGTAAAAAAAGGTAAAACAAACCTTCTATCCCAGTTGAAAAAGTATTTTCAAGGAAAACAAGTACAAATCATATTTTCCATCCCATAAAATAAATTGGTATTGAGTGTTCTGTTGGGTTTCAAGCTTCAATCTCACAAAATAACTTACGAACTGAGAAGTATTTACTGCTTAAAACCCACACTTTATTCATTCTCAAAGTTTAATATATATACAACTCAACTCATGCAAACTAAATAAAGGAAAACCTGACCAATTATGACCACTTCTCCATTACTTGACTCAATTAACAACCACTAACCCATGTTCTATTTAAAACAATATAAACATGTGACTAATTAACTAAAACTATCCAACCCATTTGACCTACGAAGCACCATTTCTGACCCGTATTCATGACCCAACGTCAAGATTAACCCTATATGTTCAAGTTACATAGTGAACAAACATGTAGATTTAGAGGGCGAGTGCAAGTTAACCAATAATAAAAAAGACTCATCTAATGATTAACTTGAAACCTTTTAAATTTTAGTACTTGTCCCTCTTTACATCTGCTCTCCAAAGTTTGAACAGACACTCATTAGCGCATCGCATATTCAGTCCGGCTATACTCACGTTTTTGGTCTCGCAATCATGGATATGTGCACCAGTTATGCGGTAATAACAATCGATATTGACTATATAACCCAGGGGCGTGTATAAATTAGCCTACCTATCAACCAAACCAAACTAAACCAAAACCGTGATCGGACCAGATCTATAGTTACGGTTGTATTTCTAGGTGTGTGTACAACAATAGTTTCGGTACCATTTACAAACATAATCAAACATCAAAAATAAAACAAATACCAAACATTTTGAATAATCAGCAAAATTAACCTAATATCTCTATAATATTTCCAACTATTACAAATCAACGTGTGACAAAAACACCAACCATGATCCTACCATAAGTTTCAAAACCAACCCGACTGAACCGCGGAATGATACTTGACCAAAACCAAAACCAAGACAACCATGAACGCCACACCCCATGGCGAGCATCCATCTTGCTTTACAGACTCCTTGGGCATGCTTGTGGCTCGAACCACATATGGCAACCGGTACCTCATGGTTACGTGGGTTACAAGAAACAAAGCAAGTGGCAACAAGTAAAAGAATAACTTGAGAGCCATCTTCTCCCTTTCGATATGAACCTTGAACTCGGTGTAAGTAGACATGGACATCAAGAGTATGGCTAGACCCAAAAAGGCAAGCAGCTGCATGGGTGGTGCGGATATCGAACCGAGAGTCTGGTCAGCCCAACTTAGCCCTGATCTTGAGTCTCTTACTAACCAACCCATTTTTCTTTTTTAATGTGTGGGTTTTTTTGGTGTAGTGTGGTGTGTGTTGTTTGGAGATATAAACGTATATATATGTGGTTATAGGGATCTGGATTCTAGTGAAAACCAAAAAAAAAAAGTTTGAATGTTCAATTATTAAAAAGAAGAATCAAATTCGAGATGAATTCAACAAAAAGAGTGAAAAAAGTGAGGTATTGATTCCGGATGTTGTTTAATGGGTACGAGTAAAGTTGACAAATTTTCAATCACTGAGGTCCGCTAAAAATGTATTAGAATATTTCATTTAATATACTTATTATATACACAAGAATGAATAGACATTATTAATTTGTAAGTTTAAATGTAAGGTGTAAGAGTTTACGTTAACAAAATTATATTTTTAGATGGAAAGTAAACTAGAATGATACATTGGACTCGGGTGAACAATAACCAAACTGTTAATTGAAACCGAACTAAAAACTTATGAAACTTGACCGAAATTAACCGAACTGAAGATTGGTTATCGGTTTTTATATTTGTACCCTTAGTTAACGGAAATTAACCAAATCGAACTATTACCTGCATTTCACGTATTTTATATTTATATCTTCATTTCATATATTTAAACATCCAATTCATGTATTTATACCTCGATTTTTATGTATTTATTCTACCATTATATGTATTTATACACCCATTCCATATACTTCTAAGTAAAAAAGTTTAGTCCAAGTTTGGTTTGATTAACCGAAATTAACCAAACCGACAAACGAACCATAAAAACCGAACCGATTAACCAAAAACCAAATGGTTGATAAAATAGATGAACCAATTACTTCAGTTTCGGTTTTTGTTAAGGCTAATAACAGAACCGAACAGTGCAGGCTCCTACCTTAGAGTAGGAAATTTTAAAACACCTGGATCATGAGCCTACCAGATGGTAAGATTGAGTACTATGACAACAACCTAGCCATAGTGAGTCAGAGTATGACAGCATTTTAGACAAACCGTTATGACGGTACGAAGTCAACATTGTAAGAAATGAGTTGAGTCGCAACTTGAGAGGTGATTAGCAGCGACCGGGGTTCAGCTGGATACACAAGTTATATTGCGAGTCAACAGTTGGAGTTAAAACCAAAGTTGCAGAAAAGACCACATCCAAGCCGCAACTTAGTAAGTGTGGCCAACTGGACGTGAGTCACTACCAAGTCCAAGTTATAATAGAATAGAGTTGGTTTATCTTTTGATTTTTAAATTCTGAATTGTTAACGTTTGTATTTGAATACGTTTGTATTTAAATTCTGAATTGTTATATAAACCCTTGTCTAAATTGGTCTTAATTAAGTCTTTTCGTCTAATTCCTTTTTTCTTGTATTTGTTCGCTGAAAGTTAAATAAAGAAAAAAGTTGCTTGTGTATTTGAGAAAATCTGGTGTTCATAGGCATTGCTTTTGTTCGTTAGTTTCACTTGTTAAACGTACAAGTGGTATTAGAGCTTGGTGAAACTCATATATGGGATCGAAGGCTGAAGTCCGAGACTGATGTAGATGATCGTATCCACCAAAGAAGTCGGATCGCATCTATGTGTTTGTGATCAGGTCGAAAGATCTTGTGCGGATTAGGACAAACTGAAACTGACAAAAAGGCAAATTTGTGTGTAGGCATGTGGCAAACTGAAGATCAGATTCGTGGAACGAGCCGAGGATCAAGACCAGAAGAAATTAAGCCCAATAAAGCGTGGTGTGATCTTCAACTTGTCACATGCCTACAAACAAATTTTCCTACAAAGAGATCAATCCCACAAAGAGATCATGGTCGATTTCCAAGTCGGTGGTGTGAAGAAGCTGAACAATTAACTAGAACTACAACACGTGGTCAACTTGTATGATTTCGAATCTGAAGAGTCGCGATAAATGGGAAGTTGTTCAAGTAATTGACACCGTTAAACCAAGAAACAATGTTAATGGGATGATTATCAAGTGGAAGATAAAGGTAGGTAAAGCCATGTTCGTATAGAAGACGAAGATTGAAGAAGAGTTGTTCGAATATAGTCGAGACAAAGCAATACCAAAAGAAGTTTGGAACAAGCGATGCCATTAATGGTATGGCTAACACGTGGAAGATAAAGGCAGTTAAAACCACATTCGTATAGAAGACGAAGATTAAAGAGAGTTGTTTGAACATATTTGAGACAAGTGACACCAAAAGAAGTTTCGGACACCCTGGCAACCCTCTTCTCCAAGAAAAACAATGCAAAACTTTAGCTCTCGGAGAATGAATTACTTTCCATTAGCCAAAAAGATCTAAAGATTCCAATAGTTCCGTGAGAACGGAGAGTTTGATCCTGAAGACAGAGTTTGAGATGCAAGAATCGAGAGGATGATAATCCATGGGTTGAAGAATGAGTTCAGAAGCTTTATAGCCTTTATCTAGGGATGGTCGACCCAATCATCTTTAGTAAATTTTGAAACTTGTTAGGCGGTCAAAAAGCCTTGGCGAGGAAGATGTGTGAAGTATCAATCTCCACTCCTTCAAAGAGCGAAGAGCTGGGAAAAGTGGGTATCGTGGAGTCCTCAGGGATACAGATTAACTGGTTATGCCAAAACGATTTTATTGAGATACGGTTGTTTTAAAAAGGGGGGGGGGGGTGGGGGGGGTTTGATGTAGACTTAAAATTAATGAGAACGAAAATTTTATAAAAATGCTAATTAAAGTGGTTGTGAACTTCAGATGTTAAAAACTAATTTCAACATCAGGGTAATTTCTTGATTTGATTCGACTTACGATCATTAACGGTCACGGTGCAATGATTCTTTTTAAATAATAGTTTGTATCAATACTAGACGTCCCGCGTTCGGACATCCACTCTATCTAGTGTCTAACCAAGCCAAGTTCGTTGATTATAGCCAACCCGCTACTATAACCTCACGCCGTTCGGATTTTAGTGAGCGGGTTGCGTGATAGAAGTATCGATTATAATTAACCACTCACGCCGTTCGAAGTGTTTAACTATATTGTATGATTCTATAATAAATCCAAATTCATAGACAAACTTGAACCATTATCTGTTCCTTTTATCAAAAATTAAAATCTGGTTAGAGTTTTAAATCTTGATGAACTTTATAAGAAAAAATAATAAGTTGATCAGGTTTATTAACAATCTAATATTTTCCGGATCGAATCCGTATTAAAAACAAGAATCACACAAACAAACCATTAAAAAATAAAATCTAACATGACCGTTTCACATAAGTTCATGAACCAAAACAAAGAAAATACACCCCGATGTCGAAACTGAAAAAGTCTAGCCAGACATGATGGCTAAAACAATTAAGTCAAATAAGAAATTAAACATGAAATATACTTCCAAAATCCTAATTGTTGCCTCTCGAGATCTTCAAGCTTGTGGAAGTCCCAGCTGTCGAAGATTATGATCCTTAATAATCGTCCAGGTTGTTGTTGATGATGTTCTTTTATATCTCCACTTGCTAAAACTCCCTTTCACTTTGTGTCTTCGTTTTTTTTTTCTGGGCAACCCAATGGACTTGTTAGTTCAGCCCAAATTAACTAATTACAACCCACCAAAACCCTTTAATTCCCATCCATATTGTGATGACAACGATGCCCACTAAAATAAAAATAAATTGAGTCCATCATTATTTAATTTGGATGTTGCAAATTGCAATCAACTGCTTTATCAATTGCATCTTTTCCAATTTACTTTCTTTGATTTAAACAACTTGTTGATCCATACTTGTTTTAGCTCGTGTCCCTCATGATCGACCAACCTCTTTCATGCTCATAATCGTTGGCAAACGCTTCCCACCTACAAAAACAACAAATACGAACCAAAGTAGATTCCATCCTACCAAAACATGTATTTCCAAAATGATGTAATATGTGTGGTCTAAATGCCTAAAATGCAATGAAAATCTATACTAAAAATATAATAAAGTATGCTTCAAAATGCAACTAACAGGACTCCACGAGAACTCCCATATGCCAATTTTATTTGTGTTTCCGCTAGTTGGAGATATTCACAATTTCGCATACCATCATTAACTGGGCATTGCGCCACACTTGCTTCCCAGTCCAAACCCTCTATGAGTATGGTCAACAAGGTAAAAAAACGTTTTTTCGAGTTTCGACTAGTTTGGTTCGAGCTTAACCGGGTTGTATCCGGTAACTATCTATAATAGACAAGTAGGGTCGGGTATATAACTGGGTACAACATACCTGTTTTGAGGTTTCTTGTGCATCTCTAGTTTAACTTTAAAAATGGTGGTCTGCTTTGTTTTTTCAGCCCAAACTATTATTGGCTAGTTAGTATTTGGGCCTAACATAACAAATAGTTTATGGGCTTTTTACTTAATGGGCCTGATCCATTTTACGATGAAACCCTAATCAATACACCTTTTTTCCCATTATAAAAGATCTTCTTCCTCACCCTACAAACACAGACCACAGGTTTTCACATATATCAGGTACAGCGAGTTTTGCATTTTATTGCTTTTAGTTTAAATCGTTAAAAACCATATGATGATTTTGGATTTAATTCTCACGACGGTCGTCTGAACTCACGCCTGTTTGTCGGGCCGTGATAAACTGATGTATTGATCCATTTTTTTCTGATGGTTGTTAAATATACTCGATTTTTTATATATAGATATAAAATAATTGATTGTTTAGATGAACATAATGAGGATTGTTTTAATTGTTCCGATTTATTTCATGAACGGAATTTATAACCTCCTACTCATTCTGAATGTTCGTGTTTTTTTTTTAAATTAGGATCTGTTTTTTTTTATTATTATTTGTATTGTTTGTTTTGTTTTATTTGATGAATGATTTAATGGTTTTGTGATTAGTATTTTTTTTGAATAGTATAAGGGTCTGAAGTTTGACTCTTTGGCTTTTGAATCAATGCCATTGGTGTTGAATCCAGCACCCAAAATCATATTAACCCCTTTGTGATTATTTAGATGGATTGTTATCTAGTTTGTCTAGAAGTCATGAAGGGGTACACTCAATTAGGTTTCTTTGGCTCATATGAGGTGACTTTAAGATTGGCGTTAGAAGCTAATTTTATTTAATATTTAAAGAAATCATTCCAAACAGCCGTCATGCAGGGTTTTGCAAAGGGAAAATGGCACATAAATACAATTAAGTTTGCAAACTGTCTCAATTAAGTTATCGAATTAAAACTTTTCTTTATAACTAAACTTTCTTTTTATGTTTGTGTAATTACCATTAGGTTTCTTTTTTTAGTGGTTACTTTGTATTTTTTTAAGTAAATAAAATAAATAATAAACCAAAAAAAAATCATCGACAAACTTTTCATCTTCGTACTCCAAGACCCAGAAACACTTCAGCCCTCCTATTCCTAATATGTTTGTCTCTCCGGCGACAGGTGTGAGATCTGAGCAAATATTTGGCGACATTCAGTGGTGGTCTCATGGTGGTCTCATGGTGGTAGACGATGGACAAACTTAGTTACATTTCTACAAAGTTACCCCATTAGCAAATTAATAAATTGTATTAACAATACATTTGATTATTGCATTCCCTCAAGTCTTAGGTTTTAATCTTAGTAAAAAAAGGAATTTATAACAAAGTGTTTGAAAAAAATCTATTATCCTATACAAAAAATTTGATTAGCGATTTAGTTGTATTACCATACCTTAGTTGTTTAGTAATACAATTTGATTAGGTAAGAATTTATGTTGTCTTAAAAAACATAAAAATTTAGGCATTATGTCGGGACAAAATTTTGACCTCTTAATAGATTTTTCATATGGCAAATTATAGCCAAACTGTACCAAAATTTTGACCTTTTAATTAATTTAAATTTTTACTGTCATATGACGGATTTTAGACAATACGATACCAAGTAAACCCTTTGATTAGACGAAATCTAATCAAATTCAAGTACAAAGAAACACCTAATACATTCGATTTCTTGTGATTCCAAGTGACAGCCTAACCTAATAATGATTCATTATATAGGCTCACTAGAAATCTTCTAGGTCCATATCAACATACCAAGCCCACTAGTAAATAAACATTAAATTGTTTCTATTTGTAAATCCTAACAAAATATAATATCTTTGTGCCGTTTCTTCCCCTACTGCAACGGTGTTTAGAAAAAACCGTAACCAAATAAAAACTGTAAACCGAACAGTCACGTTAACCAAATAAACCGATCCGATTAACGAATTCGGTTTTTGGTTTGGTTTCTAATCGAAACCGAATTGTGAAATAATTATGGCGTTACACTACCGATATGTTACTGGTATGCAAAAATGAAACCGACTAGTTTTGAAAAACCTTAAAATTCAATATCGTTCTAACATCGTCAACGCCAACACCCCTCTCTTAATTTGGTGGTAGACTTACACCCATCAAGGTCTACCAACATATTTCCTAATAGTCATCAAAGATTTGAAACGAAAAGGAAGTTTATATCGGGAGGCAATTACACAAAACACAAAAAATTCATGGTTGTCATGGGACAAATCGTCACAAAATGATAATTTATAGAAAAAAGAAAAGAAATATTGGATTTAAATAACCTAAACTTTAACCAATTGACCAATAACATTTCCAACTTTGGATTTGTAAAACACCGCTCCTACTTTCAACTTGTTTTCTGACATTTATTAAGTCATGCGAGATAGCAACCTATAAGTTTGGTGGAAAATTTGTTGGAATTTCCTTAAAAATGTCGACCGCGTGTGAAAGCTATACAAACTATTTTTTCAAATCATTTGTTGGTTTATCTGGAGAGTAATGAACTCACAAAGTCTACATCAACAAATCATTATCACTATCAAAGATAATAGAAGAAATCAAGGCTAGTGCGCCATGGGTTTAAAAAAGTTATAGTTAGGGTGGTGGGAGTGGGCGGCAAACCCACTCGGCAAAGCGGTTTACCGAGCGGTAACACCGCCGCCGGTGGTTTTGCCGATCGGCAAAGTTGGATCAGCGGCAAACCTTTACCGCATCGGTGAGATGTGTTGTTGTTTGTTTTTTTTTTTTGTTTTTTTTAAACTCAAACCAACCAACCAAAAAGAAGCACCTGTTTAAAAATAAAAAAATATATTTTAACCAAAAAGTTTATCAATTCATCAAGTGTCTAACCACTCTCACAACTTTTTAACAAAAGTTTAAACAGTTTAGGTGGATTGACGTGACATGCTCTCATTAGTTGATTTTGAAGTTTAAACACTTTAGGTGTTTGACCACTCCCTTCACCCTAAGAGGTTTTCTTTTTTATTGTAATTGTTTTGTTAACAAATTAATCACATTTCCATTTCTTGTGACCTTTTAACCCTGAATCTGAAAAGATTAGTTCATTTCTTTCTAGAGTGAAATGTCAAAATAGTCATCGAGTTTAGGCAATTTTTACAATTTCAGTCAAAAAAATGAAAGTTTTTGTATTTGTGTTCTTGAGTCTTGTTACCATTTTCATCAAATCACTAACTCAGTTAAAGTGTATTGTTAAATCATATGCTTTTGGCAATTCCTAAACCTCAGGGATGATTTTAGCAATTTATACATTCATTCTTTTATTATTCATTTTTCTTTTTCATCTTTAAATAGAAAACAAAAAAATTACTATAAATATAATATATAGACACGCTTATTTTTTAAAATTTTCTTTTTTACCTTTGCAATAAAAAAATAAAATAACCAGACTATATATACATATACATTATACACACATTTATAATTTTATATTCGCACACATTGACGTAGCTTTATTATGGCCAGGGGTAGCGCGTGCCTCACAGATTTTTTCGCTCGTTAGTGATAGTTTTACCGAAAATTTCTGATTTTTTTTGCAGTGTAACATATTGGATTTTTTTAAGAGTCCGACCCGTACCAATTTGGATTTTGAGATTCCAGGCTCCACTGAGTTTCGTTTAAGCTCCGCCATTGTATACACACACACACACACCATACACCCTCTTTTTCTTCTATCCTTCTTTCTTCTCGTACCTCATCTTCTCTCGTCGACCCGTCGTACCAAACATCAGTACCACCCGTCTTACCAAACATCATTAGTTTATTATTATTATTTTTATTTAAAGCTAAAAAATAAAATTAAAAAAATAAGTGTGTAAATATAACTCTGTGTGTGTATGTATATATGAGAAAGTGTCATAATCGTCCCTGAGGTTTGAGAATTGGCAAAATCGTCCATGGGTGTTAACGATACATTTTAATTGAGTTAGTATTTGGATGTAAATGACAACAAAAATGAAACCCAGGGACCCAGATACAAAAGGTTTCATTTTCTGACAGAAGTGGTAAAAATGATCTAAACTCAATGACCCTTTTGGCATTTTACTCTTTCTTTCTAAGTTTCATTTTATTTTATTTTTTCACAAATTTGTTCTTAGAAAAAAAATGGGGAACAAAAATTTTAAATTCACCTTTAAACTTTTACATTTAAAAAAAGTCTTCGATATATCTTTATAGTTTTCAAGTTTGCATTATACTCTCTTGGTTTTGATTGCAAAAAAAAGTTGAGGTTGTTCAACCTCCTCGTCGTCACGTCAAGGCACGATTAAGATGTGTAGTGGACTATCTCACTTCTAGACTTGACGAAACGTCCATCTTACTCAAAGAACTATGCATCAAGTTTGTAGGTGGCTTCGCCACAAAAGCTTATAAGCGACGATCTTTACCAGAAGCATTTCTCGCTTAGCCATGATGTTAGTGCAACTATGTTTAGTGGGCCAAATCTAATTCTAAGCATGCTTGTGAAATCTTTCAACTTTGAGATCAGTGAGAGATTGAGATCACACTAATTTGTAAGCAATGATCAATTTTTTTTATTATCATGAAAGGCTTAGTAAGAAGCTTACCTACAAGCATGCTTAATGAAAAAAGCTTTACCTACATGCATGCTTACAAATAAAAGGTTACCCACTTAAGAGGCCTATCTACTGGCCCTTTAAATATTAAATACTTGTCCCCATCACAAAGATGAGTTGGTGTTTGATTCACTAATTTAAAATCTAACATGTAGTCTTTGTTTGTTCAAGATTTACTAGGTTAAGGATCAAAGTGTGTCATTTAGTTCATTTGTCTATTGTTTGTTTGATTCTACCAAACAAATTCATTATCAATGAAGAATTCTACATCAAGACTGCTATGTGATTGAATATCTTGTATCCGTATTTAACAATTGTCTATAAAAGCAATCTATTGTTAGTTTAAAAATTGATTTCAGTATATCATTGTATATACGATATGGTATACAGTTTATACTTTTGTTATTAAGTCTTAAAAATATACGATTGGTTTAAGACATGACGAAACCAGACCTTATAATGCAATCGCATTCTCTGGTCCAATTGCCGTTTTTGTTTCTGTGTTCCTGATTTATCCGCAAACATAGCTACTTAGTAACTAGCCAAATTATACCCTTACAATATAATTTTGGAGTACTCTTATTCTATATAGCTAAAGGAGACAGTTGGTCGATGATTTCCAGCACAATCTGATAGTGTGGAGCAACCGAGTTCTGCAACAGGATGATCCGAATGGTTTGTGACGATGGACAGGAGTGAGAACGATAAACGATGTACAGTCGTGTGGTTCGTTAAAGAGTGTCCATCCGAACCAATTCCCCAACAATTACATGTGATTTGATTTGACATTGGACAAATAAAGTAAAGATATCTTGATAAACTTTATATATTTTGTACAAAAAAATGAAAGTTATTGTTTGGAAAGTAATGTGGTAAACGAAGGCACTCGTAGATTTGCAATGTGATGAATGGGGTTAAGGAAACGAGTCTTGTTAACTGCGTGTTAGAAATAGATGATAACGCTTTGTTAAATATTGATAGGAAAGCTTTCATGTGACGAGCAAGTGATCAAGGTTAAAAGTTAACTTTATATAAAAGTGAAAAGTGTGGTCATACTCTTGCCTCCTTTTCAATGTTTTGGACTTAGTTCCTGATATGATTTTGTAATGCATCTAGCAGTTATTTACTAATCTTAAATAATATGCGCATGATTTGGTTTTGTTAAGTTGTCATGACTTTACTTGTTACCGATATATGTGAACATGTTTATTGTGTGTTGGCTTTGAGATTTTATTGTGTGGACCTGATCAACGTGTTAGTGTTTATGTCAAAGTGTTCCAATTAAGAGCATGGTTGCTACCATGACCTATGTAAATATGTTGATAAAAACTTGTGCTAAATGAGGATTAAATTGATGAAAGTGTTACATTGTAATGACTAGCTTAGAGCTCACAAGCGTTGGTTGCCTTGTTTGAGCGTGTATTTCATCAAGGAGTGAAACATTGACTAGTAAAGGAAAGGGTCATGCGTGACCATAGGCATTAGTCGGCTATTGTGTTGGGTCATGGCATAGGTTGACTGGCGAACATTTTGGATTATGATTTTTCTTAAATTATTCGGTATTCTAGCATAGGATAACTAACAAACATTTTGGATTACGATTTTTCTTAAACAATTCGGTTGGCTTGGTTGAGGTACAAGGTTTTAGTTTGTATTTAACGTTTTATGACTTCCGCTTTAATTTATAATTTTGCTTATATATGGATTCTTGTGTAATTCCAGTAAGTCACTTGCCTAGTTTTGAGGTGCGACATATTTGTTTCACATAATTATGTTTTTCGTCCCTGTGGTTTGTCGAAAATCACTATTTCAATCCATTAGTTTAAAAATTGGCATTTCAGTCCCTGTGGTTTCACTTTCTTAACTATTTCAATCCACGTTCTTTAATTCCATTCAATTATTCAGACACTATATTGCAAACTAATGGATTGAAATAGTGATTTTTGACAAACCAATGGATTGAAATAGGTACGAAAGTGAAACCACAGGGACTGAGATGGCAATTTTTAAACTAATGGACTGAAATAGTGATTTTTGACAAACCACAGGGACGAAAAACGAAATTAACTCCACATTTTATTTAAATTGGTTAAATGTCATTTTAGTCCCTGTGGTCTGGGTCATTTTGCCAGTTTAGTCCAAAGGTTTGAAGCGTTGCCATTTTAGTCCAAATAGTTTCAAACATTGCCATTTGAGTCCACTAGGTTAACTCCATCCATTTTTCTGTTAGCTAAAAGGGCAATTCGGTCATTTTATATGGTGGAATTGGCCTTCTAGTTAACAAACTACATATAAAATGACCGAAACGCTCTTCTAGTTAACAGAAAAAATGGATGGAGTTAACCCAGTGAACTAAAATTGTAAAAATTGAAACTATTTGGACTAAAATGGCAACATTTTCAAACCTTTGAACTAAACTGGAAAATGACTCAAATCATAGGGACTAAATGGTATTTTACTCTTTTTAAATTATTAAAGTTGTTTGTTTCACATTATTTTCTAAAATTATTAATTTTGAGTTAGATTCACATATTTTTAGTTGATGAAGTATGGAACATTAACAAATTGAAGTTGATGTGTACCATTATTTCTATATTTTTAGCTGATGAAGTATGAAACCACTATTGATTTGTACCATTATTTCTATTTACATGCAGGAAAAGAAAATTGTAAATAAAACAAAGATTAAAGTACAGTTTCAGTCCTTAAGATTAACACTCGCTCTCAGGTTCAGTCCCTATTTAAAAAAAAATCAACACTCCAGTTCCTGACGTATTCAGTTGCTCACAATTAAAACTTTTGACCATACTAGCGTTGGTTGACTGTTAAATCTTTTAATCCCAGGGAGGGAAAAATGGTAATTCACTAAAGTTAGAAACTTATGCTACTAATACACCCTCCCTCCCAAATCTTCTTTTGTAAGCTACAATACACTCCCCCATCTCCCCCAAACACTCTGGCGACTCCATGGCTCCGACGGACTTCCTCCGATCATCTTTTCAATGAGACAATACATGGTCATTTTGTTCACATTGCACGTCATCGGTAAGATTTCATTGAAAGTTTCATTTTTCAAGTATGTTTATGTTTGATTCCAGTTGTATGAAACTAGAATTTTGGGTTGTTTATTTTTTTATTCTAGTTGGGTTCAGGGTGCAGGTGACTTGGACGCACGTCAGGATCCAGTATCGGGTCCTGATGAGGTATGGCAGGGGGTTCTGGGTGGAATTCTGTTTCCAACGTCGGGGGTAGATGTGTTGCTGCACCTACTGCACATTAAGTTTTCTAATTGTATGCACAACTGAGCTTGGTTATAAGTTGAACAGGCATGATGGACTATGTTTTGCACAATTAAGTAGGATTTGTCAATCACTTGAACAGAGAGCATACATCTTGGCGGGGATAACATGAACTGTTTGACCAGATAAAGTCAAACCCAGTTCAACTTATAATCTGCATTCCAATACTAGTTACATGTGTTGATCTCTTGTTGTTTGTTATGTTTGTACCTTGATATTGCTTTTTAATTTTTTGGTTACATGTGTTTTGTTACTAGATTAGAAAAAACGTTTGAAAATGGATGGAAATTAAGAAATCATATTGTAGGAACTGAAATTGTAAGTAAAGTTTTGGGGGGGTATTTTAGTCTTTTCACAGGAATACTAATGGTCAATTAGTGCCATGGTTTTAATTGTGAGCAATTGAATACATCAGGGACTGGAGTGTTGATTTTTTTGAAATAGGGACTGAACCTGAGAGCGGGTGTTAATCTCAGGAATTGAAACTGTACTTTACTCTAAAATAAAATAGTTATGTCAATCATGGGTACGTAAAGCAAAACACTCCTGCTAATTACATACCCAAACACCTGTTTTGACACCATGACACGTCTGGGTTTTCAAATGAGAACTAATATGACTCAAATACGGCTATACAAATCGTATACGGTTCTCTTCAGCTTTTGGTTGAACAAATGGGATTTTGGGTGGTAATATACGGGGTTGAGTTATTCAACAAAGAGTATAAAAATAAGAACTGTAAAAAGCCAACATAGAGTGATAGGTGTCCCAAAAAAATCAAGTGGGAATGGTAACCTTGTCAAAGAGAACAAAAAGAGTATGCACATGCAAGTCCCATGCTATTCCCCCCCTTTTAAATGTCCGTAACTTTTTATACGTCATTTGTTTTTTTTAAATTATACCATAAAATTGAGCGTCTTTTTATCTTTAATATGAGTACTATATTGTTATATTTAGAAAAAAAGTTCAAAAACCCAGTTGCATATTACACAATTGTCACACCCTCAAAAATCCACTTGCGGGGTTTTAACGTGAGGCGCGTGACAAACCAGGATCCAAGACACTAGTCATATAGAATGACTATATGCAAAAATACACGTTTAAACAAATCCAGCCATGCAGTTTAATAAATGCGGAAGCGTAAGTAAATGTAAATAAAGTGTGCGCCAAAACAAACGCCCAAACCCAAAATACTTGAAAGTAAAATGCAAAGCGTTTAAATAAAATAGTTTTTCATGCTCGTGTCGTGCTCCTATGCGGAAATGATACCTTAACAACCTGAGAAAACATGCAAAAGAGAACAAGTGTCAACAATTAATGATGAGTGAGTCCACAGGTTTTAGTTCACAGTTTTAAGCATAAGTTTTTTCCCCACTGGTTCAACCCCAAACCAATGTCTCATAAGTTTCCCTGATCCAACCCGAATCAGATTAATGTTATGTAGTTTAGCAGTTCATGTTATATGTTTAGGTAGCTAGCCTAGGTCATGTCAACAAAGTGTTCAATCCGAAGCTGACGTTGCTGCCCCTGTTGTGCCAGGCCTATCACCAACCATGGCTAAAAGTTAGGCATATTCTACACTCGTGACCATCAACGTTCGGTCTAACTGGCGCGACCAGTTCGAGTGGGGCTTGTCGGGCCCAGTAGTACTACTAAAAATTCCCTCGCTATAACCCAATACTAACGGCATCATAAGTGTTAAGGGGACTAACATGTGATATATGCTTCCTTGTGACCATAACCGTATAACATAACTCTAAATAGAAAGGCGTTACTGTACCGTAATATAATCAACCCATATATCACTGTAAGTGTACATGTTTTCTCCCCCAGTGTTTAGTAAACGTTCAAAGAAATATGGCCGTGAACTCACCTTCTAATTGCTCGGTTAGACTTTTAAGGTGATTACAAGTCGAGGTTGGTCAATCACGTCCTAATATGATTACCATTTAGTTTATCAGTATATTCATGTAAGACATGACCTTGATACACATATCTTGACACATATCATGCAAATTATGTTGACAACTTATATGTATTCCCTGTATATATTTACATATCTGTATATAAGGACATATGATCATAGCACTCGACAAATTCGATAATGTCTAAGTGTTGGGATTGAACCCAATGAAAGGAACAGATGACACAAAGCCAAATAACACTATCCGAGCTTTGGTTAAACTATCAGAGGTTACAACCTTTGATGTACATACACTGCTTTCCCTAAAGACTGCTCATCCTATCATCTGCCTTTACAAAGCTTCAAAGTTCTGCCAGAGTTACAAGGGTCAGAGGATAGAGATCAGAGTTTAGTCATTAGCTTAGTTAAATCAATGTAACAATGCTAAGCACTAATAGTTAGTATTAGCAGTGTTTTCAGTTAGTTACAATTGGTTTCCTGTCACTATCAACCCTGACGTCATCAAAGATGCTCAGTGGTTAGATAGTTAGTATAAATAGGTAACTTCTGTAACAGTTTAAACTTGTCTATTAAAAGATCAACTTTCGCATATCATCTTCTCTGCATTTTCTTATTACCAAACTGTAATTGCAAAGGCTGAGAGGGAGTTTGTGAATCACATGTAAGTTAATCAACTTGAAAGCATGATAATGATGAAAATAAACGACCATTGCTTGTAGTAAAAGTTTTCCATCTTATTTCGCTGCAAATCTCTTTTAATTCATTCATTTTCCATTTTTGAAATAAAAACTACAAGTAATTCAAACTCAGATCCTAACAATTGGTATCAGAGCCTGATTTATCAAATTCGATCTAACAATCGATTTGGTTCGAACAGATCAGCTCTCTTGCTAATCAGTCTGGTTTTTTTAGCTTGATATTCAGAGTTTTATTACATTCAAAGTTTTTAAAACAAAATCTGTAAAAATCAACTGAAAATGTCTCAAAACACACAGGATGCCAATTCCGGATCCTTGTTCAAACCGCCGATGCTCAAAAGAAATGAATATTTCATTTGGCAACGACGGATGGGTAACATCCTTGCTCAGCAAAACACTGGTTGCTGGAGATCTGTTGCTTATGGACCTCACGTTCTAATGGTTCCAAGCACAGAGGATCCAACTAAACAAGTGCTAAAAAATCCTGAAAACTTTTCGGAGCAGGATTTCCAGAAAATTGAATTGGATGTTAAGGAATTTAGCATAGTTGCTTCGGCCTTACCCAATGAAATTTATGCTGGTCTACTCCATTGCAATAGTGCAAAGGAGTTATGGGATGCACTTAAAGAGCAATTCGGTGGGACTGAGGAAGTGATAGAAAGTAATAGAGAAGTTCTAAATCAGCAGTATGAAACGTTTTGTCACTTGAAAGGAGAGTCTCTAACACAACAATTCGAACGTTACAGCTGTCTCATTAGTGAACTTAGACTGGTTAACGTGGTTCTATCTAATTCGATTGCCAATAGTCGTTTCCTTAGATCGTTACCAGATAAGTAGGAGACTGTAGCTTATGTAACGAGAAAATCTGTTGGGTTTAAAGAAATGTCGCTGACACAACTTCATGGGATACTCCTCACTTATGATGGAGAGTTAAACTAGAAAAAGAAGTTGCAAGATTCTTGAAAAATGACTGATGATTACTCATTGGGTAATACAACTCTTTTTGGCCAAGAAGAGGGATCTGGCAGCAGTAAGGACCAAAGTTATGATCACTATATAGATATTACATCTGATGGGAACTTTGGATCTGAAACATATGCACCCAACTATGCTTTTACTGCTAGTGGGGAAAGCCAAACCTCTGACAATCTATCCTTTGAGCTGAATGACTTGTAAAACTTTGAACCTTCTGATCTTGAAGAAATGGATATTTTGCACCAACTGGCCTTATTGAGTGTTAGGGCTAGTAAATTCTATAAGAGAACTGGTAGAAAATTCTAGGTTTGCATGGGGGGTTGAAGGTTGGGCTAGATAAATCAAAAGTCAAGTGTTATAAGCGTAATAGGCTAGGACACTTTGCCAGAGAATGCAGGTCTCAAAATTCTGGACCAATGACTCATCCTGGCCCTAGACCTCAGCACACACAAAACACTGCTCATTATTCCCAATATGCCCCTGCTCAACATGTTCAAAACACTGCACACTTTGCACATCCTGCTACCACTGTTCCAGTACATTATGTTCAATCCACTGCTCCACAAATTCAATATGTTCAGGCACCATCACATCCTCAAGTGCTTGTACAACAAGCACCCATTGTTACACAACATGCTCAAACCACTGCTAGTCCAGCAGAGGTTGGTCAACAAAGCTTTTTCACACAAAGTTAGGTTGATTGGAGCAGCTTGCCTGAGGATTTGACTGATGAAAACTTTGCTTTAATGGCCAAAAACGACGTTGAACAAGAATTTTGTTTAATGGCCTTAGAGACAATTGCTGAAGGTGTTGAATATGTGGAGATAATGTCAAAAACTGATGAAGTTCAAGTTTGTGATGAAACAGTGGTTTCAAGTGAAGAAAAAGAAATTACTGCTGATAAGGAAAAGAACTCTCCTACTGACCCATTGAATGTTGATGTGTGTGAAGATGAGTGTGATTGTGCTCTCATGGCTGCTACAAAGGTATCACCTCAGATCCTTAAAGATCTATGTTCTGACAAATGCATCATTGCTTTTGCAAACATCAAGAAGGTGAATGAAAACCTGAGAAACAAAATTTTAGAAGATGAACTTAATTTTGAAAAACTGATTAAAGAGTTAAAATCAAAGTTAAGTGAAAAAGATTCTGAAATGAGTAGCCTGAGACATGAATCAAGCATAACCAAGGACCAGCTCCAAATATGGTAGAAAAATACCAAGTTTGTAAAAAGGAGTTAGAAGAAACCCAAATCACTTGTGAAAATTGGGTCGAGTCCTGTAAAGGTTATGAGATTATGCTTGATGCTCAGATCAAGAGCAACATGAAGTTTGGTGTAGGTTTTAGAACCTATGACCAAATTGAAAAAAAGGCTGCTGAAAGTGATATGAGTTGGTTGAAGTAGTCCCAAAAAATTTGGCTGGTGAAGAGATAAAAATCACAGATAAAGCTGGAAACAAAATTGTTTTGGAAAAACCAGAGGTTTCAACAAAAGATAAAGAAATTGAAAAATATTAGTTTAAACCAACCTGGTCAGATGAATGTGATATCTTAGAAAACTTTAAGCCAATGGACTTCACAACCACTGATGGTATTAAAGCCCCAAAAGCACTGGTGATCCCTATCAAAGATGTACCAGCAAAGGTTACAACCACTGCTGATAAAAAATCTGATAGGAAAAGAATTGTAAAGATTAAAAACTTGTTTTGTGAATTTTGTGAGAAAAGAAATCATGTGGCTGCAGATTGTTTTCTTTTAAAAGCCTATGACATTAACAAAACTTATGTTATCAAAAGCTCTTCAAAATGCACCATCTGCAAACAACAAATCACTCAACTCAACAGTGTGCATATCTCAAAAACTATGAACAAAAGATAAAAGAGATCAATGCAAAAGCACTAGAAAGAGAAAGTTCAAGTTCTGCTGGAAATAAATCTAAGCAGAGTTTTGAACCAATTGAAACATCTGTTACAAAAGCCTTAACCAAAACCTCTGTTTAAAGAGAGGTGCAAGTGACAGATGCCCCACCATCAAACTCATTTCCAAGAGGGTATGGCCAACCTACTTATAAAAAGGTTCCTCATGCTTATGAAGGTTACAAAAAGCCTTCAAAGCAAAGAGTAAACAGGCACCCTTATGGATACAATCATCTGATAGGAAATGGTCAAGAGCAGATGTTACAAGAAAATTTCAAAACCACTGACCATTGTCCTAGACTTGAGGCTGGACCATCTGTGACCCCATCCAAAGCCATTTTGGCTTTGGAGACCAATCTTAACTGATCTATTTACTTGACGTGTAGGGACCCTCTACTTGCCTTGATAGCTTATGGTATGTAGATAGTGGAGGTTCCAGGCACATGACAGGATGTAGAGCCCTTCGCAAGGACTTCATGGCTCATAGGGGGGGGGGTGATATATCTTTTGGTAATAACTCAAAAGGAAAGGTTTTAGGGTTTGCGTCGGTTCTGGCTGGTAAACTCAAGTTTGAAAATGTGAATTTAATTGACAATCTGAAAATTAACCTGTTGAGTGTCTCACAAATGAGTGATAGAGGATATGGATCCTTCTTCACTAAGAAAACTTGTCAAATTGTGGGACCAGAGGTTGTTAAAAAGATTGATCAAATCATTGCTGAGAGCAAAGCACAACTCACTGCACATAGAAGTGGGAATGTGTATGTGGTAGATATGCTAAAAGATAATCCTATGTCTGGAACATGCTTATTCCCAGTTGCTTCTAGCAAAGAGACTAAGTTATGCCTAGAAGACTTGGACACACAAATCTTAAAACTATCATCACACTCTCAAAACAAAGTCTTGTAAGAGGTTTGCCTCACAAGCAATTTTCTTGTGAAAAACATTGTGTTTTCTATTTAAAAGGAAAACAACATAAAAGTTCCTTCAAATCAATTGAAGAGTCCAAAAGAAGCCAGTGTTTACAACTGCTTCAAATGGACTTGTTTGGCCCAGTGCAAATCATGAGCTTAAAACACAAACGTTATTGCCTAGTGATAGTTGATGATTTCTCTAGGTTTACATGGACCTTCTTTCTTCACTCTAAGGATGAAACTGCAGGCATTTTGCAAAACTTTGTTAAACAAGTAGAAAAGCAATTTGATCTTCCAGTAAAAATCTTTAGGAGTGACAATGGAACAGAGTTTATAAATAGGAAGTTGGATGCTTTTTGTGAGTCAAAAGGAATTGTTAGACAATATAGCATTCCAAGAACTCCAGAACAAAATGGGGTGGTTGAAAGGAAAAATAGAACATTAAATGAATCAGCAAGAACTATGCTAGCAGATTTTGGTTTACCCTTGTCTTTCTGGGCAGAGGCTGTAAACACTTCTTGCTATGTCCAAAACAGAGTTTTGATTAACCCCATGCATCAAAAGACTGCCTATGAGATTCTGTACAAAATCAAACCTCTGATTTTATATTTTAAAGTTTTTGGCTGTCCATGTTTCATTTTGAACTTAAAAGATTCCATATCTAAATTTGCAGCCAAAATTGATTGTGGTTATTTTCTGGGATACTCAAACACTGCTAAAGCCTACAGAGTTTTTAACTCTAGGACCAAGTGTGTTGAAGAAACTTTGAATGTAAAGTTCAACGAAATTTCATCATTGAAAATTCCAGCAAATCCTGCAGAGCTTTTTGATTTCGATAAATTCACATTTGCTGATGTTTCTATCAAGCTAGACATTGCAGGTACACCACAACCATCTGAAGAAGATCAAGATCAAGGATATGACTATGTGCTTCCACAAACAAAAGTCTATTCTTCCAACAGAGGATCAGGTGCTACAAGCTCTTGTGTAAACTCTACCACTTCTGGGTCAACAGTGGTTGATCCTCCAACCTTTGTCAGTTCACAAAGTCAAACATCTGTTGATAAAAGTCCTACATTTGGGCACCAAAATCATCAGAATGTTACCTCTATGCCCCCAATACCACCACCTCCATTCTCATCAGTGGCTGATACTTCAAATTCACTAGCAGAGGTTAGCTCAGATGATACATATTTGTAGCCATCACCTCAAAATGCTATTGTTCCATACCAAGGTGATTTGATTTATCTCAAAAGCCATCCAGCAGATCAAGTTATTGGCAACATCAAATTTGGGGTACTCACACGGAGCCAATCCCAAAATATTTGTCTCTTTGCTGGTTTTCTATCACTCCACACAGCCAGTCAAGTACCAAGAGGCACTGAAAGACAACAACTGGGTAGAAGCCATGCAAGAAGAACTCCTTCGGTTCAAAAGACAACAAGTTTGGGAGCTTTGCCACTGCCAAAAGATGTAAGTCCAATCGGCACAAAGTGGGTCTTCAAAAACAAAACTGATGAAAGGGGTATTGTTTTAAAAAACAAAGCAAGGCTCGTGGTTCAAGGCTACAGACAGGAAGAAGGTATAGACTATGATGAGACTTTTGCTCCTGTGGCAAGGTTGGAAGCTATTTGCCTGTTCTTAGCTTTTGCTGCTAACCACAACATAAAGGTGTATCAAATGGATATAAAGAGTGCATTTTTGTATGGAAAAATCAAAGAAGAGGTGTATGTCTGTCAACCTCCAGGTTTTGAAGATGCATTCCATCCTGATCATGTCTACAAGCTCAACAAAGCATTGTATGGCTTGAAACAAGCACCAAGAGCCTGGTATGAAACTCTATCCACTTTTCTCTTATCCATAGGGTTTACTAGAGGTAAAATAGATAAAACCCTATTTTTAAAATGGAAAGGAAAAGAATTGATGCTTGTCCAAATTTATGTGGATGACATCATTTTTAGATCCACAAGCACTGCTATGTGTGAAGAGTTTCGAAAACTCATGGCAGCAAAGTTTGAGATGAGTGCAATGGGTGAGCTCCAATGTTTTCTTGGTCTCCAAGTTAAACAATTGCACAATGGTACATTTATCCATCAAACAAGTATGTGAAAGAACTGCTTAAAAAGTTTGATATGGATGATTGTAAACCATGTAGCACACCCATGGCAAGCACCAAGCTAGTCACCATTGATGGTAAAGATGACCTTGTTGATCAAACTCTTTATAGAAGCATGATTGGGTTTTTATTATACCTAACTACATCAAGGCCAGACATCATGTTTGCAACATGTGTTTGTGCCAGATCACATGCATTACCTAGAAAGTCTGATCTCATTGCTGTAAAAAGGATATTCAGATAAGGTGCTCCCACACTTGGTATCTGGTATCCAGCTAATGGGAATATTGAGCTTTCAGGTTTTTCAGATAGTGACTCTGCTGGGTGCAAAACTACAAGGAAGTCCACATCAGGAGGATGTCAATTCCTAGGTGATTGTCTAGTGTCTTGGGAAAGCAAAAAGCAGGTTGCAGTTTCAAAATCCACTGCTGAGGCAGAGTATATTGCTGCTGCTAGCTGCACTACTCAACTCTTGTGGCTTCAAAACCAGTTGCTGGATTTTGGTGTAACTGCACTAAAGACTCCACTCAAATTGGACAGTCAAACTGCTAAAAACATCATTAAAATCCAGTTTCTCATTCAACTACAAAGCACATTGACATCAGACATCACTTTGTGAGAGATTGCTATGAAAAAGGTTTGATTTCTTTGCATCATGTCCATACTTCAGATCAATGGGCAGATGTTTTAACCAAGGCATTGGATACATCTACCTTTGAAAAATTGATCTCAAGAATTGGAATGCTAAACATGGATTAAAAACAAGGTTTCTTGTAAATTCATGCGTACATAGCATCAAAATTTTTCAGAAAATCAAAAACTCATCCTTAAAAATAGTTAAAATTGAATTTTTCAATAAATCTTTAAAAGTCTGATCATAACATCTGATTGCTCAAAACCTCTGATAGGCTTCAAAATCTTATCCACTGTAAAAGTGTATCCCCTGACTTCCATTTTTACCACTTTTTCAAAACACTGATAGCTACCCACTGATAGTGTTAAAAATCAGTATTGTCCAGTCCCCTGTCCTAAACAGTGGTTTGCCACCTCAACGGTTACTTTTCTCATCAGAGGTTACACGTGGACAGATGTTAGCCATCAGATCTTGCAAACAGATGTCACGTCATGTTCACTTTTTCAAGACCCTATAAAAACCCTATTTTATCCTTCATTAGTGTTTACCTTAAACTGTGTCGATTACAAAAATCTCACAACAGTTTTTCTCTCTAACACTATGGCTCCCAAATCAAAATCTTCAAAGAATCAACTCAAGAATTCCACCCTACACTCTCATAATCAAAACTCCACACAGTTGCACCGCCATACTTGAAGAAAACGTCGCAAATACTCGCTATTCGAATTTTGCAAATTTCAAAATTCAAGCACATGTTAACAGTCAAAGCCCCAATTCGCATTGATTCTCTTAGATATTTTTGGAAAAATGCAAAGGTTCACTCATCTGCTGCTGGTGTTCCTTACACAATAATCTCAAGAGTAGGGGGAGTGTTGATGCAAACTAGCCCCCAATCAATCTCTCAAGTTTTCAAGTTAAATGACATACAACACCCTGTGTCATTTCCTCAAAATGAGATCCAAGCAGAGTTTTTGGAAAGAGGTTATGTAGGCTAGATGAAAGGTATGACCATTTTTAAACCTAACTTTCCTGCTGAGATGATATTTTTTTCACACAATTCTTACTTGTCTTTCAGCAAAAACCACTGATTTCAATGAAATTCCATTGAACATGCATTATCTGGGGTATGCAATTTTAACTGATTCAGATTTTAACTACTCCCAGATACTGTTCAATGATCTTGTGAATAATTTTCAAAATATTGAAAAAAGAAAAGCTTTTTTGATTCATCCACGTTTTCTAAGTGTTTACTTACAAGATCAAATCAAAGGTCCTGAAAGTAAAAAAGGCGCTGTGTCTAAACCAGGCTTCCTCACTCATGAAACCTTCACCAGAATAACTAACCAAGATAAAGTTGAGAAAACACAAGTAGAGGAGGTTGAGCAAGTTTTACCTGAACAAAATGTTCAAACTCAACCTCTTGCTACTGAGCCCACTGCTCTTGGTGATCAGGGCACCACAACCGCTGCTCTGAAGCCCACACCAAAAAACTCCAAAAAGAAAACCAAAACAATTTCCAAAAAGCCCACCAAACCCAAAAAGGGTCCTCTGGAAGATGAGATCCCAGAGGTTAACCCAGTGACAACACCAAAGTCACAAACCACTGCTGCTACTTCTTCACAGCAGATGGTTCAAAGATCTCCTACCGGCTTTGAAACTCCTCCTTCTTCCTCACAAAAAGGAAAAGGTTGTAGACACAGGGACACCAAATTATGAAGCTCTAGATCCACTTGGCTCTATCTTCCATAGCCCCTCTCCCAGGGCAATGTCGCTTTCTACACAACCACCTTCACCAATGACTTCATTTCCACTCATAATTGTACCATTGCTGAACGCAATTGAATTAGTTCAGACACAAACCAACACTTCTCAACAACCTATTACTGAGAATATACTTCATCTAGAGGCTGGGTTTGATCCTTTATTCATTGCTAGCCCATCAGCAAATGAAGAGGCTACATCCCTTAGGTTACATGTAACCCTTGGTGATATTTCAACACAAGCAGCCACTACAATTGCTGAACTCCCAAGTTCTCAGTTGGACAGTGTTTCATTAATAAGACTTGGTTGAAGGCAACCACTGTTGAGGCAACAACTATTACCTCTGTTGTGGGAAGTCCCCAGTACCAAGACAAAGGGTCATCTATGTTTGAAGCTGGTCCTAAAACCACTGCTCATGATGACATAGATATAACTACCACCACTGATAGGAGTTCAGATGATCCTATTAAATTAGGTGATGATCTAAAATATCAGGATTTGACAGAGAGAGTTACTAAGATAGAAAGTTCTGTTGATGAAATCAAAAGTTTACTGAAGCAGATGATAGCTACAAAAAGTCAACCCTCTGTTATATCCACTGCTGATCACAAAGAAGCTCTTAACCCTCTGTTTCAACATCAACAACATTATTTGGATCTACAACACAAGCACCAGATGAGTGATGTTAGGAACATGGTTGAATCAAGGTATTAAGACACTGCAGCAGACATTAAAGCCTTCAAAGCACATCTACTCACAACCACTGGCCATGCACCTCCAACGGTTATATTTGTTACAACAGATGAAGCCAAAAGGGGGAGAAACCTTTGGGACCAAAGAAGTTAACAATAGATGATGAAAAGGCCATACCTACCTTGAATATTCCAAAGCCTGATGGTTCAAAGAAGATAGATTTAACTGATGATATTGTGGCCAAGGCAAGGGTCAGTCACAAGAAGACAGTGATTGAGGAGAGCAGAGTGTTGGTTGAGAAAAAGATTGAACATCAAAAAGAAAAAGGAGAGGTTGGTACTTCATCAAAAAGGATACCTTCTAGAAAAGCTAGGCAACCAACATCCACACCTCCTAAAACTAAGCCTGCAACCAATCCAACCATTAAAACCTCTGCCTCTCAAAAACCTATCACATCTTCAAAACCACAACCCACATCCACACAAGCAGATGTTACAGCAACTGTTGTGTCAACATCTATTGATACAATAGAGGTTGCAACAGATGCAACTCCATCCACTGTCATGATCACATTTCCCACATCAACTCAACCATTATCCACACCACAAAAAATCCCGCAACCACCATCACCCACTCTAAGGTTTAAAAGGAGTAAAATCACAAAAGTGATCAATGATGATGAGATCTCTGCACCTCTTCCACTATCATCAACACCAATGACCTCCACTTCAGTGATTACAACATCTTCAAGTCTTCAAGTTACTCCAGCATCAAAGTTATATCCTCTTGATTTACCATCAGTCAGGGAAGAGATCCAAACTTTCTTTTCAGAGGATGACCCTGACAAAAGAACAATCCTATCCCTTGATGGCTATCCAAGACCAACAAATGTTGATGCTTACCAGGAATTGAAAAGGAAGCAAGCAGAGGATATTGCCAAAAGAGAATCAGCTGGTAAAGATGATAGAGAAATACAGATTGTCATGTCCTTTCAACTGAGCAAAGTCACCATTCTACAAAACTTTGTCAAGAACCTGAGCAACCAGATTTCAGAAAGGGAAGATAAGCTGGTCAAAAGTGAGCTCATTGAGTACATCATGGAAAACAAGAAGTATAGGGCAACAAGGCCACAGTTCAGGGATTAGAGCTTGGCTGAGCTAAGAGAAGAAATGAGCAGAATACAAGAAATGTCAAAAGATCCTCTTAAAAGGCCAACTCATCCCAACTGGGATTTATACAAGAAAGATGCTTCTGAAAGAGACTTGAAGTTGAAAAGAATGAAGAATGAACTGATTCAAAATCACTATGGTTCAAAGAACCAAGTGATGAGATGGGGTGAGGTCAGGGTGATAGACACTTACAAAAGTTTGGAAGAGAGGAGGAAAAAGGATCCATCCATGCCTCCTAAGCCTGACTATTCAAATGAAGATGCTATCCTCAGAGCTCAACTCTCCAAAAAGTCCAGCCCAACATCTGCCCATTCCACACTTGCCCTGTTACACAGAAAAAGGCAAGAGGGTATGTCTGAAAAGACTGATTAAGAGTTTGAGGATACATTTATCAAAGAAGACATACAAAACATGATTGACTATCCAACAGATGATAGAAGTGCCAAGCTAGCCAAAGATCTATCATAAAAAGCTCCTGCTCAAACCTCAGCAATAAAAGCTCCTTCAAGAAAACCATCAGACCTAAAAATTCTAAAATGGAAGGTCGACAAAGACACCCATGAATTGAGACTGCTCAAGTCTGATGGTGCAGCCACTAAACTATCCATGGAAGCTGCTTATGAGCTTACAGTAGAAGACTTACAAGAACTACTATGTTTAGAGCTGGTGAAGGATGCTGATGACATGGAATATCTTAACTTTGAACTTCAATTCAAAGGTCAAATAAGAGAATTCCTTCTGAGGAATAAAGACCAAGAATAAAGTGTTTTTGGCATCATCTGTTCTAGGGGAGATTGTTGGGATTGAACCCAATGAAAGGAACAGATGATACAAAGCCAAATAACACTATCTGAGCTTTGGTTAAACTATCAGAGGTTACAACCTCTAATGTACATACACTGCTTTCCCTAAAGACTGCTCATCCTATCATCTGCGTTCACAAAGCTTCAAAGGTCTGCCAAAGTTACAAGGGTCAGAGGATAGAGATCAGAGTTTAGTCATTAGCTTAGTTAAATCAATGTAATAGTGCTAAGCACTGATAGTTAGTATTAGTAGTGTTTTCAGTTAGTTACAATTGGTTTCCTGTCACTATCAACCCTGACGTCATCAAAGATGCTTAGTGGTTAGATAGTTAGTACAAATAGGTAACTTCTGTAATAGTTTAAACTTGTCTATTAAAAGACCAACTTTCGCATATCATCTTCTCTGCATTTTCTTATTACCAAACTGTAATTGCAAAGGCTGAGGGGAAGTTTTGAATCACATGCAAGTTAATCAACTTGAAAGCATGATGATGATGAAGACAAATGACCATTGCTTGTAGTAAAAGTTTTCCATCTTATTCCGCTACAAATCTCTTTTAATTCAATCATGTTCCATTTTTGAAACAAAAACCTCAAGTAATTCAAAATCAGATCGTAACACTAAGTTAACATAAATCAGGTTCGATCCTTCAAAAACGGCGCATACAAAAATTAGAACACACAATTTCAACTTATCATGTTTCAGAATTAGTACTCCAAACTGGACTGTTTTCGGGAATTTTTATAAAATAGCTCCCATGTTACAAAAATTTGAACTAATTTACAGAGCGTGTCAAACATAAAACCTTGTGTAAAATTTTCAAGACCTATTTCATTACCAATTATTTTAAAAAAATCATTTACTAAGTTGCAGTTAGATTCGTCACTTTCTGACTGCAGCTCACGGAAAAACACATTTAAAAATACTCGTTTTTTCGATTGACGAAATTCCAGCTGGAGATTTCTTTGAACACCTAGGAGTATCTACTGTATAAATTTCGTGACTTAACACTTTTCGGTTTACAAGTTATGACAGAGAACATTACGTGAATTTTCTACAGAAACAACGCAGCTTCAGCTGCTGTACTAAACGACTTTTTAAAAATCGTAAACGGTGTCCAAAAATTTCCTTTCTAGCGCCATTAGAAGCGTTTTTCAAAAATACACATTTTAGGCTTTAGAAAATCCACTTTGTGATTTGTTATGACCTGTTTACAACCAACGGAAGTTGGCTGCAGAACTCCGGACAGATTCTGTTTCGGCTCTACTCGCGTTCTAGTCATTCTTTTTAGTGAATCTAATGATCATACAACTTAACGACTTATTCCATGCAGCCCATATTCAGTACCATGTATATTATACCCATCCTAATTATTATTTTCAAGTATTTACATGTGATTTCAGCCGAATAAGTCCATCTAAACACATATATGCAACATATTATAACAATAACCCATCAACAATCATATTCATCATAGTGCATGTTAGAACCACACGAAACCCTAAGTACATATCATCGTTATCATAAAAAACGCAGCCACATAACACATAAGACTTTACTAACCTTGAAGAAGGATGGAAGAACTAGAGAGAGGGAGTAGTGATCGAACGAGGGGGGAGGGGCTGTTTCCACTGCCGTCGCACACCAAGGGGAAAGAGCTAGGGTTTTTTTATTTCTTTTTCCCTCTCATGCATACACATATACGTATTTTATGAATTAAGGGGGGGGGGTGGGGGCGGTTTGGTTTACTTGGGCCACAAGGGGATAGGATGGCGGGTTGGGTTGATTTGCTTTCGGGCCGAGAGTAAATATGCTTATGGTTTGGGTTTCGGGTTAGGTTCGGTTTCTAGTTGTAATTATAATTTATGACTTATTAATTGTACGCGACATGTGCTAATTATATTTTATATAATAAAATATAATATACAATTATAAGAAACCGAAACGGAAATTATACCTGATTTTTCTAGGATGTCACATTATCCCCAACTTGAAGGAATTTTCGTCCCGAAAATTGAATGAGCAAGAGTTTTGAAAGTTGTTGGAGTGAGGAAAGATTTTCGAGTTGTCACACTCTCCCCTAGTTAAAGGAATTTCGCCCCGAAATTCAGTTTGCGTTGCTTGGATTTTGTGATTTGGTTGCAAAGAGGTGAGGATATTTGTCTTTCATTTGATCCTCTCTTTCCCAAGTGTATTCCGGTCCATGCTTAGAGTTCCAACGAACCTTGACAATCAGTATTTTACTATGCCTTCGCGTTTTGACCTCCTGGTCCATAATTTCGATGGTTCCTCAATGAACCGTAGTTGTTCGTCCACATGGATCTCATCCAGTGGAACAGTTAGTGTTTCATCTGATAGACACTTCTTCAAATTTGAGACATGAAAAACGTTGTGAACTCCACCGAGTTCATCTGGAAGGTTCAACTCATAAGCTACCTGACCAATTTTCTTTGTGATTTCAAACGGGCCAATATATCGCGGGTTTTGTTTACCTCTTTTGCCAAAACGAATCACGCCCTTCCAAGGAGATACCTTCAGTAGGACCTGATCACCTACTTGAAATGCTAACGGTTTGCGTCGTTGATCGGCATAGCTCTTTTGGTGATCCCGAGCTAGCGCCATACCATTTCGGATTTGTACTATCTTTTCAGTTGCCTCCAAAACCAACTCTGGACCAGTGATTTGACTATTACCAACTTCCGCCCAGCAAACGGGCGATCGGCATTTTCATCCATACAACGCCTCGAATGGTGCTGCTTGGATACTCGTGTGATAGCTATTGTTATAGGAAAACTCTACCAAAGGTAGATGTTTCTCCCATCCTTTGCCGAAGTCGATTACACACGCTCTAAGCATGTCTTCGAGAGTTTGGATGGTACGTTCACTTTGACCATCAGCCTGAGGATGGTATGCTGTGCTCAAATCGACGCGTGATCCCTAGGATTTCTGTCCTGACTGCCACAAATGAGAAGTAAAGCGTGAAACACGGTCGGATATGATGGATATTGGCACTCCGTACCGGGCTACTATTTCCTTCATGTACGGCGCTGCAAGGGTATCGAACTTGTCGCTTTCCTTGATTGCTAAGAAGTGAGCCGATTTAGTTAGCCGGTCGATAATCACCCAAATTGTATCCTTTCCACTGGGTGTCTTAGGTAGACCTGTAATAAAGTCCATAGCGATTTGTTCCCATTTCCAAACAAGAATCTCGGGCTGTTGCAGTAGCCCTGAGGGCTTTTGGTATTCTACCTTGACCTTGGCACAGGTTAGGCATTTGCTTACGTAAGTGGCTATTTCAGCCTTCATGTTCGGCCACCAGTAAGTTGTTTTGAGATCTTGGTACATCTTATCCGATCTTGGATGAACAGAGTACCTTGATTTGTGAGCTTCGTCCATTATGAGTTCCCTCAAGTTTCCGTAGAGGGGCACCCATATCCGACTAAGAAAGTAACGAGTTCCGTCCGGTTTGGTTTCCCAATCATGTTCCATCTTGCGTAGTTTCTCAGCTTTCAGATTTTCAGGTTTGACTGCCTCCAACTGCGCGTTGCGAATTTGTTCAGGTAGGTTAGTGTAACAACTCTAAATTTCGTTGTTACTTCATTTCAGTTTATTCCTGTTGTATTACCAATTGTATTCCGAGATTCGTTTATAAGAAAAGTTTATGTAATTAATTACAATTATGTATGTTATATCGCATCTAATCGCTTATTAAATCGCATCGCTAATCTCATCGTATCGCAACTCACAGTTAAATATATGGTTTTACGTTATTTATGTGTTATGTATGTTTGTGGTTATGATTACGCTCGCTATCGCATCGCTCTCGCATGCTCGAACCGCTTAATCGCACTATTACATCAATTATAATGCTTAATACAACTAATTAATATGAACCGAATCTCCAAACGAACTCTTAAAGCGAAATCGGCAAACGAAACTTGGTCACCAGGCCAAGTTCGGCCGAACTTGACTGCCACAAGTTCGCCCGAACTTGCCTGAGACATAAGAATCCTCCATTGTCCCCAAGTTCGCTCGAACTTTTACAAATATGTACAAGTTCGGTCAAACTTGACTGATAATCCATGAATAACTAGCAAGTTCGCCCGAACTTGCATGAATTTCATGCAAGTTCGACCGAACTTGACTCCCACCAGCTCCATTTTTGCCTTCACCTATAAATACTCAGCCCCATTCTGTCATTTGAACTTGCTGCAACTTCGCCCATAGCTCTCAAACCCGAAACCCTTTGTTTTCTATATAAGAGTCAACCTGATTTCAACTACAATGATGTTCAACAACGTTTTACAACAATTTTGCCCAAGGAATTGCCTTCGTTTTCATCAAATTTCTTCTGTTTACGAAAATCTTCATCTTTTTCCATCAATACTTATGTTTTCACTCAGATCTATACTAGATCTGAGCAAAACCTTTTAAAATCTTGACTTTTACACCATTTTCGGACTAATGACGTATGTTTCGTTCACTTTTGAGTGGAACGAGGCGTTGTCGAAGCTAGATCTCAGATCCGGAAGCACAAGGATAAAATCGTCACTTTACACAAGCTGGACTAACCTGTACGAACCTTCAAGTTCGCCCAGATTAGACCGATTTTCTGTAAAATGGTTAAGTTCGCTCCAAAAGACCTCTCCAGCCTAAGTTTTACTCGGTGGCTTAAGGTTGGAGGGATGGGCACTCGAATTCCTCAGCAAACAACGCGAAAATGTAAGATTTTGGACCCGAAAACATCAAGTTCGCTCGAGAACACCAGTACACCAGGTCAAGTTCGACCGAACTTGGGTCTCTCTCACACAAACCCTTACAAGTTCCCCCGAACTTGCTTAATTTCTTAAGAAACTATGCAAGTTCGCCCGAATTTGTCATTTCAGTAAGATTTTCTCACAAGTTCACCCGAACTTGACTCAAATCTCACCAAATCCTTACAAGTTCGCTCGAAATTGTATGTTTACATACAAGTTCGCCCGAACTTGCCTACTGCCCAACCCAAACTTAACTGTTTCAGCCTTTCGGAGACTGATGCACTTCTCTTCGCGTATGCAGGCTGATCCGGCGCTCCTCTTCACCTCTCGGCAGTCGTCTACTCTCTCCTAAACGCACGCACTGTGAGTATACTTGACCCATTTTCGCTTTAATGCACTATTTGGGTGTTACATACGTTCCTATATCAAAATTATCTCACAAATCAAACTGTTTATCACACGCGAATGATCTGATTATATATGCTCAATACGTGATACTAGAAACATGTGACTAGGGCTTATTTTCGTTAACTTGCCTCCTTAGCTAGTATGGTACTATAGTGTGGCTAACACCTGATGAGGTCTAGTTAGGATGGACGCGCAAGCCTTCTCATGGTAGTTAGCATGAGAAATAAGCCTATGTTTATCTGTGTGATATGTTTTGGTGTATCATGATATGTAATTGGACTATCTCGCAAACACTTTCTCTATTATGCTAGTATTACAAAAACATGTATGCTCACCTTTACTTAATTGTATTGACTTGTATTTTAACGTATGTGACGGGTTGAGGATTTTAGCTTGGATGCCTTGGATGTAGCGTGCTTAGTTTAGTTAGTTTTTTTTGTTTAGTTTCCAAATGTAATAAATTTAGGGAAAATCAAACCCATTAGTTTTGTGGGAAAAACAAGTTTCTGTAATGATTATTTTGAAATATTGTGTTTAATGGTATGGGACATTAAATGTTAAGTGATGTTGATAGATAATTGTTATGGAATTCTCATGAGACAATCTGGTCGCCTAGTACCACTAACCCCGATGTTTCCGCCATCGGTTGGGGTGTGACAGTTAGAGTGTATCGTAAGTTGTAAGGACGGAACTCGTCGAGGCTTCTCATGTTCTTTTCTACTGAGAGCGTCGGCTACTACATTAGCCTTGCCTGGATGGTACTGGATGGCACATTCGTAGTCATTCAAAAGTTCACGCCAACGACGCTGTCGCATGTTTAACTCCTTTTGATCGAAAATGTGTTGAAGGCTTTTGTGGTCGGTGTAGATGGTACACTTGGTTCCATAGAGATAGTGCCACCATATTTTTAAAACGAACACCACGGCTCCTAACTCTAAGTCGTGCGTTGTGTAGTTCTTCTCGCGTACTTTCAACTGCTGAGATGCATATGCAATGACCTTATCGTGTCGCATGAGTACACATCCAAGTCCCTGAATGGAAGCATCGCAGTACACTACAAAGCCTTCGGTCCCCTCAGGTAGGGACAAGATAGGCGCACTACAAAGCTTCTGTTTCAGCACCTGGAATGCTTCCTCCTATTTGTCACGCCAGATATACTTGGTTCCTTTCTGGGTTAGAGATGTGAGAGGTTGAGTGATCTTTGAAAAACCTTCAATAAAGCGACGATAGTAGCCTGCCAAACCAAGGAACTGTCTTACTTTTGTTGGAGTTTTCGGCGCCTCCCAACTTTTGATGGATTCAATCTTTGTCGGGTCAACGTGGATACCCTTTTCGTTCACTATATGCCCAAGGAATTGGACTTCTCGAATCCAGAAGTCGCATTTGGAAAACTTGGCATAGAGTTGCTCCCTTCGCAGAAGTTCCAGCATTAAGCGCAGATGTTCTTCATGCTCCTCCTTGGTCTTAGAGTACACCAGTATGTCATCAATGAAGACGATTACGAATTTATCGAGATAAGGCATACAAACACGATTCATGAGATCCATGAGCACCGCAGGTGCGTTTGTTAGTCCGAATGGCATAACCAAAAATTCATAGTGGCCATAGTGAATGCGAAATGCAGTCTTGGAGATGTCTTCCTCTCGTACGCGCAGCTGATGGTATCCCGACCTTAGATCGATCTTAGAATAGTAACTTGACCCTTGGAGCTGGTCAAACAGGTCGTTGATTCGAGGTTAGGGGTATCGGTTTTTGATAGTAACTTTGTTGAGCTCTCTATAATCAATACACATACGGAAATTTCCATCCTTCTTCTTGACAAAAAGGACTGGAGCTCCCCATGGTGATGAGCTCGGACGGATAAAGCCTTTATCTAAGAGCTCCTGAAGTTAAGTAGAAAGTTCTTGCAGTTCAGATGGAGCTAATCGGTACGGAGCCTTGGCGATTGGTACAGCGTGTTTTGCCAGTTGAATTTTGAATTCGACCTGCCTATGCGGTGGTAGACTAGGCAAGTCTTCAGGGAAGACGTCAGGAAATTCACGTACGATAGGAAAGTCTTCAACTTTCCTCTCGTCGCTTAGTTGCTCGGTGACACTGGCTAAGATAGCGTACGAGTTTTTCTGTCATAAATATTTCTGGGCTTTCATGAAGGAGATGATGTTGGTCACTACACCACCCTTCTCGCCATGAATGGTTGGGATCTCGCCGCTTGGGTGAGGTATGCGAATAGCCTTTTCACGAGATAAGATTTCAGCTCGATTTTCGGATAACTAATCCATGCCAACTACAACGTTAAAGCTACCGAGTGTGGTTGGCATGAGGTCAATGGTGAATAGGTGGCCAGCCAGTTGTAACTGGCATCCGCGGATGACGTGGGTTATATCTACCGATTTCCCGTTGGCTAACTCTACCAGGTATTTGACCTCTAATTCAACAGGGTTAATGTCCAACAGTTTTCTAAATGTCTCAGAAATAAAACTCCTATCCGCACCGCTATCGAATAAAATATGAGCAAAACTGTTGTTTAAAGGGAATTTACCAGTAACCACTTTAGAATCATTACGAGCCTCATCTTTTCCCAATGTGAATGCACGACCCTTAGCTCTACCACTTCCACCAGCATTATTGTTATTATTGTTCTGATTTTGGTTCTTATTTCCACCACTGTTTCCCCTGTTCAGCTGCGGGCAATCTTTCTTGAAATGATCAGTGCCACCACACTGATAACATGTCCTGGTGACTCCAGGTGACTGCTGGGTCTGATTAGTGTTTTGCTTCGAGTTAAGGTTTACCCTGCAGTCCTTAGCATTGTGGCTTCCCCTACCACATCGCTGACAACCACCACACTGCCCGAAATGATGACGGTTACATTTGTTGCACAGAGGTTTCTTTCCAGCATACCCACTCTGAACCTGACTGTTGGTGTTGTTACTAGACTGCTGGTTGTTGTTGTTGAAGTTGCGGTTACTGTTGTTGAAACGTTTCTGAGAACCCTGCTGCGCTTGCCCAGTTGATACTTGTTTCGAAGATCCATCCTCCCACTTGCGTTTATTTTCTGGGGCGTTCCCAGCTGTACCCCTCTTTGAAAGTTTACCCTCTTCTACTGCAGTGTCTGTCAGTTTGTGTGCCAGTCGCACGGCCTGCTGAACTGTAACAGGATTGCTTAACTCAAACATGCCTTTAATCTCCGGAGCCAATCCCTTGATGTAAAGCTGTATCTGTTTGTACACTAGCCTAGCCATATTAGGACATAAAGAGACCAGGTCATAGTGCTTCGTGGTGTAGGCTTCAATTTCTGACCCTTCCATCTTCATTACCCAAAGGTCTTACTCAAATTTGTGGATGCGATCCTGGGGGTAGTATTGTTCCTTGATAAGATTCTTGAACTCGTCCCAACCCATTGAGTTGGCCACGTCGAGTCCAAGAACCTGGACCCACACATTCCACCAGGTGAGAGCCGCATCTTCTAGAGTCGAAGCTGCGAATTTGACTCGATGCTCAGGTAAGCAGTTACACATTGCAAAGACAGATTCTGATTTTTCATGCCATCTGACTAGCCCAATTGGCCCTTCCTCGCCAGTGAATTTGGTGGGCTTAGCATCGATGAACAACTTGTACGGGTTAGGACCCATACCTACATGCACAAATTTGGAAGTAAGAGATTAGAATAAGGTGTTTTAAAGGATGGTTGAATACGTTAGAATATGTGGAGTGAAATAAATGTAGAATCGAATGAGGGCTACCTCCCAGATTCTGATTATTGTTTAGATTCGGATTTTGGGCTGCCAATGCCGCAGTAACCTGCTCCTGGATGAGCGCAGCCAGTTCTGCATGTGTCATTGTGATGTTGCCGCGACCACCACCACGAGCGCCACCACCGCGAGTGCCACCACCGCGAGCTCCACTACCCCGAGCAGACATTTTGTTTTCGACCACAGATATACGAATACATGAGAAAATATATCACATTTTCATCATAGGATTCTAAGAATAATGTAGTAAGAAATGGTACAACCCATCACATATAACATTCAAACCCAACATTTGATTAAAATATATTGCAATTCACCACAAGTATTAAACCAAATATTATATATATAAATCCAAATGTCAACTAAAATTTCCAAACGATTACTAAGTTCAAACAGTGAAATAAAAAATTCAATAATAAACAAGAAACAAATATAATCATCAACGTCTCCATCTGCCATATCCTCATCCTCATACGCTGGTGCCTCCTCCGGCTCTTCCTCTTCTTCTTCTTCTTCAGGATCTTCCTCCGGAAGTTCTTCCGGTTCTTCATCATGAATTTCTTCCGGCTCAGGAGATGATGGGGCTGGGGCTGGTTTGGATGCAGGTGATGGTGGCATTGGCCTTGGGTCCTCTAGCTGATGAACCCTCCAAGCCAATTGATTCAACCTATCTTCATGCCCATCAGTTCTTTGCCTATCTAGACGAGCGTCTCCCATTATCAGACCTCGCACTTCACGGCTCTTTAAAGCTTCCTGCTTTAAATCATCCACTCTTCTCGAAAGTACCCGTAGTAGCTCTCCTTGTGTTACAACCTGATCTTCTAATTTAGTACCATGTTTTATGAAGAACTGATTCTGCTCTAGCAAGTATTGATTTTGTTATATCAGGAGTTGGTTGTACTCCTTAAGGGCTTTTATTACTGCAGATTCTGTCTGAGCACTAACTGGGCTAGGGGGTCTCACATTGGTAGGTAAGGTAGACGACTCCCCGAGTCGCTTACGTTTAGCTACACGCGTCTCAACCTGACACGTGAATGAGTACGTATCTGCGGGTGCCTTCTCTGGCTCCCGTGCCTGATCTGATGACGAGGACGATGTCGACATGCCTGTTGCGTTAGTAACAATGGTTATGAGTTGGATTCTAAAAGTATATCGCTCAAATCAAGGTGTCACATATAGGTGCCAGTTAGTTCTAGTGTTGTGCAAGTGGCTATAGTCTAGGTCTACTTCAAAATACAAACCTAATTCTCTATAACCAGTGGCTCTGATACCAATTTGTCACACCCTCAAAAATCCAGTTGCGGGGTTTTACCGCGAGGCGCGTGACAAACCAGGATCCAAGACACTAGTCATATAGAATGACTCTATATGCAAAAATACACGTTTAAACAAATCCAACCATGCAGTTTAATAAATGCGGAAGCGTAAGTAAATGTAAATAAAGTGTGCGCCAAAACAAACGCCCAAACCCAAAATACTTGAAATTAAAATGCAAAGCGTTTAAATAAAATAGTTTTTTCATGCTCATGTCGTGCTCCTATGCGGAAATGATACCTATGTTAGAACCACACCAAAACCCTATGCGGAAATATGTATAGAATAACAATAACCCATCAACAATCATATTCATCATAGTGCATGTTAGAACCACACCAAAACCCTACGTGGAAATGATACCTATGCGGAAATATGTATAGAATAACAAAAACCCATCAACAATCATATTCATCATAGTGCATGTTAGAACCACACCAAAACCCTAAGTATATATCATCATTATCATAAAAAACGCAGCCACATAACAAATAAGACTTTACTAACCTTGAAGAAGGATGGAAGAACTAGAGAGAGAGGGAGTAGCGATCGAACGAGAGGGGGGAGGGCTGTTTCCACTGCCGTCGCACACCAAAGGGAAAGAGCTAGGGTTTTTTATTTCTTTTTCCCTCTCATGCATACACATATACGTATTTTATGAATTAAAGGGGGGTGGGGGCGGTTTGGTTTACTTGGGCCGCAAGGGGATAGGGTGGCGGTTTGGGTTGATTTGCTTTCGGGCCGAGAGTAAATATGCTTATGGTTTGGGATTTGGGTTAGGTTCGGTTTCTAGTTGTAATTATAATTTATGACTTACTAATTGTACGCGACATGTGCTAATTATATTTTATATAAGAAAATATAATATACAATTATAAGAAACCGAAACGGAAATTATACCTGATTTTTCTGGGATGTCACATTATCCCCAACTTGAAGGAATTTTCGTCCCGAAAATTGAATGAGCAAGAGTTTTGAAAGTTGTTGGAGTGAGGAAAGATTTTCGAGTTGTCACACACAATGGACATAACGCAAAAGACAATGAGAAAACCCAGTTGTGTATTTGACATAACATAAAACACAATGAGTATCAAACTAAAACACAATGGAAAGTAGACCAAAAACACAATCGATGACAACAGATAAAGGCACAATGGACATAACGTAAAACACAATGAGTATCAAACTAAAAACACAATGTAAAGTAGACTAAAAACACAATTGATGACGACAGATAAAAGACACAATTAGTGGGAGCAAATAAAAGACACAATGGATAACAGACTAAAACACAATGGACAACAAATTAATACACAATGAACAACAGATTAAAACACAATTGATAGCAGAATAAACATAATGACAAGAACCTGTAACACAATATATAAAGTACCCGAATATAACACCATCTTCATTGTGTCATACATTGTGTTATAGGTTCTGATAAAAATATAATAATCAGAACCCAAATTGACAATGTGTTATAAGTTTTGATCATAACGTAATGTATAGAAACCTTTGTAAAAAATGTAAGGACCAAAACCCAGTTGAAAGACATGATGGTCACAACTTTTAACACACTACAAAGAAAACCCAGTAAAAGTGAAAATTTTATTTTATTTTAATATAGTAATATCATACTCATATTTAAAACAAATGTCGTATGAAAAAGTTATGGGCGTGTTAAATTTGATGGGGGAATTGGCATGTGACTTGAATGTGGAGAGAGAAAGTCGATAAATGTCAGATTATTTTTATGCCCTTCTATTATTTTCTTTTCTCTAAAACTAATATCAATTCTCCAAATCTAAGATCAATGGACTAGAATCGTTCTTACCCTTCTTATTTATGTTGTCCTTTATATTTGATCTTAATCCGTAATATACGAGTCGTATAACAATAAACGTCCCGTATATTTGATGTGGGATAAAATACACATATTGTCCCGTGTAAATTGTATAGTTTATGTATAGTTTTTATTTATTATTTTTAGTTTTTAGTGTATATTATATTCTTTTGTGTTTTTCTAGGTCCTGGTGCAAATGGAGCGAAAATGAGTAATAAGGAAATAACCAGCCAGTTGGGCAGAGTAAAACTCCAGTGAACCAATTAAAAATTACCGTTATTTTTCTTGAGTGAGCCGAGACCACTATCTCTAGTTTATAAGCTCAAGGGACCAAAATGCAAAAAGCTGACAGCAATTTTAAAAATAGCTTATTAAACTCGAGGGCTTATTGGCACTTTTCTACAAAGTTGAAAGTTAAATCCTAATGTCATCTTCCTATACTAATAAACGAAAATCTTTTATGGACACGTGTCACTTTCTGGTGTATTCTTACCTTATTTTCCTATTTATCTCTCATATCTAATTTAAATATTAATAAATAATAAATTATTGACAATAATAATATATCCTTATCTCAATATGTGTCACTTTCTGTTGTATTCACACCTTATTTTTCTATTTATCTCTCATATTCAGTTTAATATTAATAAATACAATACACTATATTTTTAGAGTTGATCGAGTTTCTCATGATTGACCAAGAGAAGTTCATTTTGTCACACCCCAACCGATGACGGAAATATCAGGGTTAGATGCACTAGGCGATCGGATTGTCTCACGAGAAATTTCCATAACACTATTCATCCAACAGTATTTTAACATCTAATATCCCATGCTATCAAACAATACGTCATTTACAATCTCATGAAGTACATAGTTTTCTCATAAAACAATAAGGTTCGATTTTCCCTAGATTTATTACATTTGGAAACTAAACGAAACAAACTAAACTACGCAATATCCAAAGCATCCCAAGCTAAATCCTCAACCTGTTACATACATTAAAATACAAGTCAATACAATTAAGTAAAGGTGAGCATATAGGTTTAAGTACTACTAGCATAATAGAGAAAGCGTTCGCGAAAAAAGTCTAACTACAAATCATGATACACCAAAACACATCACACAGATAAACATAGGCTTATTTCTCATGCTAACTACCGTGAGAAGGCTTGCGCGTCCATCCTAACTAGACCCTGTCGGTTGTTAGCCAAACTATAGTACCATACTAGCTAAGGAGGTAGGTTAATGAAAATAAGTCCTAGTAACATGTTTCTAGTATCACGTATTGAGCATACATAATCAGATTATTCGCGTGTGATAAACAGTTTTAGTTGTGAAGTGATTTTGATAGAGGAACGTATGTAACACCCAAATAGTGCCTTAAAGCAAAAACGGGTCAAGTATACTCATAGTCGGTGCGTTTAGGTGAGATTAGAGATCTGAGAAGAGATGCGGAGAGCGCCGGATCAGCCTGTAAACGAACAGAAATGCATCAGTCTTCCGATTTGATGAAACGGTTAAGTTTGGGTTGAGCAGTAGACAAGTTCGGCCGAACTTGTATGTGAACATACAAGTTCGAGCGAACTTGTTAAGATTTGGTGAGATTTAAGGCAAGTTCGGTCGAACTTGGTAAGTTTCTTAGGAAACTTGTCAAGTTCGGGCGAACTTGTGAGAAAATCTTACTGGAAAGACAAGTTCGGGCGAACTTGCATAGTTTCTTAAGAAATTAGGCAAGTTCGGGCGAACTTGTGAGGATTTTGTAAGGGCAAGACCCAAGTTCGGTCGAACTTGACCCAAATGGGTGCAAGTTCGGTCAAACTTGACCTGATGTGCTTGTGATTTTTGAGCGAACTTGATGTTTTCGGGTCCAAAATCTTGCGTTTTTGTGTCGTTTACTGAGGAAATCGAGTGTCCATCCCTCTAACCTTAAGCCACTGAGTAAAACTTAGGCCGGAGAGGTCTTTTGGAGCGAACTTAGTCATTTTACAGAAACTCGGGCTAATCCGGGCGAACTTGAAGGTTCGTACGAGTTAGTCCAGCTTGTGTAAAGTGATGATTTCGTCCTTGTGCTTTCGGATCTGAGATCTAGCTTCGATAACGCCTCGTTCCACTCAAAAGTGAATGAAACATACGTCATTAGTCTGAAAATAGTGTAAAAATCAAGGATTTAAAAGGTTTGCTCAAATCTAGTATAGATCTGAGTGAAAACAGAAGTTTTGATGGAAAAAGATGAAGTTTTTTTTAAACAGAAGAGATTTGATGAAAACGAAGGCAATGCCTTGTGCAAAATCGTTGTAAACTATTGTAAAACTTTGTTGAACATCATTGTAGTTGAAATCGGTTGATTCTTACGTAGAAAACAGAAGGTTTAGGGTTTCAGGAGCTCTGGGTGAAGTTGCAGCAAGTTCAAATGAGAGAATGAGGCTGAGTATTTATAGGTGAAGGCAAAAATGAGAGCTGGTGAGGTCAAGTTCGGTCGAACTTGCATTAAATTCATGCAAGTTCGGGCGAACTTGCTAGTTATTCATGGATTATCAGTCAAGTTCGGCTGAACTTGGGGACAAATGAGGATTCTTGTGTCTCAGGCAAGTTCAGGCGAACTTGGGGTAGTCAAGTTCGGCCGAACTTGGCCTGGTGACCAAGTTCCGTTTGCTGATTTCGCGTTAAGTGTTCGTTTGGCGATTCGGTTCGTATTAAATAGTTATATTAAGCGTTATAATTGATATAATTGTGCGATTTAGCAATTTGAGTGTGCGAGAGCGATGCGATAGCGAACGTAATCATAACCACAAACATACACAACACATAAATAACATAAAACCATATAATTAACTGCGAGTTGCGATGCGATGAGATTAGCGATACGATTTAGTAAGCGATTAGATGCGATATAACATACATAATCGTAATTAATTACATAAACTTTTCTTATAAACGAATCTTGGAGTACAATTGGAAATACAAGGGGAAATAACTGAAATTAAGTAACAACGAAATTTAGGGTTGTTACAGTCTCCCCTACTTTAAGTAGTGGTTGTAACAAAGAGGTGCGGGTAATTGGCTTTCATATCAATTTCCAACCCCCAAGTGAACTCGGCGCCGCGTTTGCCTTCCCATCGGACCTTCACGATAGGGATGCGAGAGCGCCGTAATTTCTTGGTTTCTCGGTCCATGATCTCGACAGGCTTTTCCACAAAATGGAGAGTCTCGTTGTTTTGTAGATCTTCGAGAGGTACAGGGAGATTCTCTTCGACTTGGCATTTCTTGAGGTTTGACACGTGGAAAGTCGGATGTATGTTGTTAAGTTCCGCTGGTAGTTCGAGTAGATAGGCCACTTTGCCGATCCTTTCCAGAATCTTTAAGGGACCACCGTATCGTGGCGCTAGCTTTCCTTTCTTCCCGAAGCGGATCACTCCCTTCCAAGGTGCAACCTTTAGGAGAACGTGATCTCCCACTTTGAATTGTAGGGGCTTGCGGCATTTATCAACGTAACTCTTTTAACGACTCCGAGATTTCAAGAGATTGTCTCTGATTTGGAGGATCTTGTCCGTCGTTTCTTGAATTAGCTCGGGACCGGTGATTTGTGCTTCTCTGATCTCGTGCCATGTAATACAATAGGCGATCGACATTTTCTTCCATACAGTGCCTCAAAAGGAGTCATTTGAATGCTTGTATGATAGCTATTATTGTACGAGAATTTGATTAAAGGTAAATGCATATCCCAGTTACACTGAAATCTATGATACACGCACGAAGCATGTCTTCGAGGGTGCGGATCGTTCGTTCAGTCTGACCGTTGGTTTGAGGGTGAAAAGCGGTACTGAGATTGAGAGTGGTACCGAGAGCGGATTGAAAAGTCTCCCAGAGACGTGAAGTAAAGCGACCGTCTCGGCGAGATATGATGTCACGAGGCATCCCGTGACGACATATGACTTCCTCGGTATAGATTCGGGCTAATCATTCTACCTTAAAGTCTTCTCATATGGCACTAAAGTGCACGGATTTGGTAAGACGATCAACGATAACCGAAATGCTATCGTGACCGGATGAAGTATGCGGGAGTTTCGTAATAAAGTCCATAGCTATACTCTCCCACTTCCACATCGGGATTTCGGGTTGTTCGAGTAAGCCAGAGGGCCTTTGATGCTCGGCTTTAACCTTCGAGCAAGTTAAGCACTTTGAGACGTACAAGGCGATATCCTTTTTCATGCCCGGCTACTAGTACTTAGGACGAAGGTCCTGGTACATCTTGTCGGCACCGGGGTGAATGGAATATCGAGATTTATGAGCTTCGGTCATTAGCAAATCACGAATATTGTCACGGCTAGGAATCCAAATACGATCAAGATAGTAATAGATACCGTTAGGTTTGACGACGAGTTGGGTTTCGGCACCACATTTCATTTCTTCCTCCAAGGTATTCTCGTTAAAGCAGGCGAATTGAGCGGAGCGAATTATGATTTCGAGATCATTCAAAGCTTGAGAGTCACGAACACTATATACATAGCTTCGTCGACTTAGAGCATCGGCGACGACGTTTGCTTTGCCAAGATGGTAGCGTATCTCGCAATCGTAATCGTTGAGAAGTTCTCCCCTTCTGCGTTGTCGCATATTCAGTTCCTTTTGATTGAAGATATGTTGTAAGCTCTTATGGTCGGTGAAGACCGTACACTTTGTACCGTAAAGGTAGTGTCGCCATATCCTCAACGCAAAAACAACTACGCCGAGTTCAAGATCGTGGGTTGTGTAGTTTTTCTCGTGGATTTTGAGTTAACAAGTCGCATACGCGATAACCTTGTCTCGTTGCATGAGAATACAACCAAGACCAAGGTTTGAGGCATCGCAGTAAACAACGAAATCGTCGTTTCCATCAGGAAGAGCGAGTACAGGAGCGTTGCATAGCATACGCTTGAGAGTTTGAAAAGCTTCCTCTTGCTTGGAATCCCAAACAAAAGGTTTGTCTTTATGAGTTAAAGCAATAGGCGGAACAACGATTTTCGAGAAGTCGGCGATGAATCGACGGTAGTAACCCGCCAATCCAAGAAAAATGGATTTCGAAAGCATTCTTTGGTGTAATCCAACTCTTGACAGCTTCGATCTTTGCAGGGTCGACGTGAATTCCTTGACTATTGACGATGTGGCCGAGAAATTGGACTTCTTCGAGCCAGATTCACATTTAGAGAACTTAGCATAAAGGCGATTTCCTTGAAGAAGTTCGAGGACTAAACGGAGATGGCGCGCGTGTTCGTCTCTCGACTTCGAATAGATAAGGATGTCATCGATAAACACAAGACGATCTAGAAAATCTTTACACACACGGTTCATCAAATCCATGAAGACCGCGGGTGCATTGGTAAGACTAAAAGGCATGACCACGGATTCGAAATGGCCATAACGGGTACGAAAGGCAGTTTTTGGAATGTCTTCTTCCAATACACGTAACTGACGATAACCAGAACGAAGATCAATGTTAGAAAAACAAGTAGCACCTTGAAGCTGATCAAATAAGTCGTCAATTCGAGGAACAGGATAGCGGTTCTTTATCGTGAGTTTGTTAAGTTCACGATAATCGATGCACATTCAGAACAATCCATCCTTCTTTTCACGAAAAGGACGGGTGCGCCCCATGGCGAAGTGCTCGGGCGTATGAAGCCTTTATCAAGAAGCTCTTGAAGTTGACTTGATAGCTCGCGCATTTCGGATGGTGCGAGACGATAAGGAGCTTTACCAACGGGAGTAGCACCGGGAACTAAATCGATACGGAATTCAACATCGCGAGCAGGGGGTAAACTGGGTAAATCGTCGAGAAAGACTTTAGGAAATTCACAAACAACGGGAACATCTTTATAAGTCTTATTTTCTTTCTCCGGGTTCACGATATGAGTGAGGAAGGCAACACATCGCTTTTGCAAGCATTTGTGTGCTCGAGTACATGACAAAAGCATCAACTTCTTTGAGGGAGTTTCACCGTAGACATGAAGTTGATCACCGTTCGAGAGGGGGAAGCGAATCATTTTATCGAAACATACCACTTCAGCATGGTTTTCACGAAGAAAATCCATTCCTACTATGATATCAAAGCTACCTAACTGCATAGGTATGAGATTGATCGAGAAGACATGGTTGTTGAGATTGAGGGAACAACCACATAGAACGGAATTAACGGTAACGGTTCTTCCGGAGGCGACTTCCACGTCAAAAGTCTTTGGGAGTTTAGCGCACTTACATTTTAAAACCTTTTCGAATTCTAACGATACAAAACAATTATCGGCACCGGTATCAAACACACGTGAAGCAAAAATACCATTAACAAGGAACGTACCATTGACAACATTGTTGTCATTCTGAGCCTGACGGTGATTCAGGTTGAAAGCCCGTCCACGCGCAGCTTGTTGTTGCTGCTGAGGCTGCTGCTGCTGGGGCTGTTGTAGCTGCGGCTCTTGCTTCACGGTACGGTTTGGGCAGACATTTGCAAAGTCGTTCGGATCACCACACACGTAACACACACGTGCTTTTGGGGCTGCTTGTTGCTGGTTGTTCTGGGGAGTACGCTTAGGAGCTGGCAGTGCTGGAGCTTGAGGAGCTGGCTGACGAGGGCCGGTACGGCAACTGACAGTAAAGTGGTCGTAGATGTTTTAGTTTGTGCAAAAACGACAGTTTCCACCCACTACGTGATGATATGTGCACTTAGGGCACAATGGGTGAGGACCGGTGTACGCACGTTTAGTTGGGGGTGCGTCCTGATCATGAGCCTGATAAGGCTGAGAGTTGAGCGGTGTAGCAGCAGCGTAGTTCTTGCTAGGGTTTCCTCTTTTGCGTCCCTTACGCTTTCCCTTCGGGTCACTGGGTGGTTCGATAGCAGTAGTTGGTTCGGTGACAGCTTGATTGGCAACTTTCGCATGGTTCTTGAAGTAATCATATTGAACTCGCTGATCATTGATCTCAGCGGGGAGCAAGTAGGTTTCCTCGATGGTTGTAGTACGAGCAACTTTCACAAAATTCGCGACACATTCGGGTAGACCATGGGTATACTTGTTGATAGTTTCTCTGTAGTATCAACTTGGCTGGTACTGATGATGCTCAAAATCTTAAATCGAGCGGTAAATCCAGCATTGTCGGGACCATCTTGCTTTACACCCCAAAACTCATTTTCAAGCTTCTGAATCTCGTGCGGAGGACAGAACTCCTTCATCATCACTTCCTTGAGTTCCTTCCAAGACAGACTATAGGCTTCATCATTACCGCGCCTATTCCTTTAGGTGGTCCACCAGTCGAGAGCACGGGACTGGAAGACTCCGGTAGCGTTCACCGTGCGAAGGTCATCGGGGCATCCACTTTTCCTAAAGGTGACCTCAATGGCGTCAAACCAATGGAACATAGCAGTCGATCCATCATTTCCCGTGAAGGCGAGAGGTGCACAATCTTTGAAATTTTTGAGCTGAATCGTGACTTGGGGTTTTTAGCTTTCGAGTCGACCGATGAGTTACTGCTCACAGCATGAATTTCCAAGACGTTTTGCGGGATGACCTTAGCAATTTCCTTGGCTACCATTGTAGCGATACGCTTGTCGGCGTTGCTGCGCTGGAGATTCCTTCGGGTGTGCGATCCCATTGAAGACATCTACACGAAGGATTTAGATTAGACGAGATTTGATTATAATAATGTTTATGTTTAAAATATTTATTATTATTATTCATACAAGGCACAAAATCACATAAACACGTAGGCATGTAAGCACGTAAGCACATAAGCACGTATTTCACGTAAGCATATACTTAAGTAAAGCGTAGCGCGTTCGAGATGCGATATAATAGCGAGATATAAGCGAGATAGGAGAGATAAGCGATTTAGTTTGGTTGGTGTATTAATTGGCGTTTTTTATTACGAGAGATGTGCGAGTAGTGCATGCGTTTATGGAGCGTAAAGCGATAAAGCGAGAAATTGATAATGCGAGAAATAAATAAAGCGAGAAATCGAATAAAGGGAAAATTTCTCAAAATTTTAACACATAAATAATAATAAACTCGATGATGCGTAAATCGACGATATAGGCTCAAATCAATTGGGAGTGTCCGGGGTTTTGAGATATTGACTACCCAAAGTGGTTCGACTACCCTTTGAACTTGGACCCACGTTTTGGCCTAATAGATAGATGGCTCTCACCACAAGCGGCTAACGACATTATCCTTCCGGTTACTACATGTTCCAAACCATCGGAATAATCGAGACTTGGTGAGATTGAAAATCCAAAGGCGGAACTTGTTACTAAGATGCGGGTTTCACCCCTAACTTAGCAACGTCGTTCCTAGTTGTGGGTACACGCACCGATCACATCGGGCGTTCCACTAGATAGAAATGGAGATTTTCGTCGAGGTTTGAATATCACTCCAAACTCAACGAAGGTATCTCGTGCGATAGAGATTGCGGAGTGAATGATCTCATCGAGAGTTCTCGATTTTCACACCTAATCTGTACTTGATCACTCGTTTTGTGTGATAAGAGCGTTTCCGAGTGTGCATATTGCATTAGCCTTAGGAAAGGCACATTTAAGCATTTATGGAAAGTAGATTAACATTTAAGTCAAAGATAGGTCAATCGGGTACTTAAACATGTTACTAGGTCGAATCATGACAATTATACCTATTGTCCTAAGGTTATGGGCTCTGATACCAATCTGTCACACCCCAACCGATGGCGGAAACATCGGGGTTAGTGGCACTAGGCGACCAGATTGTCTCACGAGAAATTTCTATAACACTATTCATCCAACAGTGTTTTAACGTCTAATATCCCATACTATCAAACAATATGTCATTAAAAATGTCATGAAGTACATAGTTTTCTCATAAAACAATAAGGTTCGATTTTCCTTAGATTTATTACATTTGGAAACTAAACGAAATAAACTAAACTACACAATATCCAAAGCATCCCAAGCTAAATCCTCAACCTGTTACATACGTTAAAATACAAGTCAATACAATTAAGTAAAGGTGAGCATGCAGGTTTAAGTACTACTAGCATAATAGAGAAAGCGTTCGCGAAAAAAGTCTAACTACATATCATGATACACCAAAACACATTACACAGATAAACATAGGCTTATTTCTCATGCTAACTACCGTGAGAAGGCTTGCGCGTCCATCCTATCTGGACCCTGTCGGGTGTTAGCCAAACTATAGTACCATACTAGCTAAGGAGTTAGGTTAACGAAAATAAGTCCTAGTCACATGTTTCTAGTATCACGTATTGAGCATACATAATCAGATTATTCGCGTGTGATAAACAGTTTTAGTTGTGAAGTGATTTTGATAGAGGAACGTATGTAACACCCAAATAGTGCCTTAAAGTGAAAACGGGTCAAGTATACTCATAGTCGGTGCGTTTAGGTGAGATTAGAGATTTGAGAAGAGTTGCGGAGAACGCCGGATCAGCCTGTAAACGAACAGAAATGCATCAGTCTTTCGATTTGCTGAAACGGTTAAGTTTGGGTTGAGCAGTAGACAAGTTCGGCCGAACTTGTATGTGAACATACAAGTTCGAGCGAACTTGTTAAGATTTGGTGAGATTTGAGGCAAGTTCGGTCGAACTTGGTAAGTTTCTTAGGAAACTTGTCAAGTTCGGGCGAACTTGTTAGAAAATCTTACTGGAAAGACAAGTTCGGGCGAACTTGCATAGTTTCTTAAGAAATTAGGCAAGTTCGGGCGAACTTGTGAGGATTTTGTAAGGGCAAGACCCAAGTTCGGTCGAACTTGACCCAAATGGGTGCAAGTTCGGTCGAACTTGACCTGATGTACTGGTGATTCTTGAGCGAACTTGATGTTTTCGGGTCCAAAATCTTGCGTTTTCGCGTCATTTGCTAAGGAAATCGAGTGTCCATCCCTCCAACCTTAAGCCACTGAGTAAAACTTAGGCCGGATAGGTCTTTTGGAGCGAACTTAGCCATTTTACAGAAACTTGGGCTAATCCGGGCGAACTTGAAGGTTCGTATGGGTTAGTCCAGCTTGTGTAAAATGACGATTTTGTCCTTGTGCTTCCAGATCTGAGATCTATCTTCAACAACGCCTCGTTCCACTCAAAAGTGAACGAAAGATACGTCATTAGTCCACAAATGGTGTAAAAATCAAGGATTTAAAAGGTTTTGCTCAGATCTAGTATAGATCTGAGTGAAACAGAAGTTTTGATGGAAAAGATGAAGTTTTTCGTAAACAGAAGAGATTTGATGAAAATGAAGGCAATGCCTTGTGCAAAATCATTGTAAACTGTTGTAAAACGTTGTTGAAAATCATTGTAGTTGAAATCGGGTTGATTCTTACGTAGAAAACAGAGGGTTTTAGGTTTCGGGAGCTCTAGGCGAAGTTGCAGCAAGTTCAAATGAGAGAATGAGGCTGAGTATTTATAGGTGAAGGCAAAAATGAGAGCTGGTGAGGTCAAGTTCGGTCAAACTTGCAAGAAATTCATGTAAGTTCGGGCGATTGCTAGTTATTCATGGATTATCAGTCAAGTTCGGCTGAACTTGTACATATTTGTACAAGTTCGAGCGAACTTGGGGACAAATGAGGATTCTTGTGTCTCAGGCAAGTTCTGGCGAACTTGGCCTGGTGACCAAGTTCCGTTTGCTTATTTCATGTTAAGTGTTCGTTTGGCGATTCGGTTCGTATTAATAGTTATATTAAGCGTTATAATTGAGATAATAGCGCGGTTAGCGATTTGAGTGTGCAAGAGCGATGCGATAGCGAGCGTAATCATAACCACAAACATACACAACACATAAATAACATAAAACCATATAGTTAACTGGGAGTTGCGATGCGATGAGATTAGCGATGCGATTTAATAAGCGATTAGATGCGATATAACATACATAATCGTAATTAATTACATAAACTTTTCTTATAAATGAATCTCGGAGTACAATTGGAAATACAACGGGAAATAACTGAAATGAAGTAACAACAGAATTTAGGGTTGTTACACATGTTGACCGCCTTTTTGTGGGCTTCTGTGTATCGCATGCAGGACCCAACTCCAATTCAACTTTTATAATTCGCTATGTGGGCCCATATCGTAAAAGAGTTTTAATCAAACCACAATTACTTACACAATTTAATAGAGATGGGGGCTGCCATACAATATATACACCATACAACATACGGCTGAACCAGAGAGGATTTTGGTGGGGACGATTTCGATAGGATCTTTGCATTGGATTGAAGGCTCAAGAATCATTGAAGTCGAGCAAGAAGCTTAGAGATCAAGGGATTAACGGGTTTTGCTACTCGTTTTCTTTATTTTTCTAGTTTCTTTGTTCTTATGTCAATGAATTCTGATTTTAAACCTTGTTTATTTTTCTTGATGTTGATTATTGGCTAGACTTCTTTTAACTGCCTAGATTGGATGAATGGTTTGCTAAAGTTTTGTTTTTTATAATGGATAGTTAATATTTATGGATTGTTTGTGATAGTTTTTAGATTTTGGTGAGTGTCTATATCACATAATAAATCTTCAATCTTTAAGGTGAATGTGCACAATTAACCTTAGAAGTCATAATCAGTAATCAAATAAGTTAAGTGTTCTACTAATTCTCAATAGATGTGAGGTGCGAGGTTATTGTTAGGTCTAAGTCATTAAACTGCAAGGTGGGAGCTTCGTGAGAAGTAAACCTATCGGCTGTTGTCTAACAAGTCTAGTTGAGAACCCAAGTTTACCCTTGATTTAGGTCTTGTGAGGGAGTGAGTCTCGTAGGGTACTTTCATAAACCCATTAGAGGTCCTGTGAGGGAGTCTAATTAACCGGTGTGCATAACAGCCTCTAGGGTGCCCTAACGTGCACTTGAGAAGGGTTAGCAGTCTTACTCAGTAACTCGAAAGGTTTAGAATTATAAGATCCCAGTTCTATAATAATTAATATCCTAATAAAATCCGTTACCAAAAGCAAACTAGGATTCCTGTCTAGGTAGTGTCTTCACCATCTAAGTAAAAGTTCAAAGTAATTCGTACCAGTTAACTTAGTTAGTTAATTTAGTTTAATTGCATTGTTAGGATTTTTAGAAACCCCCTACAAATATACAAATGGTTAGTGTCGTGTCAGGGTCAGTCTAGGTCTAGATAATTTAGTTAACGTAATTAGAGAGTCTCGTGGGTTCGATACTCGGACTTACTTTAGCTGTACTGCATTGATCGGTACAGTTGCCGGTTGTGTGGTTTAGGTTTAGGTAGAGTCTAGGTTTATAAATTTAAAACTTAGTGTCTAGATTAGAGTAATTTAGTTAGTTTTAATTAAACCACTTTTTAGCACATTAAGTTTTTGGCGCCGTTGCCGGGGACTTTTTGGCAATTGCTTAATTACTTTGTTTAGACCTGCTTAATCTTATACGTGTTACTTGTTTGTATATCGAGTTGTAGAAGTTTAATTGTCTTTTTTTTCTTTAATCTTATAAATATGTGTGAAATTTGTGGAGGGCCCCATTTTACAATTTAATGCCCACAATTTGAGGGGTCCTCTACAAATTATTATGCTAACTCCTTTATGCAGCCGCAACCATATCATTCACAGGAGTATTCCACATATCAGTATGATGACCCGTATCGGCAGTCACTTCGTGCAGAAAGGAGCCTATTTTTTGAGGAGATGTTTTGACAGCAAAAAGAGTTTGCAGTTGAATCAGCAAAAATATGGAAAATATTGAACGCACTGGTAGAGCCAGAGACCATAATGGATGTCTCAGTCCCACCTCCGGTTCAACAGGAAGAACGAGAAGAGAATAAGAGTAAGTTTATAATTGATTTTTCTTGTAGTGATGAGGAGATAGATGCGCAGTTGGCTGAATATAGGAGATTGACGGGAGAAGAAGAAGAGTGGGCGGCTTATCAAAGGTCATTAGTTATGGAAGTAGATGTTGAAGAGGAATTAGATTTAGGAGATTCCTTAGGTAGTCTGTTTGATGATGAGGTGGAAGTTGAGGTAGAGAAAAAAGTTTTAAGTTGGGAAGATGAGTTTTTAGGGGAGTTAGAAGGTTTATTAGAATCTGAACAAGTAGGGGAATTTGATCCATTAGGAGATTTAGCAAATTTAGAAGCCCTACTAGAAGGTAAACCCGAGAGAGTAAGTGAACCCACACCACACAAAGAAGCTAAGTGTGGGGATCTTCCCAAGGAAGTAGAAGGAATTGTGGTAGAGGAAGAGCATAACAGATGGCCCGAGATAGTTGTTATGAAAAAGTCAAAACCACAGGAGAAGGCAAGAAAGATGGTCAAAGGAGAAAATGGAGCCTTTAAAGTGCAAACACGACCGATCTTCTCGTTACATGCTACACGTTCGGTTCCTTCTAGGTAAGTTTAAATATTGGTGGTCTGACCCGTTTGAAGGTTTTAAAGGTTTTTCAAATTTATAAAAATCTTTAATTTGTTTTTCGATTCCATCCTTAAAATTTTAACTGTTTTTGAGGACCGGGTGTAATTAAACAGGTTAGACAAGGTCCAGGTCAAAGAGAAACCTCCTGATTAAGTTCAAGTGTGGGAAGGTTTCGTAGAGTTTGTATAGAGTCGTAGTTTGTAATTTTTTGTAGTTTTTTAGAGTCGGTATTGCTTTGGTTTTTGCTTGTTTTTGTTTTGCAGGTTCGAATTGTACCACCCGTACTCAATCTCCATTCGGGTGATTTCGGAGCTGTTCATCAAATTTCAACGCATTAACCGAGCATGTCAGTCAGTTTCAGAGCTGATCACGAATGAAATGCTATACGATCGAGCTGGATTGGACTAGAGTTTTTGGAGCTTACGCGCTATATAACCAACTAAGTCCTTACTAGTTTACGCCCTTAGTTTTTTTATTTCTTATTTATTTTAGTTTTTTTGAGTCGGTTTCTATTCCTACATTGAGAGCAATGTAGAGTTTAAGTGTGGGGATGGGAAACTGTCGTTTTAGTCTTTATATATAGTTATTTGAGTCAAAAAAATTTGAAAAATAAAAAAAATAGAAAAAGCGAAAAATCTAAAAAAATTGAAAAATAGAAAATGTTGTTGGAATTATTTTTTGCAAATAATGGAAGATGATAGAAAATTGGGATTGCTTTTCAAAATAATAATAATATGAGATAAAATAGATAAAAGATGTATTTTCCGGGATGTACCGGTAGGCCCAGCCGACTTAGAAGGTTCCCTATATTGTTTAAGAATACCATTAATTTAAATAATTAAGTCTTGTGGGTACTCATCTAGGATAAATAGGGATGCCAAAACTGCCAATAATAGTATAAGAAACACCGTTATAAGTTAAAAACCGCTAGAATTTTTAATCATGTGAAAAAAATAGAATAAATGAGCTAGATAAAAAATAATAATGAGGCCTATGGAATCTCCCTTGGGGATGGTGACTCTGATCGAGAATCCCTCTAGGTTAAATTAGTAAAATATGGAAAATGCCGAAGCTCATGCGGTCGCCTCGGGGATGGTGACTCTGGTTGAGACAACCTCTGAGTTAGGTATAAAATGTCTAGTGCTCAAAAAGAAAAAAAAGAAAAAATATATGTTTCACACCCGAATCGACGGCGGAAACATCGGAGTGAGACGAAAACGAGATTGCAAGAGACATCGTAATGCTAATTGTGACAATATTTGATTAAAGCATAATTTTCATTTCATAAGATAATTGTCAAGTACATCATTTGAAAGCAAAATACAACAATTAAACGTTACAACAACAAAACAAAATACAACATAAGCTAATCTAGTAAGTTTAGAATGAGTTTCTAAAGTATTCCTACTAGCTTTCATCATGCATATCCTCTTCAACCTGTAAAATATTTAAAATACGAGTTCAACGCAAAAGCAAAGGCGAGTACACAAGTTTGGTGAATACATAACATAGATCAAACCCCGAGTTTCCACAAAAGTTTACGAGATCGAGCTTCCCTCATCACAAAAGCGACGAGACTAAAATGAGTATGAGAATCTTAACATAACCCCAACGGGTGGGGTGCTACTCCTATAGCACTATATATGTCAAGTTGGGCTAGCTAAGTTAATGATCGAGCATGTATAATTCTAGCATGTATCTAAGCATAACAACCATCATGTATTAAGGATTGAGTATGTAAAAGCATGAATTTGTGATAAGTGTATTTTGATAGTAAACATGTTACAACCCAAAAGTGAGGAAGCAGTAAATGGCTCGAGTGTACTCACGGTTTTGCTAAAGTGTTCCACTTAGAGAAATCCTGCGAGCTTGTTGTGATAAGGTTTTGGCACCTTGTCCTTCTACAAGAAGAACATAGGCATGAGTATGAGTTTTAACGAAGATTTGGATTATTGAGCATGATTACGGAAATAAGAATAAGAGTTAATTATGTTTTTTATCCCCGTGGTTTGTCAAAAATCACTATTTCAATCCATTAGTTTAAAAATTATCATTTCAGTCCCTGTGGTTTCACTTTCTTAACTATTTCAATCCACCTTCGTTAACTCCATCCAATTATTCTGACACTATATTGCAAATCAATGGACTGAAATACTGATATTTGACAAACCAATGGATTGAAATAGTTACGAAAGTGAAACCACAGGGACTGAAATGGCAAATTTTAAACTAATGAAATGAAATAGTGATTTTTGACAAACCACACGGACGAAAAACGTAATTAACTCTAAGAATATAGTATTATGGTATGAAAATAATCACTAAGGAATAGCACTTGTTCTTGACACTATGATAACTTGAATGGGTTTGATGTGATTTCATAGGTTCGAGACCTATTAGAATCGTGACAAGGAACTACACACTTTTGTGATAAAACTTATTAACTTGATAGGTGATTATTTAGTCATTATTAAGCGTTCGGTTTTCGGGATTATATTATAGTCCATAGATACATATTTACATAACAATAAACTATAACTTAACAAAGATTTCATGGAAGTCATGTAGGAGGTAGGTGGCATAGCCATCCATTTAGGAATCTTGTATGAGTTCACCGCTTCACAAGTTGCCATAGACAACAAGGAGGGTCAAGAACAATATGAATAAAAAGAATGTAAATGGTGTCACTATACCAAGTAGCCAAGTAGGTGAGCACACGTCGACACACGTCGAAGGCTAGACGAGGTTGTGTTACTTTTCAACTAGCAAACTAGCTTGGGATAATGATGAGAAATCATTAAGTGATGTGTGGTCATTAGTTTAGGATAGCCCAAGCTAACCAAGGTAGACACACATGTACAAGTTCTAGGCTTGCATCACTTGTGAGCTTTAAGCTCTATGAAAACAGAAAGTTTTGGGTGTCTAAACAGCCCTTAGTTCATGTAAACAAACTTGGTTTGGCTCTACTAACCATAAACTTGGTTAGGAGCTCAAGAACACAAGGTTGTATAAGGTAGACATAAGTTTATAAAAGTTTCAAATCAAACAAAAAGTTTGGAGCCCTTTAGGTGAATATCCAGGTCTGGATACTCCAAGGTGAACCCGCGGACTCAAATCTAGGGTTAATCCAAGTATGTAGGAAAAAGAATGGAGTAATTTCATTAAGAAATGAGCAAGTTATGCTCACTTTAGTGAAGGAGGTACAATCTGCCCGAGTTCTGATGCTGCAAGTGTTCGTCAGATGATTTGAGAGTGTTTGAGTGAGATTAGATGGAGTTTGGAAAGTGAACATGGTGTGGAATAGGGTTGGTATTTATAGGGAAGAGTTAGGAGGGTGTTGGGTAAGTTTTAATGAGGTTTAGAGGTGATTGGGTGAGGTGGTGATATGTGGATTCGTGCATTTTTGCGAGCCAAAACACATTCTGCCCGCCTAGAGTGCCTTACGGACCGTAAGGGTTTCCCCTTGCGGTCCGTAAGGACCTGGTCAGGGCAAAACATTTTAAGTTTTGTTATTTGTTGACGTGGGACGGGTTTATAAGTTTAGTTATGATATTTTATACTAATGTAAGGTGTTATTAGCATGTGTAACATGTCACAAAGAGTATTGATGTATATAATGTTCGAGATTGAGTATAAATACCAAGTGTATCACGTGTATGAAGTATAAGTGTCACGTATTTGCAAGTAGGTCACGTTTTCGAGTATGGATATCATGTATATGTATGTACGATTGTGTATAACAAGTATAGAGATAAAAATGTATATTCCATTATGATTCAAGTCTCGATTACAAGGATTACAACGAAAGTACGAATACGAGATACAATGGTTTCCAAAAATAGAAGAACAACACGAGCTTTATAAATATAGAAAGTATGAAAACGCGAGGCGTTACAATCTCCCCTCCGTTATGAAATTTCGTCCTGAAATTTAGGAAGATGCAACGAAAAGATGCGGATACTTAGTCTTCATATCACTCTCGAGTTCCCAAGTAAATTCAGCGCCACGTTTACCTTCCCATCCAACCTTGACGATAGGAATTCGACTGCACCTCAATTGTTTGATTCCTCGGTCCATGATTTCGACTGGTTTTTCCACAGAATGTAGTGTCTCGTTGATTTGAAGTTCTTCGAGTGGGACTTGAAGTCCTTCTTCAGCTAGACACTTCTTTAAGTTTGAGACATGAAACACAGGATGAACGTTGTCGAGCGCTTATGGTAGGTCCAGTCGATATGCTACCTTGCCAATCCTTTCGAGAATCTTGAAAGGAACTACGTAGCGAGGAGCAAGTTTGCCTTTCTTACCAAAACGAACAACATCCTTCCAAGGGGATACCTTGAGAAGTACCTGATCACCAACATTAAATTCCAAAGGTTTACGTCTCTTGTCTGCGTAACTCTTTTGACGACTTCGAGCTTTGAGGAGGTTATCACGGATTTGTAGGATCGTGTCCGTCGTCTCTTGTATTATTTCAGGACCGGTGATCTGAACATCTCCAATCTCGTGCCAACAAATACGCGAATGGCAGTTACAACCATACAACGCTTCAAATGGAGCCATTTGAATACTGGCGTGATAACTATTATTGTACGAGAATTCAACCAACGGTAAGTGCGAATCCCAATTGCCGCCAAAATCGATTACGCAGGAACGAAGCATATCTTCCAAAGTTTGGATTGTGCGCTCGTTTGACCATCAGACTGAGGATGAAAAACGGTACTAAGGTTAAGACGAGTGCCAAGGGTGGATTGAAATGTTTGCCAAAGGCGAGAGGTGAAACAAGCGTCGCGATCAGAGATAATATCGAGAGGAGTAGCATGACGACTGATGACTTCATCCGTGTAGATACGAGCCAATTTCTTGACTATGTAATCTTCACGAATGGCGAGGATATGAGCGGATTTGGTCAATCGGTCAATGATAACTTAGATGCTGTCATGACCCGACGAAGTACGAGGCAATTTGGTGATAAAATCCATGGCAATGCTCTCCCATTTCCAGACAGGGACTTCTGGTTGTTCGAGCAAACCGGAGGGACGTTGATGTTCGGCCTTAACTTTGGAACATGAAAGACGTGAGTCAACACCCCAAATACTTCAACAACTTCATGACATATGCGCTGCAAGTAATGTGGGATATGAGCCTACTGGTCGGGAACTACGCGAAGTACACGACGAACCTATAAGCGAGGTTTGCCCCTCTATCCGTCAGCATATCGTCCAGGTAGTACAGGGATTAAGGCAGTTGTAATACATATAACCAACATTTCCTTAAAAGAAAGAGAACAATGGTTGTTAATTAAATAAATATATAAATATGCAGATTAGAAGAAAACTTACCTTCACATTTTGTGTTCGACAATATGTCCAAACATATATTTTATATTAATTGGAGCGTATTTTGGTCGTTTTCATGTGCAAATATTGGAGATAAGTCGCTAAATTTATTTACTTTTGATTTTTAGGGTAAAAAATGTGTGAAACAACAAAAGAAGCTAATTCGCAACAAAAAACAAGACTTTTGCAAGAAAATAGAAGGCTCACACGCCCCCGTGCTCTAGCCACATGCCCTCGTGCTTAGTTCCCTTAAAAAGACAAAATATGCCACTTAACACAGGGTTGTGACTGATCAAAAACACCCCGTGTCACACTAAATTCGATAAGACAAAATAGGTCGCCATGCTCAGGGTCGTACCTACCTTGGCACGCCCATTCGCATATCCTTCCAAAGATTTACAAATCAAAGGAGAATGGGACCAACAAAGTTGACCTAGGTAACGTTTCAACTCACACGGCCCTGTGTTGATGTACGAACTCTGATTAAAAAAGACAAATTGGATACAAAACATAACCACATGACCCGTGTCTCATTAGACACTGGGTTGTGCCCCCCCTTGTTTTATCCTATAAATAGAGTGCTTGGGTTGTCATTCTCTCCATCCTTTGGCACCCACTTTATCTTACTCACTACCATTATCCATGTCACACCCTGACCCACAGCGGAAATGGTAGTCGGGGCATGATTGGGTTTTTTATCAAAGCTCATTACTATAAAGTTTCATATTTATTATTTCTATTAGAAGAAATTACAATAAACATACAAGCAAAACATGTTCAAATACATTTTTCATGACTTCTTTATTTTTCTTCTAAGGCAATTTCCTATGTGTTCCTTGCTTCAACCTGTCCACCTGTATCATGTGTAAAAATAGGGTTTTCGGTCAACAAAAGTTGGCGAGTGAATCTTATGAAAATATTTGAACGAATTTGTTATATTGGTTATAAAAATGTGCATAACCACATATGAGTATACGTATATGTAAATTTAATCACAAAACACATAATATCAATTAATGCACACGCACACACCAAATGATGAACAATGAGATCAAGGCTCAATCAAACGGAGCCGATCTAATGAGGCACCTGATGCTCAACTCGTCTCCATCGAGGAACTGATGGGCCTAATGAATGATTTGCACGCAACTTGACAAAATGTAAACACACAACACAACAAACAACATTTACATCACACGTTTAGATCATATAATGGTAATAGCACAATTGTTTGAATAAACGAAATATGTAAACGACACATGATACACCCCAAAACATGAATAAAAAGGGGAATTTGTAAGGATTCACTCACAGTGGGTGCGTTTTTCTTGATTGATGAAGAGTGCGCACGAATTGAGGATTTAACCGATGAAGAAGACTAACCTAGATAATAACGCAATAATTCGATAAATATATAAAAATTAATATTTTGATTTAATACTTTTTGTTAGATTTTTAGGTTTTTTTTGTGGTTTTTATTAAGATTTTAAAACCTTCAAAAATGTATTTTTAATTGATTTTTAACTAAAATATAAATACAAAAAGTAATATAAATAAATAAATAAAAATAAAAAAACCTTGTCAGACCTGACAAGGTCTGACCGGTTCAACTGTGGTATTGGCTGCGTGCAGTGAGGCTCGAACTCGTGACCTCTCGGTTGCGTGCACGCAGCTCTTCCAACTGAGCTACGTGTCTAACCCGAAATAAACTCCATTTTAATTACATATATATACTAATTAGAATATATCAGAAATTATTTAATTTAAAAAGATTTTTAAATTAATGAACCGGTGCGCATACCTATACTCGAACCCGTGACCTTCGTATTGATTTGCACCCAACCCAACCAACTGGGCTGGGGTCTAACCCACTGTATTCTGAATTTTAATTATATTTATATACTTATTCGGTTAAGTCACGCTTTTATATAAAAAAGATTTGATATATGTAAACGGATCGTTGTACATTATAAGACTCGAACCCGGGTATCTATGCTCGTGTTGCACACAGTCCACCACTGGACTGTGTGTCTAAACCGGTGATTCTGAGGATTCTAATTATATTAATAAACATTTTAAAACTTCATCTTCCTTACAAAAAGAAACTCAGAACCCGATCCCAACTATTTTGATCGATTCTGTTATTATATTTTAAACAACTCACTTACGGATAGTTCTGAAAGATTAAGTACATATCATACCCGAACAAAGAGTTTTCTTCAAACGTCCGACGAAGTTTCTGATGACCTTTGGTTCTGCCTCCGGCGAAGATTTGATTTGAGCAGAGGGTTAAACATGGAGGTTTTGGGTAATGATTTGAGTGTATGAACGAGTAGAGAATGGTTGGAAGTCAGTATTTATAGGCAACGATCACTTATTTCCGGTTTCAAAATTTTAATTGTTAATCATTGTTTTCAAACAGTTTCATATAAAATTGATTGTTTCATTGCGGTTATAACTGATGTTCAAACATCAGTTTTACTCGCTTCCTTAACATAATCGTTGATTTAGCTGGTTTTACTCACTTGGCGGTTTCGGCAGTTACAAAAACTCCGATTTGTAGGTTTTAACATTAAAGGAAATATAAAGGTTATACGTTATGGATTTTAAACCATCCAGTGCGTGTAGCTCAGCGGTGTATATGGTGTGTGTGGTTGATGGGTACCCGGGTTCGAAACCCGGCTACCCTATTTTTTTAATATTATTATTTTTTTATTCCCTTTTATAACAATTCACTTATTATTCTAAAAAATAATTAAATATTGGTTATAAAATAAATTATTTAATACTTATGATACATAACGAAACGCTAAAATAATTACTTGAATTTCAAAAGGAGCGGGTTCTTGATACTCGTTTTACACGAATGTTACAATCCACCACTTTCCACCTCAATTTCCATCTTGTTTAGAGTTTGGATTGTCTTAGGATCCAAGATTGTAAGAACTTATATCTATAACAATCCAATCTTGTTGATTAACATGTTTTTTTCATATAAGCATGATTGTGTTCATCATTATGGCCATTCTTGGCTAAAGTTCTTGCATCACTTAGTGAAGATAAACCTTTGATGTCTTTTTAATTTCTTAGTTTTGGACTATTCATTTGGTGTGTGTTAATGACTTTGAATATGGCTTCATTTTGTATTGAAGGTAAGATTTAATCCATCCATTACTTTGTGTTTGTTGATTCAAGCATTCGTGTCTTTACGTTTTTATAAAAACACATTAACTACTTAGAAGTGTGGTTTAGGTTGAATTCTTTCCTTGTGTGGGGAGGTGCTATACTCTAGGTGAAAGGACTTGGTTTTTTCTAATTCCTGCTATCCTTGAGGAGATAGCACCAAATCAAGGGAATCATAGTAGATAATGAGTTTTATCACTTACAATCAAAACCTATGTAATATATTTCCGGCTTTGCGGGGTGGTCACCATGCTGCTTCTGACCAATATAGTCGAGTGTAACATTTTCCCAAAAAAGGAAACCTACTACTTTATGGCATTAATAGCATACAAATTCATTTTCTTCATAAAACAACTTTAGGTGGTTCTTTTGCAGAGTACTCGGGAGAATACACCGAAGAGGCTTATTTTTGTACAATGATCTCTTGAAAAGTTGATGTACTATCAATTATACATATTTGTAATATGAATTTACCCCCGTTTATTAGGGTACCAAAAATACCCGAGCCCGACGGGTATACCCGGAACCCGACATAAATGGGACGGGTATTGGGCCAGGTATGGGATTAGTTTTAAAAAAATTGCGGGTTTGGGTCGGGTATGGGATTAGGTGATACCTGACCCAATTACCCAAAATCACATACCCATTTACCCGAACTATATCCCCGATCATATACCTGATTTTTTAATAATTTTTTTATTTTTTATTAACCTTTGTCTATTGGTGATTTATTTTAGTATGTTCATAATGTGAAAAAAAAATTAGTATATGCATTTGATAAAAGTATTTACGTTTTGTATGTTGTGAAGTATATATATGTAAGTGTATAAGTATTATAAAGTTGTTATTAATTTATGATAAAACTTATATGTATGTAATGTACATTTTAATTTATAATAGTTGTTGCATAAATAAAATTATATAATAATTATAATAGTAAAAAATTGTACACATAAATCCAAACATATATCTTTAAACTAACTAATGGGTATACGCGATACCCGTGGGTGTACCCGATACACGACGGGTAATTACCCGACAAATACCCGACGAGTATTGGGTAGGGTATGGGACACGATTTTGTAACCGGGTATGGGTATGGGATTAGATTACCAATACCCGACCCATTGCCATCCCTACCATTTATAAGCACTTTTAAGGCAAATTATGAAGGAAACACTACCTAAATCGTTCCTTTTCTGTTTTTAATGGATTTAAAGGTCCTGGATCTAAAGGAAGCAGAAGAGAAAACAACAACCAAAAAGCGGATGAAAAATGCAAAGTTTCCTCGAAGCACCCCCCGTGCACTCAATGATGCACAACCATGCCTACCGCCTTTTGGAAAATTAGCAAAGATCAGATAAGCATGGTGGGGAAGAGAGAAAAAGTGTCGTTCATGCCTGTGCATGTAAATGCACGCCCATGTTTACACAACATACAAAATAAAGTAAGACAAAAGCAAGAGACCAAAAGTACACATGTTGTTGGCCCTGTCGGGACACCTCACCTTGCTCGGTCGCGCATTGGCAGGCACAGACATGTCTACAACTTCCCGGGAGACATAAAGGACAAGATCTCGAAGCTTCTAACGAAAAAAGGACGATGCATAACTGTGCCTTCACATGCACGCCCATGCTTACTTGCCTCCAACTAGCTTTTTAATAGAGGCCCCATTCACCCATTTGAAGTGAGCCCTTCTTTGCTTTTTAAATCTTTGGTTTACTATAGCCCCATGGCTAATAGACTTGTGACTTCTTAGCATTCGTGGTGCGAGCGTGGCATAATTTTTAGTATCTTTTTAGCACTTTTAGTAGTTTATCAAGCTTTAAATTTATAAAACATGATATAACACGATCACTCTCTACAACACGTTAGGGCAAGTACACCCATCGTTGGCGTAGTATAGTAAAGGTAAGATGTTGTGGGTGAAATTCTAAGCCCATATCTTGACTAGTATCTTGATTAATTAGTGTCTGTTTGCGACCTGGATACCACGACAGGATATTGGTAACATCCTAAGGGAGTATCCTGATAGCTACTAATATTTTCCGTGCAGGAGATAGTTGTAGGACTTGCAACGTATAAGAAGACCTTTTCCCCTGAAGATTCGCTCTTTTCAGTTAGAATATGGACGTTGAAGCCGCCAAGACCGGGTCTACAACGTTCAGAATGGAATATTCCGGAGCACCCCAAGTTTATAGGAGAATTTGTTTCTTGTAACTATATAAAGGATGAACCATATCGTAGGACACACATCAAGCAATCACACTTCACTCTCTGCTCTCTTACTCTCACTCATTTCTATCGCAGTCACACACAAACACTTTACACTAGCAATCTTTGTACCACTTAGTAGTGAGCATTATCTTGCATTGTATCATGATTTTCAAGCAATAAGAAGAACAAGGCAGCGGATGATTGTCAGCTCCCGAGTTTTATGCCGGAGATCTAGATTGATCAAGGGCTTTCCTCGTATATCCCGTGTCCATTCTTACTTTTGCAGCTCATTGTTTGATTATTGGTATAGTTTCATATCCTGAGGCTATATCCTGAAACTGTTTTCGTAAGCTAATAAACCAACATATTTCTCACAAGCATTGCTAGCACACTACCGCACAAAACTAATTTGATCACTTATTTGCTTCGGTAATTTTTGACCAAAACAATTTGGAGCCCACCGTGGGGCAAGTGGTGCTATTTCTACTAAAAGCTTTGTTAAAATCATTACTTGGCTTTTTATTTTCAAAACTTTTATCACGACTGTTTTCGATGGCTTCGAAATCAAACATGAGCTCTTCCTCCACACCTGCTACAACCTCTGCTACAACCAGTTCAGTGCTTCCACCTCCATCCTGAGACACTCTGCCTGCTCAGAATGTCTACAGATCTGGTATCCCAGGGAGAACTCCTATTATGGCTTCTAATGATGAAATTTTAGCTTTGTTTGGTAATATACAGGATCAGATGAAGCAACAGCAGGAAACTAACCAGATGATAATGAGAGAAATACAACTCTTAAAGTCCAACTCTAAAAGACCTGCTGAGGATGTTGTCACTCCCTTGCAGCCCAGGAATCTGAACTTTAGTTCAGCGGTGTATACTGAGGATAATCAGGGCAATGTCGTACCAAGCCGTTCCCAGAGCAATGTTCCTGAAATACCCTCATCAGCTAGGATATCGACTGTGAGGGGCGCAGGATACGCTCCAGGATATGGCCAGAATCAACAGACTGGTAACTTAGCTAATAATGTTAATACTCTTGCTACTAACAATGTTGGATCTTCGCAGGATACAAGTGTAATCTCAGCACTCTCCAGAGAGCTTCAGAAGCTGAAGGATATGATATCAAGTGTACCTAGGGTAGTGCATCCCATACCAGAAGTATCCCAGGATAGTCACAACATATCCTGTTTCGTTCGCCACATTTGTGATGCTGAAATCCCAATGAGATTCCAATCTCCCAACATGAAGCTTTATGATGGGACGACGGATCCTGAAGAGCATATTGCCCAGTATTGGGAGAGGACGGAAGTGAATCCTATTCCACCGGACCTTAAAGAAGCATGTCTCTGCAAGGGCTTCGGCTCTACTCTGACATGATCAGCCTTGAAGTGGCTCTTAAGCGTTCCACCTCATTCAACTACATCATTTGCTCTTTTTGTTAATTTGTTTAACAGTCAATTTTCTTGTAGTAGAAGCTTTGAAAAACAAACAAGTGACCTCAAGAATCCCTTAGGGATTATGTGAACAAATTTAGTAGGGAATCCTTAGATATCCCACATCTTGATGTTGCTACAGCTGTACAAGCATTCAAGATGGGATTAAAAAAGGATTCTCCATTTTATCAGGATCTTGTGATGAATCCTTGCAGGAACTTGGACGAAGCTCAAAACAGGGCTCTAAGAGGCTTGAAGACGATAAGAAAATGCAAGAGAGGATGAATTCATCCTCAACATTCGAATCAACAAACAGGAAATTGAAATCCTCATACAAATCGTACCGCTCTAAACCATATGGTAAAAACGACAGTAAAAAAGTGAATGCTGTCGAGGATGAAGATGGCGAAGAATATCCTGAGTTATATGAATACTGTTTTTCTGTTAATACTCCTGAACTAATATATGCCATGCGGGGTTTAGGAGAAAAAGCAAGGTGGCCAAGGAAGAACCAACAAAAGGCTGATTGGAAGGATAAGTCCAAGTGGTGTGCCTTCTATGAAGATTTTGGACATGTAGCGGAAGATTGCATAGCCCTGAGAAAGGAGATAAGGTATTTGCTAAGCAAAGGCTACTTAAAAGATCTTATCGGCAGGAAGAACAATAAGGGTCAGGATACTGACAAGGATCCTGAACGAGCAGCATCGCCTCCCCCATACGCCAAGATAATCAATTTCATATCTGGAGGATCCGATATATGCGGAACCTATTATTCTGCAGCTAAGAGGCATGCCAAAGAAGCAAAGGTAGAAAGAGGGGATAAGCCAACGAGGGTGACAACACTTACAACTGACAAAGTGATAACGTTCGACAGTGAAGACCGGGATAGCTCATGATGGTCTGGTAATCACTTTGTATATTGCTAACCATTTTGTACGCAGGATATTGATGGAAAATGGCAGCTCGGTCAACATCATTCAACTAGAGACCCTGAAGAGGATGAACATCCCAGAAATGGAGATTACCTCGGAGTCCACTGTGCTCGTAGAGTTCAGTGGAGAAGCAAAGAACACTGTTGGAGAGATAAAGCTTCCTGTATATGTTGAAGGAGTGAACTCAATGCAACAGTTTTGTGTCATGGATTTATTATCCTGCTACAATATTATATTAGGTAGGCCATGGATTCATGATATGAAAGTTGTACCTTCCACCTATCATCAGTGTGTCAAGATTCCTACCCCTTGGGTGGTAGTAAAAATGGAAAGCGACCATCAGGAGGCGAAGGAATGTTACTCCTCTTCGAATAAGGCGTCAACAAAATCTAGGGCAGGATAGCAATTAAAGATACAAGCCTATGATATCGTGGGAACTTCGGAGCAGGATGTTAAGAAAGTTATCCAGGATCAGGATAATCCAGATATCTCGATGCTTGTAGGGGCCACTATCCCTCAGGATATTGAGAATTAGCTTACTAACTTTTTGAAACGCAGGATGACTACGTTTGCATGGAAACACGAAGATATGTGTGGGTCCCTCCATCACATGGATTGTTACGAGATTGACAATCAACCAAGGGTGCGGAATCCCCTTGATAGATCAAACACACACAGAAACAAGAATGTAGATGAAGAACACAAACAAAACTTTAACCGATCTTCTATGATTATCAGACACAAAGTTTTACAATCACTCAAGATCACTCAAGAAATCTCTCAGCCTCTCTCTGTAGATTTCTCTCATACATACTCTGTGACTGTCTCTGCAGTATTTCTCTAGTTTCTACACCTAACCTAAAACCCTAGTGCAAGGACTGTTTATATAATACCGCCATGCAACTGGCCTAGGCCCACGTACAATTATAAACAAACTCGGACTCAATATGACTGATATAAACTCAGAAAATAAAATCCAAACACTAAACTCGGATTCATGAATGCTAAGCGAAACTCGGACTTCATGAATTCTTAAACTCAGGATTCTTGTAAACTAGCAAACGCGGACATGCAATGATCTCTGATAAACTCGGAGTCTTTGATCTTCACATACTCCAAGTATTGAAAAAATATCCAAAGACCAAACCAAGCTGTTGTCACATAAGATGCACCAACAAACTCCTCTTGACAATAGCTCGCAAAGGTATCTTTAGTCTTCAGAATCTCGTAGTCTTTGGTCTTTGGATAGCGTCAGCTTCAACACGAATTATGTCAGCAACAGACTCCCCCTAAGCTGATGCATCCAATCACCAAATCTTCCAATCTCCGAGTCAGCAATCCAAGTATGTCTTCATATCTTCCGATCTGCATTGTAGAAAGGAGGTTCTACCAAGCAGCAACAAACTCTCACCTCATCATGTCAACTTCTATGCAACACACTACTTCAATCTGTATACTATAAAACAAACATCTCGAGAAACCATAAGAATTTTCCACATAGTTAAACAAATTATTATTATTCAAGAGATGGTAAAACTGTATAACAAATTAACCAAACCAACACAAAACACTCAAAACATCTTTGTCCAACACACTTATAACCTGCAAGGTTTAAAATTGTGGAACTCATTTTCTAACACCGTCTCCCCCTATCGATAACAGCTCCTCCAGGAACAACCATTTTCCGTACGCTAAGAATTTTAAGAGAAAAAATAAAATCTTTTTGGATTTTTATATTTTGTGAAACAAATTACGAAAGCAATAAACACTCTATTTTTGTGAGAATCACCGGTAAGAAGATCATATCAACAAAATCAAACTGCATCCACACTATTAGATAATTCTTTAAGTAATTTTGGTGAATACTAGTTCAAGACGATTACCAGTATGTTTGTCCACTTAAACAAAATGCATGAACATTTCAAGTGCCATTACCGTATGATATGTTAAGGTGGTATTATACAGATATACTAGTGTGTCCCACTTCAGGACATACCCCCACGATCAAGGTATGCACAAAGATTCATCGTAGTAGGTGAGTATACCAAAATTCATCCTTTTGTTTTACAACGCTAGATAGTTGGTGATCAGGTCAGTACTTTCATACAGCAAAGAGACCAATATCCAACGAGGGTTAGGACATATACCACAGATTTTGGTACGAATTATGCATTTTGCACATGTGAATGACTCTCTCGGAGAGCTTCTTCAATATTATGGGTTTTTTTGGCATTTTAAGCTCTTTTAAGATATCCTGGTTGTGCCAAGGTCAGCATATTTCTAGATGCAGCAGAAGGACAACCCTGATACCCCGGATGAAATAACAGCATAAAGACAAAAAACTTCAGATTTTGGCAATCTATCAACGCAAGATTTAAGGTCATTAAACCATACGCCACTGATATGTTACCCACTCATATTCAGTTCGTTAGGTTTATATCACATTGGAATGTTGATTATTTCATGCTTTTGCCTACTGGTACATCATATGATGAAGTTGCTATCACACTTGAGCATATAATTTCAGTTTCAGTGTGACCGTCTAACTTGCTGATGTACTATCACTTCTTCTTTTTCACACAGTGACAACCCATTTTCCATTTTTCGATGGTTTTGTATTTTTAAGGATTTCTATTTTTTATATTTTTAATTTTTCAAGAAAACAATAAACTATTTACAAAATTCTTACGAAAAACTGGTTATTCAGGATTTCTCATCTCGTTGAGTTCGACTAGATGTTCAAAACGAGCCCTGTCAAATGCAAAGATCTGCAAGGTTATCTAGTGTGTCGACTCTATGAAGTTCAATCAAGTTCTTTTCAGCACAATCCCGTATAAAATGATGACGAATGTCAATATGTTTTGTTCTACTGTGCTTTACGGGATTGTTTGTGATTGAAATGGAGGCATTATTATCGATCATTATAGGAGTACGAGTGAAATTCAAACCGTAATCTCGCATCTGCTGTTGTATCCAAAGAGCCTGAGAGCAACAGCTACCCGCAGCAATATATTCAGCTTCACACGTAGAGGTAGACACGCAAGACTGCTTCTTGCATTGCCAAGATATAATCCTTGCCTCCTAAGAACTGACAACCACCAGTAGTAGATTTTCTGGTAGACTTACATCCTCCAAAGTCTAAATCAGTGTAAGCAACAAATTTCAGGTCGCTAGCAGCTGGATACCACAAACCAAGTTTAGGTTTCCCCTTCAAGTAACGAAGAATACGCTTCACTGCCTTCATATGTGACTCCTTAGGATTTGCTTGATATCTGGCACAGAGGCACATTGCGAACATGATTTCTTGTCGTGAAGCAGTAAAGTACATAAGTGAACCAATTATTGTCATGTATTGAGTTGGATCAACATCTTCCACACTATCAGGATCTGGGCCAAGATTGTGATTCTCGCAGATAGGTGTGTTGAAAGTAGCGCAATCCTCCATTTTGAAACGAGACAAAATCTCATACACATACTTTGTCTAATGAATGAACATCCCATCCTTTTTCTGTTCAACTTGTAATCCTAGAAAGTAGGACAAGTCACTCATCGCACTCATCTCAAACTTGCTCTTCATCACCTTCTCAAATTCATGACACATGCTTTCATCAGATGAGCCGAAAATGATATCATCCAGATATACCTGTACCAGCAGAAAATCTTCTTTCTTTCGCTTAATGAACAGTATACTGTCAGTCTGACCTCTTTCAAAGCCATTTTGCAACAAATGAGCTGACAGTGTCTCATACCACGCTGGGTGCCTGATGCAATCCATACAACGCCTTATTGAGCTTGTACACTCGATCTGGATAATCTGGATCAGTAAACCCATCTGGTTGTGAGACATACACCACTTCTTGGACTTTCCCGTAAAGAAACGCACTCTTCACGTCAAGTTGGTAAACTTTGAAGCCCTTGAAAGATGCAAAGGCTAGGAACCCATTAACCACTAACCAAGCCTTGTTCCTTGTCACAATCCCTCGGTCATCTTTCGTGCACTTAAACACCCACTTAGTGCCAATCCCTCTTTCTCCTTCGGGCAAGTCAACGAGCTCCCAAACTTTCAACTTCCTGAACTGATCTAATTCCTCTTGCATCGCTTCAACCCAAGAACTATCTTTCAGAGCCATGTGCACATTCTTCGGCTCCTCTTGAGCAATGAAGCAACTATACAAACACTCATTAATAATCCCTGTGTTATGTATCGAAGCAAACAAACAGGAACCTTCAATCACACCTCTTCTCGTCTGAACACCTGCAGTAGCATCACCTATAATGTTCTCAACTGGGTGATCTCTGTTTGCTCATGTAGTAGCAATGGCATCAACTTCTAAATTTTTACCAAGATTGGATCCAACCTCCCCCTGAATATTCTGATTTGCAAATGGATTAGTAAAATCCTCCCCTTTGATAGGTTCAGAATCACTATCGCTTGAATTCGCTGCATCTGCATTTGCATTTGAGGAAGTTTCTGGAGCATCTGTCATCGAAATACTCGATCTCGGCATGAAGTCACCCTCTTCATCCTCACTAATCGCAGATTGGATCAACTGAGACTCATCAGCATTGGAACACTCAGGAATATTAAATGATTTAAACACACTATCATAATCATATAATATAGCAGGACCACTCGTTGATTGTTGAGGCGTATAAGATGTGATTTCAATATTAAACACGAACTCAATTTTACCAGTTTTTAGATTAAAAACCCTTTTATTCGGTGTTCTAGGTACATAACCTAGAAAATAGCCCTCGTCAGCTACTTCACCGAATTTTTGTTTATATTTGTTGTTCACAATTGTGCAGGGTATTCCAAATGGTTCAAAGCCTTTCAAATTAGGTTTCTTGTTAAACATAAGTTCATGACATGTTTTGTTAAAATGTTTAACAGTTAACACTTTGTTCAGGACATAACAAGTTGTATTCATAGCTTATCCCCAGAAGAGAACTGGAAGCATTGAATCAGACAGCATAGTCCTAGCGACTTCAATCAACGTCCTGTTCTTCCTCTCAGCGACTCCATTTTGTTGAGGTGTATAAGGAGCAGAGTATTGATGTTCAATTCCCTCGCGCAAGCAATAGAGCTCCAGAATCTATTCTTGAACTCCGTGCCATTATCACTCCTTATCCTCTTTGAAGGGGTATGGACCTAAAAACCTTGCTTAGAGCGCAAAGGACCTTACCTCCTTAACTTAGAAATTCATTTGGTCTCAGAAAAACTTTGCGCGGGCGCGTAGGGAATTCTTGTGCCAGGAACATAACTTCCACTTAACAAAACCCGCGCGGGCGCGCAGGGTCTGAGTTAAGCTTGGAGTTAACAAAATTGCAAGAAACCTGTGCGAAAGGAATCTTTCTGATATAACAAAATGGACACGTGGTGACTCCCCAGAGGGTTAAAGCTTTAACATTCTAGAAGCAGTTAGTTATTCCATTGTGCACGGTCACCTTGCTGCAGTAACAGAATGCCACGTGTTGACATCACAGACATTCCAGTAAATCATAATGATGGCATGCTCACCTCAAGAAAGCACAAGCAACCTCTCGCGATGACACGTGGCTCTTCCCCAGCCATTGATAAAGGGCTGATCCGTGTGCTCAAACGGAGAACATAACACTTAACGGAATGGCAAAGATTCCGTTAAGTTTTCATCTCTCCTTTTTGCCGCCAAAACCCGGCTATATATAAGGACCGTCAGCTTCAAGTAGAAGGTATTCACTCACACCTATTCTCTCTTATTTCATTTAAAACTATTTCCGACTACCTGTACTTATTCTCATGCCGGAGGGTGGTCACGGAGAGAACCCCCTTCTCCCCGTGGCAAGTCTGACGGTGTTCTGTTTTGCAGGATCAGTCGGAGTATAGTGCAACCATCATCATCGCGAAACCAAACGAAGGATTAACCTCTTTATGCAAGGAACCCAACCCTAGATCAAACCAAATTCCGATCTGTTAGGTCTATGTTTCTTCATTGGCGCCCACCGATTTTCTTTTCTTTTCTCATCTTTCGTTTTGTTTCACCTAGATCTGCAGCTTCATGGCTGACTGATCATCATTTCCAGGTCCTCGATTGGAAATTCGTCGCGTCACCGGCGCTCCTCAGGTCGACGGACAGATTGTTGAAGATTCGTCCAGTGAAGCTGATGTTTTGTATGATCCAGATCATGCGAGCATTCCAGTAACACCGGCGGCTCCTCACGTTGACGTTGCATCAATTCTCCCTCCTAGAGAAACTCCATTATCATGGTTGATTAAGTCTCAAACTGCTTTGAACGCTATGTATGCTCAGTTGTGTGCTCAAACCGGAACTCCAGCTTTTCAAGCTCTGGTTGGTACACCTCAGGCCAGTGCTTTGCCGGCGCCTCGAGCGTTGAGTTACGGCACTCAGAATCAAGTTCGTGCGCCTTCGCATGTGTCTGTAGATGGAACTAAAATGTATTCTAAAACCAGGAATGATTCTGTTCATTCTGGTAACAAAAACCAAGAAGAAAACATTCAACGACGGCCATCAGTTCACACACGTTTGGGCCCACGATCATCACAGAAGCGGGACACCCAACACGATAAGTATGATAGGACATATGAAGAAGGAGATATTGCAAGTGTTTTTAATCATTTGTCTGCAGATCATGCTGGTTATAAGCCTAAGATCCGAGCAGTATATAATCCTGAGGCAGAACATGATTATAACTTGATTTATCGAACGGCTGAAGCTGCTGAACAATCAAAATTTGTGAAGGAAATCGCTCTAGCCCCGCTAGAACGAGCAAAATTGCCGTCAAACGTTGGTAAGTTTAATGGATTGTCAGATCCAGATTATCACATGCGTCTATTCACTAGCACAGGACATATTGGAGGATGGACTCTTCCTATGTGGTACCATCTGTTTGTTCAAACGTTAACTGGAGCTGCACGACTCTGGTTCGATAACTTACCAACAGGTAAACTCTCCTCATGGAATGATCTTAAGGAAAAGTTCCTTACTCATTTCAGTCAGCAGCGTCGTTATGTTAGAGATTCGTCAGATGTGATGAACATCTGGCGAAGAGACAACGAGAGTTTGGAAGACTTCATTACACGTTACAACAAGGAGGTGTTAGAGATCGGTGATGTGCATGAAGATCTTATACGCGCGCAGTTCAAGTATGCGGTAAGATGTGACGAAATGATTAAAGTACTTTCTGGTACTACTAGTTTGCCGAAAAGCTAGGAAAAGCTCATGGCAGCAGCCAAGGTTTATGCGCAAACCGAGCGAAACCTCAATTCAAACAGACCTCCTCTACTTCAGCATCGTCCTGAGGATCTAAGCAGAAGAGGTCGGAAGTTTAAGAAGAGTTGGAAAGACTCGAATCAGAGTTCTTATTCACCATACTCTCCAATGGATGCTCGCACAACGATTAACAAGATCACAACTCAGAAAGCCATTAAAAACGAGAATCGAGAGCGACAATGGACTCCTCTCACTAAATCTCTAGCAGAAGTTCTCAGCACAGAGAACTACCAGTTCAAACAACCCCAACCTATGAAGAATAAGAAGGGGCAAGATCCAAATCTCTTCTGCGATTACCACAAAGATACTGGCCATACAACTTATAACTGTATCACTTTGCGCACAGAAATTGAAAAGGCTTTGAAAAGTGGTAAGTTAACACACTTAGTGCAATCAGTTCGAAAAGAGGTCAGGCAACTCACGCGTGGAGATGAAGGGCAAAGCAACAAAAAGATGAAACAAGTTGCCATGATTCAAGGAGGCTCGTCGCGCAACGCAGCCTTCATCGATTCCGAGGAGAGAAATGGCGCGAGCAGCAAGTGATATTTCCTGTGGTTCCAGGCGGACCTCAGGAAGAAAGACCAGTGGTAATCACAGGTATCTTTGGCCATTACGAGACTGACTACATGTTCATAGATCTGGGAAGTTCTATGGATATTATATACGAACAATGTTTCAAGCAGTTAGATCCGGAAGATAAGGCACGCCTGGAACCAGTTGACTTCATGTTAACTGGATTTTGCAACGAGGCTATTTTCCCTCTTAGACAGATAGTCTTCCCCGTGATTCTTTCAGACGGTAAACACTCTTGCACCATTCAAGTAAACTTCATGGTAATGCCAGCAACAGCCCGTCACGACGTTTTGTTAGGGCGTCGAGTGCAACGAGATTTCAGCATGATCACGTCTGCGCCTCACGCTGCATGTGGTTTCCCAATGCCAACTAGCGTAGCTATCCTATTCGCTCGAAAAGAGATTATGTCTATCGAAGAACTAGTGGTTAAGGCTGCTAAACTAACATCACCAAATGAACCTGAGAAATGGGTGCTGAACAATAAGTATCCAGAGCAACCAATTATTCTTGGTCTGGCAATTCGCGCAAAACTCAAAACCTTGTTGTTTCGAAATATGGATATCTTTACATGGACACCTGCAGACATGATAGGGGTTCCGCGGGACGTTGCAGAGCATTGCTTAAATGTCTTCCCATCAGCAGAACCAGTAGTTCAGAAAAAGCGAAGCTTGGGAAGTGAAAAAACGGAAGCTATGAACGAACAAGTTGCTGAATTGCTTAAAGCTGGTGTCCTGCGCGAAGTCAAGTATCAAACTTGGGTAGCGAACCCCGTCAAGGTCAAAAACATAACGGCGGGTGGCGCATGTGTGTCGATTTTAAGGATTTAAACAAAGCATGTCCCAAAGATTGTTACTCGCTTCCAGAGATCGACAAAAAGGTGGACTCCTTAGCATCATTTCGCTGAAAATGTTTTCTCGACTGTTACAAAGGGTATCATCAAGTGCTGATGAAACAAGAGGATGAAGACAAAACGGCTTTTCGCATGGATAAAGGTATTTTCTGTTATACAAAAATGCCTTTTGGGCTCCGCAATGTGGGAGCCACGTATCAGCGACTTATGGATTCCGTTTTTGGAGATGACATTTGAAAAACCGTTGAGGTGTATATTGATGATCTAGTTATCATGAGCCATACAGAAGAAATGATGTTAGAAAACATTCAGAAAACTTTTGATTCTTTACGAAGAGTGAATTTGAAATTAAACCCAAGCAAGTGTTCTTTTGGCATGGAAGAAGGCAAGTTCCTCGGATTCATCGTCACAATGAATGGGTTTAAAGTCAATCCAGTGAAAGTTGAAGCAATTAAAAGTATGAGATCTCCGGCGAGCGTAAAGGAGATGCAGAGATTGGCGGGACGATTAGCTGCTCTCAATCGTTTTCTTGCGATCATGCGGCAAAATCTTATCCTTTCATCCGAACCTTGCCAACTGCGTGAAGAAGGATAAATTTCAATGGACGCCAGAGGTGGAGAAAGCTTTCCAAGACATGAAGGATTGCTTGATTCACTTACCAACCTTGACAGCCCCGCGCAACAAAGAACCTCTGATTCTTTATCTTGCTGCATCTGAATTGGCAGTAGGAGCAGTTTTGATCGTTGAACGAGAAGGTGTTCAAACACCTATTTACTACATCAAAAAAACGTTAAATGACCTAGAATCTCGATACTCAAAAATGGAAAAATTTGTACTTGTGCTTGTTCATGCATCGCGTAGGCTTCGCAGGTATTTCTCAGGGCATGTCATCAATGTATTGACAAATTATCATCTTGGTCAAACTCTTTCTAAGCCAGACGTCTCATGACGATTAGCCAAATGGGCTATCGAACTAGGCGGTCACAATATTATCTACAAGCCAAGACCAGCAATTAAAGGGCAAATCCTTGCCGATTTTATAGCCGAGGTTCCAGCGGATAAAGCGCAAGAATGCGAAGAAATTCAAAATCCGGCTATTACATACAGATAACGCATCTAATAGTGATAGAGAAGACGTAGGCCTCCGACTGGTCAATCCAGATAACCAAGAATTCACTTATGCTATACGTCTGGATTTCACAAGCACAAACAATGAGGCCGCGTATGAAGCATTTCTGGCAGGGTTGCGGCATGCTATAAAAATGGGCGTAGCAAATTTAATAGCGCATGTTGATTCCCGACTGGTAGCTGAACAAATAAATGGCACTTACGATGCGCACGGCGATGTTATGGCATTATACCTGGAACAAGCCAAATCGTTGATTAGTCAGTTCCGACAGTTCAAAGTTGTGCACGTCAACAGAAGTGAAAACAAACACGCCGATGCTTTAACCAAACTGGCAGCCACGAGTTTTCAGCATTTAGCAAAAGAAGTCAGGATCGAAGTTTTACAAAAATCCATCTGTTCCGCTAAATCAAGTTACCATGGTCGAAATGGGGAATCCATCATGGATGTCTCTGATTATCTTGTTTTTACGACATGGCCAACTTCGTGACAGCAAAGGCGAAGGCACGAAAGATCTGATGCAAAGCTTTAAACTATGAAATGGCAGATGGTATTCTGTATCGCAAGTCGTACATGGGCCCTTTATTGAGATGTGTCAATAGGAATGATGCGCAATATCTGATCCGAGAAATCCATGAAGGATTGTGTGGCATACATGCGGGGCCACGCATGGTCGTCGCAAAGGTGATGGGCGCAGGTTACTATTGGCCTGGGATGTACGTAGATGCCGTAGATACGTTGCACAAATGCATGACTTGTCAAAGACATACAACCAAAATGTTGCGCCCCAAAAATCCGTTGGTTCCGGTTACATTGGCCATTTCAACAATGGGCCATCGATTTGGTGGAGGCCTTTCCTGATGCGCCAGGCGCAGTAAAATTCATAGTTGTTGCTGTCAACTACTTCACAAAGTGGGTTGAAGCAAAGCATTAGCCTCGACAACAGCTATGGTGATCCGCAAGTTTATTTGGGAGCACATTATTTGTCGTTTCGGATTACCCATGCGCATTGTCACAGATAATGGTAATGGTCCAATTTAGCATTTGAAGATTGCAAAAGTGGATGCTGGAAATGCAGATTGAACATGTGTTTTCATCCGTTGCGCACCCCCAGGCGAACAGACACGTTGAAAGTATTAACAAGCAGATAGTTGATGGCATTAAAGCCCGCCCAGGCTCGGCGCGGCGTGGTTGGGTCGATGAGTTGCCCAGCATTCTATGGGTGCATTGAACAATGCCCAAGACAAGTAAAGGAGAAACCCCATTAATTCTTGCTTGTAATCTTAGTGACAGTTGTAGCTCTACGTTTTATCGATGATATAAAAGATCTCCTCTCACTACTTACATTCTTTATATATTTATTACAAATGCATGCAATTCCTTTGGATACGCAAAAACACATACTCATGAGCCACAAGGTAAAAAGATGCTTACGCTCACACATGAGATTGATAATTGTTCATTTGTCTATCCTAAACAAGCAATTGATCACATGCAAATATTGTAAACTAAATATATTATATTCACATAAAAAAGTACTTGCGCATCTACGCAACGTTACATCAAAAGCAAATACAAGCATCTACAAAATTAAAGCAATCTACTTTCCTTTCCATGTATCCTTTGTGCTTTTTTGCTTCTATGCCACTGTGAAGATCTCCTTTAATCTATCAACAAAGTCATCGTGTTGCAGCGCAGCATCAACAAGGTCCATGATTGGGATTTCCAAGTGATCATATTTTTCCTTCGCAGCTGTATAGATGGCAGAAGTATCGGTTCCATGCGTGGCAGCTCGGCTTGTGTCCATTCTGTCTTCAAAGCATGGGCCACATGCAGCGTACATTCTTTGTAGCCCTCAGCATGACCATTGTTCCGTGCAGCCACCATCAGTTCAGCCACTCTCTCATCTAACTCTGTAGAGTTTAAGATGGAATTTGCAATCTGTAAGCAAACACGTCAGTATAAGATATGATAATTCAACAAGACACATATATTTCAAGATAGGGATAATACCTCCACAATCCTATACTCGCGCAGCCAGGTAAGCTGATTCATCAGCGACTCTACCAGGCTCTCAGCTGTGGCACGAGCGACCTCCGTATCGTTAATTTTTTGCTTGCCTTTAGTAAGACGGCGGGTCAACTCGGCTTTCTCAGTACAATGAAGCTTGATATCCTTTTTCAAGGAATCAACTTCCGCCTGCAGACGCGCTTGATCAAATAACATAGAGGTTAAATCATCAATCTCTTTATTCTTAAGGAGGAGAGTCATTATGGTCGCTACCTCATTCTGTTCACTCCTCTCTCTATGCGAACGGGCCTCCTCTGCTGCAGCAACTGCATCAGTTTTTTCTTTCTTGAGTTTCTCAATTTCATTACGAAGAGAAAATTTTTCATTATTGTCTCGATCACAAGCCTCCACAAAGCGTTTGCGATCTTCAGCATGCTGCGTAGCAGCAGCCATACATTTGCGCTTCCATGCAAGCGCAGACCACTCCTCGGTCTTCTTCTCCTCCTCAAACTTGCCCTTAGCAGCCTCAAAATCCATGACCATCTTCAATGTCTTCTCCCTTTCAAATTTGGCCTTCGCCTTACCAATCTCAACCTCGTCCCACTCCTTATTCATGATGCGCCATTCGCGCACAATTCGGTTCATAGTGGAAGAGGCAAGGGTAGACTCTTGTAAATATGATTGATAAGTGGCACGTGATTCTTTTCTTCTTGACGTTTCACCTCCGCCGGAGGGAAGATACCCTTATACCACTCCCTGCATGAGTGCCAATCAGTAAAAACATCGCCTTGTTTGACCTTCCACACAGGTTGGTGGATCTCAGAGGCCTTTTTCTCAGAATTAGAGTGATAATAATAATTCCCAGGTGTTTCCTCGGGGGAGAATCGGTGACTCCTCTTCTGGGTCATCAAAAGATGGCATAAAATGATCGCCTTTTGTTGAATGGCCTGCACCCTTAGAAATAATCATTGAAGGCTGAACAATGGGAGGGGGTAGTTTATCTTGCTCCGCATCTACAGGCCCTCCCGCAGCAACATCTGTGGTAGTATCTTTAACTTGCTCGCTAGCAGGATTCTTATCGACATTTGAAGCAGTATCTTTAACCTGCTCGCCAACAGGATTCTCAGCAACAAATTGTTGTGGCTCTTCTTCTGGAGCCACTCTTTCAGGTTTTTCTGGAATAATAGGGTCCGCATCAAAAATAGGTGCGCTATGGTCCACATCACCTCCTTCAATGTTATCAGGCTTGCGCGGGGATGGCATAGAGGATGATGTGACCGACACAACCTTCACAAGTTTCTCTGCAAAAAACAAACACAAGTGTCAAACCTAAGGCAGTGCGCAGCTATTACAACAAAGTTTGCAAAGAAGTAGACATACTAGGAGAAAACTTCTTCGCAAGAGCATCTAGATTGCTTTTCTTGCCGATGCGCGGCCGCGCAACCTTTTTCGGCGGAGAAGGTGGTACAGTCTAGATTCTTTCCTCTTCAGGATTAGAAGCAGGGATAGATGATATATCTATGGGCTCTTCCTTGGGCTTCCTCAAACCTACAGGTGCGAGACCCTCTAATGAGTCTGACACCACCACATAATCACACCAATTATCAGATACGGAGCGTGTACCTTTCTTTCCCCCAATCTTTACAGCCGCCCCCTTTGGTTTTGGCGCTTCAGGCTTGGGAGGACGGGGAGCAGCAGTTGGCTTCTTCTTCTTTTTAGAATCAGGGCCTACGCCCAAGTTTAGAAAATCACCTACATAGTTCATAAGAAAAAGCAAAGAGTTTCGCCATAAGTTACATTGCAATATTACTAAAGAAAAAGTAATATTGCAATATTAACTCAGGCTAAGATTAACATTACGTACCAGTGGTAGACGAGGGCTGCGCCTCAAGATCTTCTCTCTTAGGGAAAATTTCCCAAGATCTACTCGAACCAGGGCTCCTCATGCTCCTCCAAAGGCATGGCAACCATCTTCCCATTGGCCCTTTTGAAAGGTGCCAAATATAACGGCGCAGCTGTATCAAAATGCAAGAATTAGTTTCTGAAAAGTGTAATTAAATGACAAGAAAGTAAGTACACTTACCAACTCCATCTTCAGTATAGACCGACTTCTCCCGGCGCTCTCGCTTCCACAAAATACTCATTCCCGCAGCAATAAGAACCCTCTTAGGTAGGGTGATGTTAGGCACATCTTTGATGTCCTGATACCAGACCTCGTCGGCAGGGATGGGCAGGGTCTCCAACTCTATATCCTCTGCAACCCGGAATACCATCTTCATAGGTATCACCGCAGCCTTAATGAAGAAAAACTTCTGTTTCCAGTTATGATAGGACTTGGGAGGCACGAGCAGCAGTTGCTTGGCCTGAAGGCGCTGCTGGAAAGAATAGAATCCCAAAGAGCAATGTAGCTGGTAGAACACCCGAAACTTGTCCACCGTCGGAATAATGTTCATAGAATGGCAAACGAACTCAAAGTGCCTTATTCTCACCATCCCAATCGGATTCAGTTGAGAAATATGGAATTTATAGGAATCCAGAATTTCTAACATAAAATGGGTAACCGGCAGCCGGAAATTACCCTCGGCGAAATAATCAAAAAACAGTGTAATATAGCCGGCCGGAGCACACCGGCAGTAACACCCTCCTTCGGGTAAAAAGCACTCCATGATTTGGGGATAAGGAAGTTAGAGATCACAGCCTCAAACTCTTCTCTTTTCCATTTTAATGGAGGTAACGATGTCATCGGTATCTTGTCTGTAGAACTGGTAGCCATAAATATCGAAAGTTTAGAAAGACAGTAAACTCAACGAAGACGATGATCGGAGTATCGCAGATCGCTGGAAAATATGAAGGATATGTGCTCTCTCTCTCTCTCTAGAACATTAACTGGTAAAGAAGCAAATGAAGAAGCGATCCCCGATATATACCAATCGCAATTAATGCTCGACATGACAGCAGTGACTTTTGCGACCATTACACCCTCCCAGGTAACTGAAAGGGCGAGTGGGGAATAGTGATTACCCTCACGCCCACGCGTGTCGCCGAATTATCATTAATACAGTGGGACACATACTATTGACAGCCTGTCAACAGTACCACCACGTCTCAGGAAAGTGCGTTTACACCAACTACATTATCTGGATGAGCGACACGTGTCCTCCAATATATTTGAAATTCAAATAGTCTTCGACGTTCACATATGATACGTCACCAGGAAGCAAAAAACACTCAAGGACCAGCACCCATACAGCGCAGCATACTTATCTTAAGTCCAGTGCTCCACCTACTCTGTACTTTTACATAGGAGCAACACTGGACTGGGGGGGGGGGGACTTGAAGGGTATGGTCCCAAAAACCTTGCACGAAGCGCAAAGGACCATACCTCCTTAGCTTAGAAATTCATTTGGTCTCAGGAAAACCCTGCGCGGCCGCGTAGTGAATTCTTGTGCCAGGAACAAGCAAAAGATAACTTCCATTTAATAAAACCCGCACGGGCGCGCATGTCAGAGTTACGCTTGGAGTTAACAAAATTGCAAGAAACCTATGCGAAAGGAATCTTTCTGTTATAACAAAATGGACACGTGGCGACTCCCCAGAGGGTTAAAGCTGTAACGTTCTAGAAGCAGTTAGTTATTCCATTGTGCACGGTCAGCTTGCTGCAGTAACAGAATGCCACGTGTCGACATCACAGACATTCCACTAAATCACGATGATGGCATGCTCACCTCAAGAAAGCACAAGCAATCTCGCGATGTCACGTGGCTCTTCCCCAGCCGTTGATAAAGGGCCGATCCGTGTGCTCTAACGGAGAACATAACACTTAACGGAATGGCAAAGATTCCGTTAAGTTTTCATCTCTCTTTTTTGGCGCCAAAACCGGGCTATAAATAAGGACCGTCGACTTCAAGTAGAAGGTATTCACTCTCACCTACTCTCTCTCTTACTTCACTTAAAACTATTCCCAACTACCTGTACTTATTCTCACGCTGGAGGGTGGTCACGGAGAGAACCCCCCTTCTCCTCGTGGCGAGTCTGACGGTGTTCTGTTTTGCAGGATCAGTCGGAGTATAGTGAAACCATCATCATCGCGAAACCAAACAAAGGATTAACCTCTTTATGCAAGGAACCAAACCCTAGATCTAACCAGATTCTGATCTGTTAGGTCTACGTTTCTTCACTCTTGATCCTTGCATCATGGACATTTTCCAGTTTTGTAAAAGATCCATCAGCAACTCAGCTGTCTCATCCTTTGTACCTAAAAAGAAAACCCACGAATAGAGACGGTAGTCATCAGTAACAATAAGACAATAGTACTTTCCACCTATGCTCCTTACATTCACTGGACCGAAAAGATCCATATGAAGTAATTCATAAGGGGCATCTATGGAATTTACTGTTTTAGACTTATGAGGTTTCTTATGTTGTTTTCCCTTTTGACATGGAAGACATTTATCTTCCACGTGAAACCTCTGCACTGGCACCCCTTCCACTAAACCGTTTTTAATAATGTAATTCATTTTTCGGTAGTGGATGTGGGCCATGCGTCTATGCCACAATAACGACTCAGCCTCAGATGCTTTTGAAAACAAACAAGCCACCATAATGGAAGAATCCTTAGCACCCATGTCCATGACATAAGTGTATTCCTCCTTGGTGCGCGCATCACGATCCAATCATCCGGTATCACCAAACCCGGTTTCAACACCAAGGCTTCAGACTTAGTAAAATGGACCGAGTGACCCTTGTCGCAGACATGAGACACGCTCATCAGATTGTGCTTTAGCTGCTCAACATAGTTCACTTTTTCCAGTGTGATCTTCCCGTTGGTCACTTTTCCTCTACCCGTAATGTGACCTCCTTTAGCACCCGCAAAATTCACATAACCACCATCTATATCTTCAAACTCAGTCAACAATCTCGCATCCCCCGTCATGTGCCTGGAGCAGCCACTATCAACATACCTGTCACCCCGATTTCCACGTGTAACCCGGTGGGCCCGGGTGGGGAATATTATGGCGTATGTTGATATCATCATAACCAAACAACACATAATAGCACAACAGAAGTCTTGGATTTAATTATCATTACAAACCGAACTATTCAGAGTTCAAAATAACAATGGTTTGTCCGAAGATCCACAGGCGGATCGAAAATATACACAAAGGATGTTCAACAGACTTTGGGCACATTTATGGACTTGCAAGACCCTCTTATGTTGCTACTGAGCAGCTTCCAGCCTATTTACGTATTTATACCTGTAACTTCATTGTTTTGAAAATACGTCAGTTTACACTGGTAAATAATCTTAACCTATTTTCCCTATACGGGCTTGGGATACGGTAAATTATTACCGCATAGTCGGGTTTGGGATTCGAAGACCTATGTGTCGAGAAATTCAAATAACCCGTTTTAATTCGTATTGCTTGACTTAAACATTTTGGGTTAATTCGACCGTGTCCTGGATATCCTGACTCATTTAATTGTAAGTGGCCACGATCTAAGCACGGGGTGTAGGCATACACCTGACAGATGCGATACGGTTCAAATAAATAATTTTATAACTCAATAAGGGTTACCCAATAAGGGTGTTCCCAATAAGGGAATAAATTATAATTTTTATAACCCAATATGGGTTTTCCCAATAAGAGAATAAGTGGTGTGTCGTTAATCATGAACCAGCATCGATTCTGGGCCCGATATGTATTGTTGAGTTATGTAAATCGATAACATGAGATATAGTTTGTCCCAAGTTTATGTATCAATGTGTACATAAAATGGTTTTGAAAATGTTTTCAAAATGTGTTGGTTGATTGTATTTACTAGTAAACTGGCGTATTTTCAAAACAATGAAGTTACAGGTACAAATACGTAAATAGGCTGGAAGCTGCTCAGTAGCAACATAAGAGGGTCTTGCAAGTCCTTAAATGTGCCCAAAGTCTGTTGAACATCCTTTGTGTATATTTTCGATCCGCCTGTGGATCTTCGTTACAAACCATTGTTATTTTGAACTCTGAATTGTTCGGTTTGTAATGATAATTAAATCCAAGACTTCCGTTGTGCTATTATGTGTTGTTTGGTTATGATGATATCAACATACGTCACAATATTCCCCACCCGGGCCCACCGGGTTACATGTGGAATTCGGGGTGTGACAGGTATCTGTAACACCCCAAATCACGTAAAGCAACATGCGGTGGAAACACTTGGGGAGTCATGTTACAAATTGTTTCGCCACACATGGTTTTAAAGTTTTGTTTTTATTGATACATCAAATTTACAATTGTCTGGGAATAACGGAATTAAAATACAATCAAATTGTCTTTTAAAATTTAGTGTCACTAAGGAACGCGTCCATCCTATGTGTAGTAAGCAGCGACAATCATCATATATGTAAACCTGAAACATATGTGAAAATAGGTACGTCAGCATATTAATGCATGTGAGTAACATAGGTTTTGTGATGATGATTCATGGCTTTAGATGTTTTAAGAAAAGAACATATGTTTTCAAAAGTAGCCATGAATCCTTGCAAAAGTTTAGTATCTAAATACTTTGCTTTTTGATAAAGAGTGTTTGTGATATATGTATGCAACATACTTTTGGTTTTGAAATAACAAATAGGTAGTATATCAAACTATATACCTTAGTTTTGAAATTAGTTGAATTACTAGTATATTAAAATATACTTTTGAAAAGCTAGATTTGGTAGTATATAAAATATACTTTGGTTTGAGAACAAGTGAATTGGTAGTATATCAAAATATACTTTGGTAAACAATAGTAGTATCGATAGTATATCAAAATATACTTTTGCTTAAGAACAAGAGCTTCGGTAGTATATCAACTATACTTTGGTAAATAATATCACATTGATAGCATCTCAAACTATGCTTTGGAAGTATATCGAAATATACTTAATTGTGATTTGGTAGTATATCAAAATATACTTTGGTTTAGGGAAATCAATAAAAGATAAAGTTTTTTTATGGCTTAGTTAGAAAACCTTTGTAAAACATACATTGTGGTCGTTTGGCAATACATTCAAACCTGAGTATATCAAACTATACTTTGGTGACTATAGATTTACCACGGAGGCAAAATATATTTGGTTTAAACTTGGTTTCTGACATTCCATACAACAGGAATGGGGTGTCAAATCCTATAGCGCTATATCGTACTACCAATCGGCTTGATCATTGTTAATGAATGTATAAAAGAAATACGAACCAACAATAGTCTCACAAACTTTGAAAATTGTTATTCAAGTCATAGGTAACAGTTTCAAATCATTAATGGATATAGTACTATGTATACAAAATCATATAGCTTTGAAAACGTAAAAATAGTGAATAGGCACATATGAATCACCCCAAAACATTTGAATAACGTAAAAGAGGGGACTATGTACTCACATAGACACCACAAAACATGTAAAAAAGAGGGGTCTATGTACTCACTTGGGGTTGCAAAATATCCTTGAATCAAAGATTAAACAAGCTCAAATGTCCGAGAAGTCAAACGTGTCCTAGAATCGGATGACTATGTAAATATCGGGACATTAATCGGCGGATCGGATAGAATGAGGCCTTGTAAACCAAATGAGTGTTGGTACTCATATGAAATGGTTTAAAAAAGCCTACATACTGATTTGAAAAGATTCCTAAGTGCTTTTGACCCGTTATGACTCGTTAAGGTAGTTTATGCTACTTTAACGGATCATTTACGTAAAAACGTGTTCGGATGGTTAGATATGTGTTATGATAAGTCTAATATGCCAAATAAGTTTAATATAGTTGCAACATCAGTTTACATGTCAAAACATTGGTCACATATGCTTAAATTCGCTTTATGCGCAAAAAACGGCATTTTGGTCATTTATAGGGCATAATAGACGGCTTAACATAACACTAACCAAACGTTGTGACCATAAGGTATAACCTCAGAAGGTTATTCCCTATACAACTATGGTCACATATATGTGTTTGGTCGGATCCTAAGATCGACCAAACGGGTCGGATTTGAAAGTCAAAGCGGTGGTCAAGACCGCTCGACTTACGACCCTAAATTAGCACTAAACTAAAAGTGACGAGTTAAACATGTTAAACATGTCTAACAAGGTTTATAAAACTGATTTGGTATCAAAACAAAGGGTTTTGATACCCGAAAATAGTTCCATCGTATAATGCGCATTTGCGCATTATTGACCGAAACTTTGACTCATCACTTCGACTAGTAAACGTGGTAATCAGTAGGCATGATCGCTAAGGATCATAACTATCGTGATTACAATCACGTTCCAAAGTCCAATTGGACTTTGCTTTGACCAATTAATGGTCAAAGCTGAAAGTCAAACACTGTTTGACTTTTAGCTTGAAATAGCTAAAATGAGTGAACAAGGCTAAGTTAGAACACTTACTTGTGCTCACGGCAGCCAAGGATGAAGAAAAAGACTTAGAAAACTCAATTGGGAGACCTCTAACAAAGTGGGAGTTCTCCTCTTAGAGTTATAGAGAGAAAGGGAAGGAATGAGCAAAGAATTTGGTTGAAGATCAAGGGTATTTATAGTTTCCTTGAAGCCAGAAGATCATTCCAAGTGTTAGGAGATGTTGTACGATCATTACAAGTGTTTAGTGAGGTGTTGCAACCAGGAGAAGTGTGGCAAAAACGAGTTATAGGTGTCAAGTCAAATGAATAAGAAGCTGCCAGGCAGCTGCTGCCACTGGGCATCCCCCGCCTGTCGCGGGAGATCTTAGGGAGGTCTCTCGCGTGGCGCCTGGGATTCCTAAGTTTTAGAATTGGCAGAACAGGTCCCTGCAGCCTAAAACTTGTTTTTCGACGCGTTTTGGCACTTTTAACACTCGTTAACCCCATTTTAAGCTTTACAAGAAAGATAAAGCGTAGGGAAATTGAAAACTTTTCGGATGTCGGTTCGTTCGGTCGTACGGTTGCGGTTCCGGTTAATTACGACGGAAATCGTAACGAACGCGCAAATGACCGTAAACGCTTAACGAATGACATTTTTGCATTCAAATCACTAAAATGCAAGATTTTAATGGTTACAAAAATTTTTGGATGTGCGTACATGTTCCGGATAACGATATACGCGAATCAGCATAGTTTCGCAGAATTTGCAAAATAGCCCCTGAGCTTGAATAAACTTGTTTTTGCCATACCGAAGCCCTCAAAACTTATTTCTAAGTTATATAAAGGGTATTTAGGGTATGTTTAGATTATGTCATTGGTAATAATTTACCGTATCCCAAGCCCGTATAGGGGAAAATAGGTTAAGAGTATTTACCTGAGCTTAGCAATCCTTTTAAATAAGAAAATATAATAAGCACAGCCGTATCCAATTTAAGTAAGAGTAGGTACAATTTACCGGGAGGCTCTAGTCTGGAATGATGGTATAAATACCCGATTAGAATACTAGCGGTTATTATTTAAGTCGTAGACTTAGACTGGCTAGCTTGAAGTATTAAAAACGGTACGACGCGCTTGATTAAGCGATGACCGGAAAGAATGTAGTTTAAACCCGACAAGTACAATGACTTGTATAATATGGATAAATATAAAACATTCTGGATTTTGAAATAAAAATGATAATGTTAAACCCGTCTCGGTTAAATTACGTAAACTAGCCTCGCAGGCTTGACCGTACGCATATAAGTGATACCGGATAACCGGATGAGTCATGAACGAGTTCCATATTCCAATATACTTTAAACAAGTTATAATATCAGTAGGATATCAACTTGTATGCCAGTTATGGTTTTAAAATCAAACTATGCCTCATAAGGGTGTTTTGGTCATTTAGCGACGTATAAAAGGAACTTGCGTATAATCTGATGTTTCAACCATAAACATTCTGTGAAAATACTTTATTTATGATATAATATCAGTAGCTAATGAGTTTGGTATGATAGATTATATTTAAAATCATTCTATGCGCAAAAACGGCTTTTCGGTCACTTTAAAGCGTATGATACGATATTATATGAAAACTCGGTTTATGGTCAGATTTGTAACATCAAAATATGTTAAACATGTTAACATATCAGTACCTAAATCATTTGCAAGTTCATTGGTGTTTAAAACTTCATTTTTAAATAAAATGGCAATATAGTCAAAGTATGGCATATTTACGGAACTCGCATAAAACTCGGATTACTATTATGATCATGTAATATAACCTCAAAGGGTTATGCTACATCATACTATGATCATAATGGGACCTTAAATCAGAAGCATACTAATCTAATTCAGTTCATAATCGAAAGTCAACGCAGAAGTCAAACTTCACGACTCTCGGTTGCGAACCGACCTTAAACTAAAATTGACGAGCCGAACATGTTTACACATGTTCTAATAGTTATTACCAAGTTGTTTAAGTGTTAAAACATACTTTAGAATGTGTATAAACTCATATTAGGAATATTTCAAAATCTGACCCGTTGACTTTTTAAAAGATTAATATGTTGACTCGTCAATTGACCAAGCAAACGTGGTAATTAAGAGGTGCCCTTTTGAGGGATTAACACCTACCTAATTATGATCACATAACCATGCTCGGACCAAGCATTGGCTTGACCATAATGGTCTTGACCGAAAGTCAAAGCGTTTATCGAAAACGCTTGACTTTTGGCTTTAAAAGCCTAAACAAAAGAACTAGCCATGGAAGGAACACTTACAAGTGGTCCTATGGACTGGAGAAAACTCAAGGGAAGCTCCCAATTGCTTAGGAACCTCTAGAGGAGATTTATAGAGAGGTTATGAGAAAGGTGCAAATTTGAACTCAAGAATTCAACACCTATTTATAGTGGAAGATGATCATGGAGATCATTCCAAGTGTTTAGAGGGGTGCTAGGATGATTACAAGTGTTAATGAGGTGTCCAAACGAGAATTGAGGCCATGGTTTCGAAATCCCAAAGCTGAAGTGGGTTTGGAGGTGGCAAGCATGCAGGTCAGCAGCTGGCATGTTGTTTCTGCGAAGTGACCTCTCCCGCGTGTCGCGTGGGGATACAAGGTATCTGGCGCGTGGCGCCTGGGCTGTCATTTTACAAAATTTCCATTTTGGCCCCTGAACTTCTCCAAACTCCCATATTTCGACATAAAAGCATGGTTTATTCAATATGGCTCCTGATTAGCACTCTCGGGAGTATAAACCGAACATCATTAAGCTCCGAGTTCGTTAAAAGGTCACTCAGAGGCCTAGTTTAAGCATGTTGACACGTTTAACCCCTTGACTTTAATATTCACCACTCAGAGGTTAAAAAAATAACATGTTGGCGATTTTTAGTCCCTCTAGTCTAGCACACGACATACGAGGATCAGCAGAACACATGTCGAAATTTTATAGGACATAAAAAAACACAGGGTGTTACATCCTCACCCCCTTAAAAGAAATCTCGACCTCGAGATTTATTCAAAAAGATAGGGGTACATTTGTCACATAGTGGACTCGACTTCCCATGTATACTTGGGACCTCGTCGAGCATCCCATTTGACCTTTACAATAGGCACATGCTTCCTTAGGAGCTTCTTAACCTGTCGATCTTCGATCGATACTGGTTTTCCAACAAAACCTCAGGTTTTCATTAATTTGCACACTTTATGTGACATAGCTAGCAACTCATTGGTTAGCCTTTCCTTTAAATTACATTCGTGGAACACCTTGTGAATTCCACTGAGTTTCTCAAGTAAACTAGCTTGAAGCTAGAGATTAGACATATTCGATTATCTTGAATGGTCCCTCATATCTAGGACTTAACTTGCCCTCCTAACTGAGGCATACCACACCTTTCTATAGTGATATCTTATAAAATCCTTATCCCATATTGGGAACTTAAGAGATTTGTGCCTCTAGTTGGTGTAACTCTTCTGCCTATCATGGGCAGCTTATAGGCGATCACGGATTTGTCTGATTCTATCAGTCGCCTTTATGACAATCTCATGTCCTATTAGTTGGGTCTCCCCAACTTCCATTCCACAAATAGTGTTTGACACTTTCTCCCATACAAGGCCTCCAAAGGAGCAGCCTTTATGCTTATATAGAATATTACAGGTAAACTTAACTATGGTAAGATGGTCATTGCCACTACTACCCAAAAGATCTTAAAGAAATAGCTAACCCTTGTAATTTGATCGAACAAATTGTCGATCCTGGGCTGCAGATAACGATTCCTGATCGTTACTTTGTTAAGCTTGTGGTAATCAACGCATAACTTCATCGAACCGCCTTTCTTAATAAACAATATCGGAACTCCTAGATGACAAGCTAGGCTGTACAAGCCTTTCTTCCAGAAACCTATCATGGTAATTAGAGATGGCAAGGATAGTCTAAATCCCAGCTTTTGGTTTATCTAACGTCGCTTGTGTCATGAAAATGACATTTTCGCCTTTCAAATACTTGGATGCCTTGAGTAGAGTCACCTACTCAAGCATCTTGGTGCGGAATATCTCCTTGAATATTGTTTGCTGATTTTAGTACAATATGACTGTTGGGAGATTCTAGTGGTTCCATGCATTAAACCTTCATGCTGATCAGGCATGAAAGCAATCTATGGAACATACTAAGGTACTGCCAATTATCATATGGTGCTTTTATCATACTAGTTTTGGTATTCGTAGTCGATAGAAATCAATGAGATAAATAAATAAAATAAGTTATAGATAAATAGTAATAATAATAAGAATTTGTCGTACTTCAACCGAAGGAAGAGCATGACTGATTTTATGGATAAGAACATCCATCAAGAATAGGAAGAAGTGATTTCTATGGTTTCATCGGTAGGTTCTATCTTATACTTAATATCTAGGGTTCTCATGAATATATATAAAAGTTTTCTGGACTTATGGTTTATGAAAGACTTATTAGCGCCTGAATTAAAACAGGACTCTTAGCAAACATATCCTTGAGTAATGATAAGGAATGTACCTGACGACACTATGACATATGCTGCTTACGGCATTCCTCAGGTAATTTCAGGCATTTTCTTTATTAGCCTTTCCTGGCTTAGCTGCCCCTTCTTTGGCAGCTTTAGGGCAGTTGGTACTAATGTGGCCTTTCTCGCCCCAACTAAAGCAGACTGCATTCTTAATGTCCGTACATTCATGGGACTGATGACCAATTCTTTTGCAAATGCCACACTGCTTAGGCTTTTGGTCATTTCGACACTGTCCCTAGTGCTTTCTATTGCAGGTCTCGGACATAGGCTTTTTATCATATTCTTGCTGGTTTTTATTGAATCCAGGCTTGCCCTTTTTCTTAGATTTATGGGAGTTGCTCTCCTCCCATTTCCTTTTCCCATCCTTGTCAGCCTCGACTGACATTCGCCTCACATAATCTTGAGTGAGGGAAAGAGATAGCTCAACAGCTGATTTGTAAGTGTTAGGCTGAACAGCCTTAACCAAGCTCCTTATCTCCTGAGCCAACCCATTAATAAAACGTGCAATGCGTTTGGGTTCCGGGGTAACTAGATATGCCACCAGTCTAGAATATGAGTCGTAGTCAGTAACAAACTTCCTACAATCAAGGTTTTTCATCGACAGAACTAGGAAATCCATTTCTATTCCACCTCATGAGGTGGGCAGTAGGTGTCTTTAACTAGATCCACAACTTGGACCATTCCAAATTATATAAGTGCACCTTCCCCAATGACTGCATCAAAGCCTTCCACCAGATTAGGGCATTGCCCTTGAAGGACTGGGATGCGAACTTAACAACATCCTTATCAGCACAGCCACTGATATCAACCACTGTTTCCATCTCATCTAACCACCTTAGGGTTTCAACAGCCCCTTTTCTCCATCAAAGTCTTGTGGCTTGCACGAGACGAAGTACTTATATGAACAACCATCCTTGGAAGAATGGTCCTTATCAAGAATTTCCTGCTTCTTAACTTCGTTCCTCACATTAGAGGAGTGTACAGAACTCTCCTTCTTATCAGAGGAAGGTGGTTTCAAGAGTTGTTTAGATATAGTTTTAGAGCGAGTAGCACTCGACTCTTTGAACTTTCAAAGGCTTTTTCCATAGCCTTTCCTACGGCTGCATCTATGCGAGCCTGGAAGTCGTCTTCATTGATGACCATGTTTGCATTATTGTGATCACTATCATTGTGGCGGCTACTTGCACCATCGGATGTTTCGATACTATCGAAATATATATACTTCATATGTTAGCGATGGTATTATCCAACCATTTAGGCTTATAAACTTGGATATATATATCCTTCGCCCTTGTGCTCATTGTCACAATTATTCGGATTTATCACTACTAAGGATTTTATTAATATGACCTGACCTAAGTCTTAATCGACTATTATAGGCAAAATATAATTTGGACAAAGTCCATGAATTTATGGGACAGTGGATCATAAAGTCACATTTGTCTTTGTCATAATGACATTTTAAGTAGCTCGTAAGCTTGCCACAAAGGACTTAAAATATGGCACGAATGGCTTCATCATAAAACATATATAGATATGGCACAAACGGCCTTGTCACTAGTGGACATATAAGTTTGGCACGAAAGGCCTTGTCATTAAAGAACATTTAAAAATATATAAGCCGCGATCTTATTGATCAAGAGGCTTTAAGTCTTGAACATAGTTCATCACCTTTGGACAGGGGGTCGTAGACCACAACTGTCATTGTCATAATTGACGATGCCCGTAGGCAAATTAATTGATATCTCGAAAGGATGTTAAACTAATAATCATCACACTGATGATAGTAGTCACGACCGTATTGATCATATTGATTATGAGGTTTGGGCATAGCCCACCACCTTGGACAGGGAACCATAATGGTCACAATTGTCATTATCTTATTGACGATATAGCCCGTAGGCGAAACACCACTAATGGATGTTAGATCATGGCTCGTAAGCACTACACCACTAATGGATGTTTAAATTATGATCATCGTATTGATGATATAAGCCGGGATCAAATTTGATCACATAGGCTATAAGGTTTGGACATAGTCCTTCACCCAGATGACCAGTGTGGTTCCTCAAGTCACACTGTCAGGAGCATTAACATTACTTGAATGTTATTAAAGAAAAATTTGTCTTAAAATGGTTTATCAATGTAGCCATGATCATATTGACCATAAAGGCTTTGAGGCTTGAACATAGTTCACCACCTCTGGATAGAAGGGATGATCTTCCTTAACTATCATGATAGAAGGCTTTACTTCTTAACTAGCATTTTATATTTGCCAATTAATGTGAACTTGTCACCTGGCTGGGGTAAACCATCAAGAAGATCTTTTGGAAATTTATAGCAGATCGATAAAGTTCGAATTAAAATTGAGACGATCGCTTGAACAAGGATGTAATGAAATACATATATTATAATGATAATAACCTCAAAATTATTTCCGTTAATCATTAGGAAATTACAGTAGCGCCTTAAATAGGACTTTTAATACTAATTTGTCCATGTTGGGACTTAAAAGCAACTTAAGTCAACACAGGGACTAAAATATATATATATATATATATATATATATATAAGTCCATATATAGGGACTACCAGAAATAACATGTCCACAAGGGACTTATGATGAAATGATATGTTCACGAAGGAACTATTTGAAACAAATGTCCACACAGGGACTTAAATCGAAGCATAGGTCCATATAAGGACTACAATAACAAATGTCCACACAGAGACTCAGGAAAAATAAAAATACAATTGAAAGAAGGATTTTCCAGAATCTCCTTTAATTTATTCCTTGTCGTTTCTCTTTTTGGCTTGCCACGTATGGCATTTGACACAAAGGTTTTTAATAGAAAGTGTAATAACTCCGAATCGGGATTTGTTGTAAAAGTATAATCTAAGGATTCAATGGTTAAAGAATAAAATGGATCACGGATTGGAGTTTGATAGCATAATCCAAGTTTGGAATTCCAAAAAACTTGGATGTAAATTGGTGTTATCTTTGAAGTTGGAGACTCAGGGACCTCCGGTATGGACTCTGAAGTCTAGTTTAAGGTTTCAATAGGTTTGGGTTTAAGAATAAGTTTATATAAAGTCCTTCCTCCAAATCGGTCATATATTTAACTTAGCCGCGGTATGAAGCATAGCATTCCGTGGCTTCGGATGAGAAGAATTTTCATCAATGGCTTCTTTGCTTGGCGACTTGTTTAAAAATTACATAAAATCAAAGCAAGATTTATTTAACAGGGATGAGAGCATTCCTATGTCAAGTCTAGACTTAGAAAGTATAAGGAATATGCTACTGTGTCATTTGAGATTAAACACAAAAGGCTAGTGTTTAATTTGCTCAAACGTTGGCTCTGATACCAACCTGTCACACCCCGATTTCCACGTGTAACCCGGTGGGCCCGGGTGGGAATATTGTGACGTATGTTGATATCATCATAACCAAACAACACATAATACCACAGGCGGATCGAAAATATACACAAAGGATGTTCAACAGACTTTGGGAACATTTAAGGACTTGCAAGACCCTCTTATGTTGCTACTGAGCAGCTTCCAGCCTATTTACGTATTTGTACCTGTAACTTAATTGTTTTGAAAATACGTCGTTTACACTGGTAAATACAATCAACCGACACATTTTGAAAACAATTTCAAAACCATTTTATGTACACATTGGTACATTTGTTTGATATTTAACTTGGGAGAAACTATATCTCATGTTATCGATTTACAAAACTCAACAATACATATCGGGACCGGAATAACCGACATACCACTTATTCCCTTATTGGGAAAACCCATATTGGGTTATAAAAATTATAGTTTATTCCCTTATTGGGTAACCCTTATTGAGTTATAAAATTATTTATTTGAACCGTATCGCATCTGTCAGGTGTATGCCTACACCCCGTGCTTAGGTCGTGGCCACTTACAATTAAATGGGTTAAGGATATCCAGGACACGGTCGAATTAACCCCAAATGTTTAAGTCAAGCAATACGAATTAAAACAGGTTATTTGAATTTCCCGACACATAGGTCTTCGAATCCCATACCCGACCATGCGGTAATAATTTACCGTATCCCAAGCCCGTATAGGGGAAAATAGGTTAAGGGTATTTACCTGAGGTTAGCAATCCTTTTAAATAAGAAAATATAATAAGAACAGCTGTATCCAATTTAAGTAAGTGTAGGTACAATTTACCGGGAGGCTCTAGTCTGGAATGATGGTATAAATACCCAATTAGAATACTAGCGGATCTTATTTAAGTCGTAGACTTAGACTGGCTAGCTTGAAGTATTAAAAACGGTACGACGCGCTTGATAAGCGATGACGAGAAAGAATGTAGTTTAAACCCGACAAGTACAATGACTTATATGATATGGTAAACATAAAACAATTCTGGATTTTGAAATAAAAATGATAAGGTTAAACCCGTTTCGGTTAAAATACGTAAACTAGCCTCGCAGGCTTGACCGTAAGCGTATAAGCGATATCGGGTAACCGGATGAGTCATGAACGAGTTCAATATGCCAATATACTTTAAACAAGTTATAATATCAGTAGGATATCAGCTTGTATGCCCATTATGGTTTTAAAATCAAAGTATGCCACATAAGGGCGTTTTGGTCATTTAACGACGTATAAAGGAACTTACGTATAATCTGATGTTTCAACCATAAACATTCTGTGAAAATACTTTATTTATGATATAATATCAATAGGTAATGAGTTTGGTATGATAGATTATACTTAAAATCATTCTATGCGCAAAAAGGGCTTTTCGGTCACTTTAAAGCGTATGATACGATATTATATGAAAACTCGGTTTATGGTCAGATTTGTAACATCAAAATATGTTAAACATGTTAACATATCAGTACCTAAATGTCACACCCCGACCCGCAGCGGAATAAGACTCGGGGCATAATTGGGTTATCACCAAAGCTCATGATGTTTACTAAAATGTTTCATATTTATTAAATTCAAATTACAACTTAAATATTCAAATCAAGTCCATACAATTTCAAGGAAATGAAACTAAGTAAAACAATCCCAAGCTTAAACTGAATTATTCTTCTAGGCCTTCCTATGTGTTTCTTGTCTCAACTGGATCACCTGTATCATGTGTAAAACGGGGGATATTTTGGGTCAACAAAAGTTGGCGAGTGAACCTTGAGAAAACATTGTTATTAATTTCTTGTTGTATTTAATATTGAAAATTTAATCACATGTGAGCAAACATATATATATAACAAAAAACACAAACCACATTGGATGAGTAAATGCCATGAATGATGATGTATATGAGATCAAGGCTCAATCAAACGGAGCCGATCGAGTGACATGAATGATGATGTATGTGAGATCAAGGCTCAATCAAACGGAGCCGATCGAATGAGGCACCTGATACTCAACCCGTATCCCACGGGGAGCTGATGGGCCTAATGAAATGCATGCACTGAAAATGATAACTTCAATCTAAACATAATTCACACAACAATTGATACATATTGGATACACATTTGATCACGAATATGATGGATGCACAAGTGTTTAAATATAATAAGCAATTAAACGACACATGATACACCCCAAAATGTGATTAAAACGGGGAATTTGTAGAGATTCACTCACATTGGGTGCGTTCTTTGATGACGTTGGATGCGCACGAATTTTAGGATTTGATCGACGAGGAAAACTAACCTAAAATAATAACGAAATGATTCGGTAAATTAGCACCTTTAATTTATACTCTTAATGTGATTTTTAGATTTATTTTTGTGAGTTTAAGAAGGTTTTCTAACTTTAAAATCTTATTTTTAAGTATTTTAAATGATTTTCTTATTAAATAAATTAATAAAAATAAATAAAAATTTTTTGACTTTTTGACTGTTGACCGTTGACCGTTGACCGGTCGGATTGTGTTAATTATATGCGCTGAGTGAGGTTCGAACTCGGGACCTCTCGTATACGTACACGCAGCTCTACCAACTGAGCTACGTGTCTAACCTGAAATATTCTCTGTTTTAATTATATTTATACACTAATTAACTTTTAATTTATTTGGGTTTTTATTAAAAACGATTTATATGGCCGAACCGGTTGCAGGGACCCGGAGTCGAACTCAGGTCCTTCGGTTCGAGTGCGCACAGCCCAACCAGTTGGGCTGTGTGTCATATCTGTTTAATTTATGGATTAAATTATACTTATTAACATTCGGTGACCTGATCCGATTCAGTTGTAAAAATGTTGGTTTTAATTCTGAAATTCGGTAACGTGTGCGATTCGAACCCGAGACGTGTGCATTGTTTGTGCACACAGTCCACCGCTGGACTGTGTGTCTAACCCGTTCAAATATCCGTTTTTAATTATACTTATACACATATTCAACTTCGTCTTCTTCGTTTACAAAGACACAGAACAGTGATGTCCGATTGTTCTTGTTTAAATCGGTCATCGAACATATAATTGATTGGAATGAAATGGATAAAGAGGGTTACGGAGTAAAATGTACCGAACAGAATGTTTTTCTCAGATTTCCGGCAAGAGTCGTCGGCTCTGATTGGTGACTTCCGTCTGAGTGAATCAATTAACAGTTTTGATCAATGAGTTGTGCAATTAAGTTACTAAACATAGGATATCAGGGGGTTTTGATGATTGTACCGATTGACAGTGAGACTTCGGAATTTCCAGTGATTTCCCGGCGAGTGCAGGAATTCCCAGCAACGTTGTCTGAGACAGATTCTGGTTGAACGATTTATGTTAATACTTGCCTAATAATGGATTGCAAACAAAAGAGTCGAGAATTTTACCGATTTGAAGTAACTCTCGGTTTTCCGGTGAAAGTCCGGCGAATGCAGAATATCTCCGGCGACGTGCTAAAGCTTCGAGAGATTGTGCGATTTTGAGCGAAAAGGTTACCAGAGGTTTGGGTGGGTATTTATAGGGAAGAACAGGATGTATTGAGTCCGAATTTTGGTCTTGATTCGCGGTCAAAGTTTCTCCGGCGGTTACGACCGCAATTGACTGTTAAACGTCAGTTATAACCGATGTCAAAGTCGGTTATAGTGTTTTAGTCAAAAGGAAAATGGCTAAACTCGCGGATTGCCGGATTTTCCGGTGATTGCGAGTTCTGAGCACGGTGATCTCCGGTTTTGAATTCTGGTTTTATTTTAAGTATTATCTGTTTCAGTATTTTCACAAAGGAGGCGTGTGGTGGAGCGGTGTGTTGTGTGTTTGAGTTTGTGGGCGACCCGGGTTCGAAACCCGGCGTCCCCATTTTATTTTTTCTCACAATTTACGATTATTTATAAAATATGGTTTCTATATTCTAATATAGTTATTAATTATGTATCGTTTAAAATTAATTTAAGCAATAAATATGCAACGAAAAATTATAACTGGATATTCGATTAATAAACGAAGCGGGTTTTGGAAACCCGTTTTTCGACGGATGTTACAGTATCCCCTACTTTAAAAATTTCGTCCCGAAATTTGAAGTAGTAGTGGTAACAGGAAAAAGATGCGGGCATTTCTCGCTCATTGAGTCTTCACGTTCCCAAGTAAACTCAGGTACTCGTTTCGACTCCCAACGTACCCTGACAATTGGAATACGACTTCGTCTTAAACGCTTCTCTCCGAAGTCCATGATTTCTACTGGTCTTTCAATGAAGTGCATAGATTCATCGATCTGAATGTCTTCTAGAGGAACATGGAGGTTTTCATCGGCGAGGCACTTCTTCAAGTTTGATACGTGGAATGTGGGATGAATTCTGTTGAGCTCTTCTGGTAGGTCAAGCTTGTATGCTACAGGACCTACTCTTTCGAGTATCTTGAAAGGTCCTACGTAGCGTGGTGCTAGCTTGCCCTTCTGGCCAAAACGAATCACTCCCTTCCACGGTGATACTTTTAAAAGTACTTGATCCCCAATGTCAAACTCCAAGGGCTTTCGTCCTTTGTCTGCATAACTCTTTTGACGACTTTGAGCCGCTAGAAGATTGTTTCCAATTTGAATGACCTTGTCGGTTGTTTCTTGAATTAACTCTAGACCGGTGATTTGTGATTCCCCAATTTCGTGCCAACATACTAGAGATCGGCACTTACGACCATATAAAGCTTCGAAAGGAGCCATGCCGATACTTGAATGGTAGCTATTGTTGTACGAAAATTCAACTAATGGTAGATGAGCGTCCCAATTCCCTTTGAAGTCTATGACACATGCTCGAAGCATGTCTTCAAGAGTTTGGATGGTGCGTTCAGATTGTCCATCAGTTTGAGGATGAAAAGCGGTACTGAGGTCTAATCGTGTACCCAAGGCGGTTTGTACGGCTCGCCATGTTCGTGAAGTGAAACGACCATCACGGTCTGAAATGATGCTTAAAGGTACACCATGACGGCTTACGATCTCGCTGATGTAGATACGAGCTAACTTCTCGTTCTTGAAGTCCTCGCGAATCGGAATGAAGTGAGCTGATTTTGTAAGACGATCAATGATTACCCATATGGTGTCATACCCACTGGAGGTGCGAGGTAACCCGGTAATGAAATCCATGGTTATGTTTTCCCACTTCCACACAGGTATTTCGGGTTGGACTAGAAGTCCTGAAGGTCTTTGATGTTCAGCTTTTACTTTGGCACAGGTAAGGCACTTGGAAACAAAAACATCGATATTCTTTTTCATGCCAGGCCACCAGTAGGTGTATCGTAAGTCTTGATACATCTTGTCGGCCCCTGGGTGTACAGAGTACCGTGTTTTGTGCGCCTCATTCATAAGGAAATCACGAAGGTTGTCACGATCAGGAATCCATATGCGGTTTAAATAGTATAGAATACCGTCAGATTTGGTTTCGATTTTGAGTTCCGCTCCACATGACAGTTCATCGCGTACGTCGTTTTCTGTTACAGAAACATGTTGAGCTGCTCGGATTCGATCTTTGATGTCGGTTATGATTTGCGAACATAGAAGACGAATGGAGTTCGCATAACCTTTTCGACTGAGTGCGTCAGCCACTACGTTTGCCTTGCCAGGATGATACTGAATTTCACAGTCGTAGTCGTTAAGAAGTTCGACCCATCTTCGTTGCCTCATATTCAACTCCTTTTGGTTGAAGATATGTTGAAGACTTTTGTGGTTAGTGTATATTTCACACTTGGTACCGTAGAGGTAATGTCTCCATATCTTGAGAGCGAACACGACGGCTCCAAGTTCCAGGTCGTGGGTGGTGTAATTCTTCTCATGAACTTTGAGTTGCCTAGAAACATAGGCTATCACTTTTCCTCTTTGCATTAATACACAGCCTAGCCCTTGCCCTGATGCGTCGCAATATACAATAAAGTCATCGCAACCTTCAGGAAGTGTGAGGATAGGTGCGTCACAAAGTTTCTGCTTTAGGGTTTGGAAGGCTTCTTCTTGTTTAGGTCCCCATATGAAGGGCTTTCCTTTATGAGTCAAAGCTGTGAGCGGTACAGCAATACGGGAAAAATTGGCAATGAAGCAGCGATAGTAACCAGCCAAACCAAGAAATGATCTTACTTCGGTAGGGGTACGTGGCGCTTGCCATTCTTGCACTGCCTTGATTTTTGAAGGATCGACATGTATTCCCTTGTCATTAACGACATGTCCAAGGAATTGTACTTCTCTTAACCAGAATTCGCATTTTGAGAACTTAGCGTAGAGCTTTTCAGTCCTTAAGAGTGTAAGGATGAGTCGAAGGTGTCGTTCATGATCGGATTTAGACTTGGAGTAGATGAGGATGTCGTCGATGAAGACTATGACAAAGCGGTCGAGGTAGGGTTTGCATACCCTATTCATTAGATCCATGAAGACAGTTGGGGCGTTGGTTAAACCGAATAGCATGACCATGAATTCGTAATGACCATAACGAGTCCGGAAGGCGGTCTTTGGGACGTCTTCTTCATGTACTCTGAGTTGATGATAACCAGAACGAAGGTCGATTTTTGAAAAGCAGGTGGCGCCTTGAAGTTGGTCTAGGAGGTCATCGATGCGAGGTAGTGGGTAGCGATTCTTAACCATTAACTTGTTGAGTTCTCTGTAGTCGATACACATGCGAAACGTTCCATCTTTCTTCTTCACAAAAAGAACAGGTGCACCCCAAGGCGAGGAGCTAGGACGTATGAATCCTTGTCAGTCAACTCTTGCAGTTGACTGGCCAGCTCTTGCATTTCGGATGGGGCTAACCTATAAGGAGATTTTGCGACTGGTGTAGCGCCAGGTACAAGATCGATGCGGAACTCGACTTCTCTCACAGGAGGGAGTCCTGAGATGTCGTCGGGAAAGACTTGTGGGAATTCCTTCACCACTGGTATATCTTCAAGTTTCTTCTCCTTGTTTCCCTTTTTGACGACGTGAGTTAGGAATGCGACATAGTTCTTGCGGAGATATTTTCGGGCTTGAAGGCAGGACATTAATTTGAGTCCTTTCGAAGGGGTTTCTCCAAAGATACGTAGGGTCTGACCGTCTGCAAGAGGAATGCGAATGAACTTTTCGCGGCATACTACTTCCGCGTGATACTGGCTGAGCCAGTCCATACCGATTATAATATCAAAACTTCCCAACTTCATAGGAATGAGGTCAACTGGAAAATCGTAATCGTTTAGAGTGAGGGTACAATTTCGTATATTAGAATTTAATGAAACGGGCTTTCCGTCAGCAACTTCCACCGTTAGAGATTCCATGAGATTATCACGAGTTTGGTTGAGGATAGGTTCAAATTCTAAGGACACAAAACTCTTATCCGCGCCAGTATCGAATAACATGGATGCATAACTACCATTGATGAGAAACGTACCGTTAACCACGTTGTTGTCAGCCCTAGCTTAGTTGGCATTGATGTTGAAAGCTCTTCCTCTAGCAGGTGGAGGAGCTTGGTTAGCTTGGTTTACCGGATTTGCTTGAGCTTGGGCATGGATGATGTTCACCAAGCGTGGACATGTGTTCCTGAAGTGGTTTGGGTCTCCACAGTTGTAACATGCTCGCATGGGTTGCATCATGGAGTAGTTGGGTTGGTAGTAGGATTGGGCTATAGTTGGGTTGGTAGTAGGATTGACCCACTATCTGATGGTGGGTTTGGGTTGAGGGTTGATTGCGGTTCATTCGTTGAAGCGTGCGACAAGTTTGAATAGTGTGACCCGCACGGCCACAGCTGGTGCAATGTTGGCAAGGAGTTTCGGGGAGGTGATGGTATTGACAACGGTTGCATTTTGGGTATGGGCCGGTGTATGGCTTTTTAAATGGTGTAGCTGAGGGAGCAATTTGGGTAATTGGTGCGGCAGTGATAGGAGGGTTTGTTTGTGTGACGGCAAAATTTCTGCTGTTTCGTTTCCTCTTACCAGCAAATTTTAAAAAGGAGACGGAATGGTTTGGAGTTTGGGCCTCAATGGGGGCTTTCTTTTTCTCATCCTTGAATTTGCCGTTTCGGATGCGATTCTCGGTAAGTTGGGTAGCTAGTTCCATTGCGGCTTCAAGTGTTGCAGGCGAAGTGCTTAGAACCGAGCTTGAATTTTCGAGGGGAGGCCTTGAATGTAGTGTTCAACCAAGCGGTACACGGGGGTGAACAGATTTGTAACATCCGTCAAAAACGGGTTTCAAAACCCGCTTCGTTTATTAATCGAATATCCAGTTACAATTATCGTTGCTTATTTAATGCTCTTTTTAATTTTAAACAATACATAATTAATTAATATATTAGAATTTATAAACTATAATTTATAAACAATAAAAACGGTCGAAGAAAAAAAATAAATGCCGCTGTCGGGTTTCGAACCCGGGTCAGCCGCTTTAACAATCAAGCGATTCACCACTCCGCCACTTAATTCTTTTGTGTAATCAATGAATCAAATAAAACTTAAGTTCCACCCATGAATTCATCTGGTTGCGTCAAGAACTGAAACCGCTCATCGGCTTTCAAACATCCAGAGGCTTTTGGGTGATCGCGAGTTCCTGAGTATAACCGATAAATCAATGCCAACCCACGTTCTTAATCAATTCTATCTTCAATGAATTCGATTCATATGATTGTTGAGAGTTAAAACCGAAATGATATTACTCCTAAGTTACGCTAATAATATCATCGTTTCATATCTCGGAAACACTCGCAGAACCCTCAATTTCATTTTCACTCTAACTTCTGTTCGTCAGAATCGTTATCTGCTATCACCGGACTTTCGTCGGAAAACCGAGACATACATCAAATCGGTAAATTTCTCGACTCTTTCGTTTTCAATCCATTGTTAGACTTATACTAACTTAAATCCTTCAACCAGAATCGGTCCCAGACGACGTTACCGGATATTCTGCACTCGCCGGAAAATCTCTGGACATTTCCGAAATCACACTGTAAATCGGTACAATCATCTAAACCTCTTGATATCTCTTGTTTAGTCATTTAATTTCACAACTCATCGATCAAAATTGTTAATTGATTCAATCAGACGGAATTCACAAATTAGAGCCGACGACCATTGCCGGAATTCTGAGAAAAACAGTCTGTTCGGTACGTTCGATTCCGTAATTTTTTTATCCATTACATATCAACTACTTATATGTTCGACGAACGATTTAAACCAGAACAGTCGGATATCGTTTGTCTGTGTCTTTGAATGAAGAAGACGAAGTGAATATTATGTATAAGTTTAATTAAAACAAGATATTAAACCGGGTTAGACACACAGTCCAGCATGGACTGTGTGCAAACACATAGCGCATGTCACGAGTTCGAACCTTACAAACGCACCGACTTTCCGAATTAAAACCAATTTTTTTAAAACTGAATCAGAGTAGGTCCCAGTATGTTTATAAGATTAATATAAACTGTAAGTTAAACAGATAAGACACACAGCCCAACTGGTTGGGCTGTGCGCTTACAAATCGAAGGACCCGAGTTCGATCCAGGTGCCTGCAACCGGTTCGACCATTTTAAATCCTTTTAATATAAACCAAATAAATTAACATTTAATTAGTATATATATATAATTAAAACATAGAATATTTCGGGTTAGACACGTAGCTCAGTTGGTAGAGCTGCGTGCACGCGTACGAGAGGTCCCGGGTTCGAAGAGCGCACACATTACTCATAGTCCGACCGGTCAACGGCTCGGTCAACGGTCAAAAAAAATTTTATTCTTTTTATTTATTTATCTAATTTAAAAATCAATTAAAAATACTTAAAAATAATATTTTTAAAGTTAGAAAAAGTCCTTAAACTCACAAAAATAAACCAAAGAATCCATTTATTTACCAAACTATTTCGTGATTATTTTTAGGATAGTTTTCCTCGTCGATCAAATTCCAAAACTCGTGCGCATCCATCAACATCAACAGAACACACCCAATGTGAGTGAATCTCTACAAATTCCCCGTTTTAATCACATTTTGGGGTGTATCATGTGTCGCTTAATTATTTATTTTATTTAAAACACTTGTGCATCCATCATATCCATGATCAAATGTGTATCCAATATGTATTAATTGTTTGTGTGGTTAATGTTTAGTTTAAATTTATCATTTACAGTACATACATATCATTAGGCCCAACAGCTCCCCGTGGGAGACGGGTTGAGTACAGGTGCCTCATTTCGATCGGCGGTGGACTGTGTGCAAACACATAGCGCATGTCACGAGTTCGAACCTTACAAACGCACCGACTTTCCGAATTAAAACCAATTTTTTTAAAACTGAATCAGAGTAGGTCCCAGTATGTTTATAAGATTAATATAAACTATAAGTTAAACAGATAAGACACACAGCCCAACTGGTTGGGCTGTGCGCTTACAAATCGAAGGACCCGAGTTCGATCCAGGTCCCTGCAACCGGTTCGACCATTTTAAATCCTTTTAATATAAACCAAATAAATTAACATTTAATTAGTATATATATATAATTAAAACATAGAATATTTCGGGTTAGACACGTAACTCAGTTGGTAGAGCTGCGTGCACACGTACGAGAGGTCCCGGGTTCGAAGAGCGCACACATTACTCACAGTCCGACCGGTCAACGGTCAAAAAAAATTTTATTCTTTTTATTTATTTATCTAATTTAAAAATGAATTAAAAATACTTAAAAATAATATTTTTAAAGTTAGAAAAAGTCCTTAAACTCACAAAAATAAACCTAAGAATCCATTTATTTACCAAACTATTTCGTGATTATTTTTAGGATAGTTTTCCTCGTCGATCAAATTCCAAAACTCGTGCGCATCCATCAACATCAACAGAACGCACCCAATGTGAGTGAATCTCTACAAATTCCCCATTTTAATCACATTTTGGGGTGTATCATGTGTCGCTTAATTATTTATTTTATTTAAAACACTTGTGCATCCATCATATCCATGATCAAATGTGTATCCAATATGTATCAATTGTTTGTGTGGTTAATGTTTAGTTTAAATTTATCATTTACAGTACATACATATCATTAGGCCCAACAGCTCCCCGTGGGAGACGGGTTGAGTACAGGTGCCTCATTTCGATCGGCTCCGTTTGATTGAGCCTTGATCTCACATACATCATCATAGGCTCGTCTGTTCCCCATTACCTATGAGCGGAACGTGACGTTGCCAACATACGAGGCCAGCTCCATTTGATTGAGCCTGGATCTCACAATACATTATCATTCATGTCATATACACATTCAAGGTGGTTTGTGATTGTTGTTTATATATGTTTGCTCACATATGATTATTGCACAACTTTTCAATATAAAATGCAACAAGGAATCAATAACAATGTTTCTAAACAAGGTTCACTCGCCAACTTTTATTGACCCAAAACTTCCCCCATTTTACACATGATACAGGTGATCCAGTTGAGACAAGAAACGCGTAGGAAGGCCTAGAAGAATAAATCAGTTTAATGCTTTGGATTGTTTTACTTAGTTTCATTTTCTTTGTAATTGTATGGATTTATCTTGATTATTTAAGTTGTAATTTGAATTTAATAAACATGAAACATTTTAGTAAACATCATGAGCTTTGGTGATAACCCAATTATGCCCCGACTCTTATTCCGCTGCGGGTTGGGGTGTGACAAGATTAGGGATCATTTGGTTCAGTTCGAGAAATCTCTTGTTGTTGGAAGTGTGATCTCCTTCCTTTTGTTTCAACGAGTGGAATTCATCTTCCAACTTTTTGATTTCGCTTCTTGGACAGAAGCGCCTTGTGATGAGTTCCCTTAACTCTTCCCATGATAAGGCCATGGCATCTTCGACTCCTCGCTTACCCTTTTATGTGTTCCACCAGGTAAGGGCTACTCCAAACAGTCTCCCTGTTGCGTAACGTACCTTGCGATCCTCGGGACAATCGCAATTGAGGAAGGTGTTCTCCATTCTTCAAACCAGTGGAGGAGGACAGTAACACCTTCGGTCCCTTCATACTTTTGGGGATCGCAAGACTTGAAGTGTTTGTAGGAGCATTTTTTGGAGTGAGGGTTGGCGACGCTCTGGTCTTCTTGATTGGGAGGGTTGATAGGATTTGTGGTGAGAGCTTGTTGAACTTGAATCACGATGTCAGGAAGTACCGCGGCCATTTGTTTAGAAATTTGAGTGGCCAAGCGTTCATTGGATCTTCCTGACTTTCTACCTCCACGTAGTTGCCTAGCCGACATCTACAGGAACATACATAGGAAGATTGTAAGTTTCAGAAGTTTCTAGGTGTCATGTGTCGTTAAAAGAATAAAAATAACATAACTAACAATAATGCAACTACATCCATAGGATGTCTTGGGTTTGCTCATGATTGGGCCTCCAATGTCCCCCATACCATCGCCTGTATAGTCATGTGGGCCCCCATGACTATTGGCTTAGTAGGATTCACATTGGTGTTGGCGGTTTAACACTCGCATCACCCGAATGAAAACCATGAAATATGATTGCGAGATGTATGTAGGAGGGTGTCCAGGTGTAGACACAATGACAACTCAAAGTGGGGTTAACTCACACGATGTTTGGTATGGCATGCTTTGGCCTAATAGGTCCTTCGTACTCTCATCGTTAGTCCCTAGGTAGGCAAACTGGTCCTTTATTTTGGATTTATACGAATGCCAAGCCTACACAGGACGTTCCGACTACCGGTAGTCGTACCCTTCCAGTTACTACATGCCCGTCATGAGAACTCACTTTGATGTGATTTGAAAAATACAAAAATCGTTGCAAAAATCATGGGAATTGTGAGGTGTGTGCTCTCATGGATATGATATGTTATGAGGATATGATTCATGGTGAGCATTGTATAATAATATGTACTTATGAACATGCTTGCATAACATTGAATGTAACAATAAACATAAAGCATATAAACATCATGAATTTTGTATGTAACGCATAAACAATTTAAAATTTTAATCAACTATAGTATAGGCTCTAAGGGTCTAATAACCTATCCTATATCCCTATAGTCATGGCTCTGATACCAATCTGTCATCGATTTACATAACTCAACAATACATATCGGGACCGGAATAACCGACACACCACTTATTCCCTTATTGGGAAAACCCATATTGGGTTATAAAAATTATAGTTTATTCCCTTATTGGGAACACCCTTATTGAGTTATAAAATTATTTATTTGAACCGTATCGCATCTGTCAGGTGTATGCCTACACCCCGTGCTCAGGTCGTGGCCACTTACAATTAAATGGGTTAAGGATATCCAGGACACGGTCGAATTAACCCCAAATGTTTAAGTCAAGCAATACGAATTAAAACAGGTTATTTGAATTTCCCGACACATAGGTCTTCGAATCCCATACCCGACCATGCGGTAATAATTTACCGTATCCCAAGCCCGTATAGGGGAAAATAGGTTAAGGGTATTTACCTGAGGTTAGCAATCCTTTTAAATAAGAAAATATAATAAGAACAGCTGTATCCAATTTAAGTAAGTGTAGGTACAATTTACCGGGAGGCTCTAGTCTGGAATGATGGTATAAATACCCAATTAGAATACTAGCGGATCTTATTTAAGTCGTAGACTTAGACTGGCTAGCTTGAAGTATTAAAAACGGTACAACGCGCTTGATAAGCGATGACGAGAAAGAATGTAGTTTAAACCCGACAAGTACAATGACTTATATGATATGGTAAACATAAAACATTCTGGATTTTGAAATAAAAATGATAAGGTTAAACCCGTTTCGGTTAAAATACGTAAACTAGCCTCGCAGGCTTGACCGTAAGCGTATAAGCGATATCGGGTAACCGGATGAGTCATGAACGAGTTCAATATGCCAATATACTTTAAACAAGTTATAATATAAGTAGGATATCATCTTGTATGCCCATTATGGTTTTAAAATCAAAGTATGCCACATAAGGGTGTTCTGGTCATTTATAAAGGAACTTACGTATAATCTGATGTTTCAACCATAAACATTCTGTGAAAATACTTTATTTATGATATAATATCAGTAGGTAATGAGTTTGGTATGATAGATTATACTTAAAATCATTCTATGCGCAAAAAGGGCTTTTCGGTCACTTTAAAGCGTATGATACGATATTATATGAAAACTCGGTTTATGGTCAGATTTGTAACATCAAAATATGTTAAACATGTTAACATATCAGTACCTAAATGTCACACCCCGACCCGCAGCGGAATAAGACTCGGGGCATAATTGGGTTATCACCAAAGCTCATGATGTTTACTAAAATGTTTCATATTTATTAAATTCAAATTACAACTTAAATATTCAAATCAAATCCATACAATTACAAGGAAATGAAACTAAGTAAAACAATCACAAGCTTAAACAGATTTATTCTTCTAGGCCTTCCTATGTGTTTCTTGTCTCAACTGGATCACCTGTATCATGTGTAAAACGGGGATATTTTGGGTCAAAAAAAGTTGGCGAGTGAACCTTGAGAAAACATTGTTATTAATTTCTTGTTGTATTTAATATTGAAAATTTGTGCAATAATCACATGTGAGCAAACATATATATAAAACAAAAAACACAAACCACATTGGATGAGTAAATGACATGAATGATGATGTATATGAGATCAAGGCTCAATCAAACGGAGCCGATCGAGTGACATGAATGATGATGTATGTGAGATCAAGGCTCAATCAAACGGAGCCGATTGAATGAGGCACCTGATACTCAACCCGTATCCCACGGGGAGCTGATGGGCCTAATGAAATGCATGCACTGAAAATGATAACTTCAATCTAAACATAATTCACACAACAATTGATACATATTGGATACACATTTGATCACGAATATGATGGATGCACAAGTGTTTAAATATAATAAGGAATTAAACGACACATGATACACCCCAAAATGTGATTAAAACGGGGAATTTGTAGAGATTCACTCACATTGGGTGCGTTCTTTGATGACGTTGGATGCGCACGAATTTTAGGATTTGATCGACGAGGAAAACTAACCTAAAATAATAACGAAATGATTCGGTAAATTAGCACTTTTAATTTATACTCTTAATGTGATTTTTAGATTTATTTTTGTGAGTTTAAGAAGGTTTTCTAACTTTAAAATCTTATTTTTAAGTATTTTAAATGATTTTCTGATTAAATAAATTAATAAAAATAAATTTTTTTTTTTGACTTTTTGACTGTTGACCGTTGACCGTTGACCGGTCGGATTGTGTTAATTATATGCGCTGAGTGAGGTTCGAACTCGGGACCTCTCGTATACGTGCACGCAGCTCTACCAACTGAACTACGTGTCTAACCTGAAATATTCTCTGTTTTAATTATATTTATACACTAATTAACTTTTAATTTATTTGGGTTTTTATTAAAAACGATTTATATGGCCTAACCGGTTGCAGGGACTCGGAGTCGAACTCGGGTCCTTCGGTTCGAGTGCGCACAGCCCAACCAGTTGGGCTGTGTGTCATATCTGTTTAATTTATGGAGTAAATTATACTTATTAACATTCGGTGACCTGATCCGATTCAGTTGTAAAAATGTTGGTTTTAATTCTGAAATTCGGTAACGTGTGCGATTCGAACCCGGGACGTGTGCGTTGTTTGTGCACACAATCCACCGCTGGACTGTGTGTCTAAACCGTTCAAATATCCGTTTTAAATTATACTTATACACATATTCAACTTCGTCTTCTTCGTTTACAAAGACACAGAACAGTGATGTCCGACTGTTCTTGTTTAAATCGGTCATCGAACATATAATTGATTGGAATGAAATGGATAAAGAGGGTTACGGAGTAAAATGTACAGAACAGAATGTTTTTCTCAGATTTCCGGCAAGAGTCGTCGGCTCTGATTGGTGACTTCCGTCTGAGTGAATCAATTAACAGTTTTGATCAATGAGTTGTGCAATTAAGTTACTAAACATAGGATATCAGGGGGTCTAGATGATTGTACCGATTGACAGTGAGACTTCGGAATTTCCAGTGATTTTCCCGCGAGTGCAGGAATTCCCGGCAACGTTGTCTGAGACAGATTCTGGTTGAACGATTTATGTTAATACTTGCCTAATAATGGATTGCAAACAAAAGAGTCGAGAATTTTACCGATTTGAAGTAAGTCTCGGTTTTCCGGTGAAAGTCCGGCGAATGCAGAATATCTCCGGCGACGTGCTAAAGCTTCGAGAGATTGTGCGATTTTGAGCGAAAAGGTTACCAGAGGTTTGGGTGGATATTTATAGGGAAGAACACGATGTATTGAGTCCGAATTTTGGTCTTGATTCGCGGTCAAAGTTTCTCCGGCAGTTACGACCGCAATTGACTGTTAAACATCGGTTATAACCGATGTCGAAGTCGGTTATAGTGTTTTAGTAAAAAGGAAAATGGCTAAACTCGCGGATTGCCGGATTTTCCGGTGATTGCGAGTTCTGAGCGCGGTGATCTCCGGTTTTGAATTCGGGTTTTATTTTAAGTATTATCTGTTTCAGTATTTTCACAAAGGAGGCGTGTGGTGGAGCGGTGTGTTTTGTGTTTCAGTTTGTGGGCGACCCGGTTTCGAAACCCGGCGTCCCCATTTTATTTTTTTCTCACAATTTACGATTATTTATAAAATATGGTTTCTATATTCTAATATAGTTATTAATTATGTATCGTTTAAAACTAATTTGAACAATAAATATGCAACGAAAAATTATAACTGGATATTCGATTAATAAACGAAGCGGGTTTTGGAAACCCGTTTTTCGACGGATGTTACACTAAATCCTTTGCAAGTTCATTGGTGTTTAAAACTTCATTTTTAAATAAAATGGCAATATAGTCAAAGTATGGCATATTTACGGAACTCGCATAAAACTCGGATTACTATTATGATCATGTAATATAACCTCAGAGGGTTATGCTACATCATACTCTGATCATAATGGGACCTTAAATCAGAAGCATACTAATCTAATTCGGTTCATAATCGAAAGTCAACACAGAAGTCAAACTTCACGACTTTCGGTTGCGAACCGACCCTAAAACTAAAATTGACGAGCCGAACGTGCTTACACATGTTCTAATAATTATTACCAAGTTGTTTAAGTGTAAAAACATATTTTAGAATATGTATAAACTCAGATTAGGAATATTTTTTAAAATCTGACCCGTTGACTTTTTAAAAGATTAATATGTTGACTCGTCAATTGACCAAGCAAACGTGGTAATTAGGAGGTACCCTTTTGATGGATTAACTACCTAATTATGATCACATACCATGCTCGGACCAAGCATTGGCTTGACCATAATGGTCTTGACCGAAAGTCAAAGCGTTTATAGAAAACGCTAGACTTTTGGCTTTAAAAGCCTAAACAAAAGAACTAGCCATGGAAGGAACACTTACAAGTGGTCCTATGGACTGGAGAAAACTCAAGGGAAGCTCCCAATTGCTTAGGAACCTCCAGAGGAGATTTATAGAGAGGTTTATGAGAAAGGTGCAAGTTTGAACTCAAGAATTCAACACCTATTTATGGTGGAAGATGATCATGGAGATCATTCCGAGTGTTTAGAGGGGTGCTAGGAAAGTGTTAATGAGGTGTCCAAACCAAAATTGAGGCCATGGTTTCGAAATTCATGAGCTGAAGTGGGTTTGGAGGCGGTAAGCGTGCAGGTCAGCAGCTGGCATGCTGTTTCTGCAAAGTGACCTCACCCGCGCGTCGCGCGGGGATACCAGGTATCTGACGCGTGGCGCCTGGCGTGTCATTTAACAAAATTTCCATTTTGGCCCCTGAACTTCTCCAAACTCCCATATTTCGACATAAAAGCATGTTTTATTCAATATGGCTCCTGATTAGCACTCTCGGGAGTATAACCGAACATCATTGAGCTCCGGGTTCGTTAAAAGGTCACTCAGAGGCCTAGTTTAAGCATGCTGACACGTTTAACCCCTTGACTTTAATATTCACCACTCAGAGGTTATAAAAATAACATGTTGGCAATTTTTAGTCCCTCTCTCGTCTAGCACACGGAATACGAGGATCAGCGGGATACGTGTCGAAATTTTATAGGACGTAAAAGAAACACAGGGTGTTGCAATACCACAAGTTGATAATCCTCCTTAGCAGCTCCTGCACAAACAAACAAAAAATTAGTTAGTTTGGGGGACCCAAGCCTGGATGGTCTTGGGTCTACCAAATTCATCAACCATTTGAACATTCATCCATCATCCATCACTCCTGATAGGAGTCTTAGATTTAGGACATGTTGATGGAAATGGGGTTTGATTTCTACAAGTTCTCTGGTCCTAGGGTTTCCTATATAAGTTTGGACTCTCAGACCTATGGAAATTTTGGTTTTGTGACCTATATTGATTCCAAGATTGATTCTGATAATTTCTAAAGCCATTGTTATAAAAGATTCGACCACCATTGTTTTGGTATCGATTTTGATATTGACTCTGACTTCTGAAATTGTTTGAATAACCATTAAAATGATTCATTCTTGGTGAACAACTTCTAGGTCTCTGATATCTGCCAGATGTAGATTCCGGCTAAAATCTTTGTTGATTTCTTTGAAATTTGGGAACTTGCTGAGTTCCAGTTTCAGCCTTATCTACACCACCAGCAACACCCTCTTGTTGCTTAGGAGCAGACATATTTGGTGAGTTAGACACTTTCCTCTCACCAACACCAACCTTCTCTGATAATTGTTCTCTCTTGTTCTCAACCACCTATGCTTCACCCTTTTTATTAGGACAACAGCTAGCTACATGTCCCTTGGTGTGACATTTGAAGCATGATCTTTTGGCAGAAGACTTCTTAACTGAAGTCTCTAGTTTAGATCCATCAGGTGTTGATGATGATGCCTTAGAAGGATTTGGTTTAGTTTGCTCAGTTTCAGAAATTTGTTTGTTTTTATTTTTAGCAAACTGCACATTTGACTCATTTTCAATAACAGTGGTTTCGTTTTTCATGTCACTTCCTTGTACAAAATCAACCTTTTTGACATAAGTTTGGTTTTTATTTTTAGGATGTGCATTCTTTGTTTCAAAACCGGTTTTCTGTTATTTTCCTTCTTGGCATTATCATTTTCAAACACATCCACATTCTGTGATGTGGAGCTACTCTGCACAGTTGACCCAAAGTCTGTGAGCTCCTCTTCATTTGGCAAGAAGGAATAGTTATGACTAAGAGGTGGTGGAACTTCATTGAACCCTTGGAAGCCCACACTCTTCTTGTCATTACTTTTCTTCATACCATTCATCATGTGTTTCATAACAAAAGAGGAATCTCTGAATTGATTCAATTTCTTTTCAAGTTCACAAATTTTAAGTTATGCATCAGACAACTCTTTGCATTTTTCATAAATTTCTTTTGTTTTCTCACTCGTCGTATCATGAGCTAAGTCAATAATTTGAATTTTCTCGTTTAATTTACAGGTTAAGATGTTCATTTCTTCTTCATAACCCTTAATTTTCTTCAAATATGATGACTCATTTCGTTTTACAAAAAAGTTTGATTCTTTTACACTTGAGGGCTCATTTAACAGACTTTGGTTTTGTTTTGTTAACTCGTCAACCTTAACTTGCAATTCACGACATTTTAAACATACAGAACTAACAGGATTAGAATGTACCTCTCCTATTGATTTGCTTAGATCAACCATGAATGCAGCAAAATCTGCAGCCATCTTCTGATCTGCAGCATCCTTTTCTTCATCAGACTTAAATCAACTGCTTCAGCTTCTGTCTGATCAGCATCATCCTTTTTAGCAACAGCCTCTTGCTCTTCCTCAACATCTTTCACTTCAGCATCATCCACTGGTACTATCTCAGCCATGAATGCATGTGTGACATTGTCTTCACCCTCCAGATGGACACTCCAGTCATAAGATCCCTCTCGTGAAGTAGAAATCAAGGCCCCTTGATGCAGTGTTATTTGATGCATTCTTGTTGCTCGAACCATGGCCAGGTGTATCTTGATAAGATGCACTAGGACGAGACTCAGTCTTTGGTCTTTGACATTCTCTTGTGAAGTGTCCATAAATCTGACAGTTGTAGCACCTAACCTTAGACTTGTCAAAACCAACGCTCTTTCCTACAAACTTTCTGCCCGTCCTATTCATACACCTCTCACTCTTCTAGAGATCATGGCCATTTGCCACTGTAAATCCATCTCCTCAAGGTCATCAAGGTCAATCTGATCATAATCTTCATCAAATGTAGCGGGGTCATATACCTTTCCCTGGATGTAGTTCTCGTACGAAGCAACAAAGGAAGCAAGCAAGGCAAGATGTTCTTCAACAGCCTTGACACTCAAAGGCATAGACTTGGTATTCCTATTCTGATTACTAGAGTTTTGTCTCTTACCTCCTGATGATCCTCCTGAGGACGCTACAAAACACACATCACCTTCAGAATTCATCACTACCTGCTCATTTTCACATGAGAGAAACGCAGTTGCCGAGTCACTTGAAGCATTGTGGGAAGATGAAGATGAAAGGCCTTTGTAAATTCCCGAATCTTGAACCTGATATAACCGGTGTCCTTCTTCTTCATGCTGAGCTCGTAAGCTCTCAATTGTCCAACAACTTCATCCAAGTCCATAGTCTCATAAATTGCTTCTTTCTTAATCATGAGAGTATAGATATCCCATTTCGCAGGTAGAGCATCTAGCAACTTATCATTCATCTCAACATCAATATATCCCTCTATGTCATAATTATCCATTTCTGACATTAAATGATAATATCTCATGATGATATTTTCGAGGGACTCATTTCGCATGCCTTTAAATACTGCAAATTGCTTTTTAAGCAGGTCTACCTGTTCTTCTTTACATCGGCATTACCCTCATATCTCTTTTCTAATGCATCCCACATCTCTTTTGAGGTAGTGTACCTCTTGAAAGTATGTTTAATCCCATCAGGTAGAGACATTTTTATAGCAGCAATGGCTCTTTTCTCTGCTTCCTACATTTTCTTCTGTTCAGCGTCCATATTAGAAAATGTAGTTACACACTGTCTGCCTTCAAACTCATGTGTTGGGTTTACGTACCCATCTTCAATACACATCCGAATTCGTGTATCTTGGTATTCAACGAACGACTGAAACCTGTCTTTCCATGTAAGATAATTCTCGACCTTCATCATCTTAGGAGGTTTGTTCGTAGTACCAAACTCATGTTCCATCCTTATCAACTCATTCAAATTAGACGTGTTTGACATTTTTAACGCAGACGGCTGGTTAAAAACGGTAAAATATTTTCCGAAGCTGGTGATTACTAAAATGTACCTTTAGATTCGTCTCGAGAAGACGATTCCAATGATATATAATGTTAAAAACTCATTCAAATTTGACATGTTCGACATTTTTTTGTCCTAAAAATCAACTGAGTCTAATGGTGCAACCTGTTTGTTCAGAATGTTCACAGAACTATCTCTACACACAAATACGTTTAAAACTCAGTACGTCAGCTGATTACTCGTCCACTTTTTGAACTGAGTCACAAATTCGGAAAATTTGAAGTCTGATAAGTTCGGAACCTTAAACTGTTGTATTAAACTCGGAACATATATCCTCCCCAAATCCGGAACTTCTTAAACTCAGAACCCAGATTAAATTCCGACAGATAAACCCAGACAATCAGTAAACTCCGAAATGGTAAGGTCAGATCTATAAATCCGAAACTGGTTAAAGACTGTTAAATCCGGACTTTGCTTAAATCCGGACAAACACTTCAACTCTTTGAAATCCGAACTTTATGTTATACTCGGAATCAATCAAAAACCGGAATTTGTCAAACTCGGAATAGAAACCTTAGATTTCAATCCGGAGTTTAGTAACAAAATTGGAATTTGTCTTTCCGTGTTTCCTAAACTTGTGTGTTTTGGGAAAATCGTACAACAGTGACTTCACAGCAATACGTGTTTACCCACAAATTTAGGAATAAACCCTAGCACAGAAAACAATTATGGCAGGCACACTTTTTCAACCAAAAAGCTTGAATCTTTATAACTTTTTCAACGAAAAACTTGAATCTATATATCAATCTCGAACCGTAAAATAAGAGCAAATGCTCTGATACCAATTGTAGGTCTCTCTATCACGTGGATCGTTACGAGATTGACAATCAACCAAGGGTGCGGAATCCCCTGATAGATCAAACACACACAAAAACAAGGATGTAGATGAAGAACACAAACAAAACTTTAACCTATCTTCTATGATTATCAAACACAAAGTTTTACAGTCACTCAAGATCACACAAGAAATCTCTTAGCCTCTCTCTGTAGATTTCTCTCACACACACTCTGTGACTATCTCTGCAGTATTTCTCTAGTGTCTACATATAACCTAAAACCCTAGTGCAAGGACTGTTTATATACTACCGCCATGCAACTGGGCTAGGCCCACGTACAATTATAAACAAACTCGGACTCAATATGACTAACATAAACTCGGAAAACATAATCCAAATACTAAACTCGGATTCATCAATGCTAAGCAAAACTCGGACTTCATGAATTCTTCATAAACTCGGAATTCTTTTAAACTAGCAAACGCGGACATGCAATGATCTTTTATAAACTTGGAATCTTTGATCTTCACATACTCCAAGTCTTGAACAAATATCCAAAGACCAAACCAAGTTGTTGTCACGTAAAATGCACCAACAATATGACAGGTATATCGAAAAATATTATAACTCACAAGCTTGGAATTGACAAATCTTTCAGACCCGTTCAACAAAAGAGAAGGAAATTCGCTCCTGAAAGGAATGCAATTATACAAGAGGAGGTTGAAAGGTTGTTGAAGTCCAAGATGATCAGGGAAGTTAAATTTCCTAAATGGCCAGCAAACGTGGTGGTGGTCCAAAAGAAGAATGGGAAGTGGAGAGTTTGTGTAGATTACACAGACCTCAATAAAGCCTGTCCTAAAGACCCATTCACATTACCTCATATAGATTCGATGGTAGATGTAACTGCCGGTCATGAAATGCTGACCTTTATGGATGCATCCTTAGGATTTCAGCAAATCCAAATGGAGCCATCTGACCAAGAAGACACAACATTCATGACATCCACATGTAATATTGTTATAATGCTATGCCTTTTGGTTTAAAAAATGCAGGTGCAACATACCAAAGGCTGGTTAATATGATGTTTAAAGACAAACTGGGGGACACCATGGAGGTATATATTGATGATATGGTGGTGAAATCCAAGAAATCGGAGGATCACCTCCAGGATTTAGAGTGTGCCTTCAATATCCTGGACCAGTATAATATGAAACAGAATCCTGCTAAGTGCCATTTTGGAGTGGGGGCAGGAAAGTTTTTAGGGTACTTGGTGACCAAGAGGGGGATAGAAGCAAGTCCAGAATAGATCAAAGCTATCCTGGATCTTAAATCACCATCCAACATGAAGGATGTTCAGATATTAACAGGAAGAGTAGCGGCATTAAACAGGTTCATATCAAGATCCTCAGAAAAATGCAAGGAATTATATGACATCCTGAAGAAAAACAAAAAGTTTGAATGAGGTGAAAGACATGAAGCTGCCCTGCAAGAATTGAAGCGATATCTTTCCAGTGCTCCTCTGCTGATGAAACCTGAGGATGGTGAACCTTTATCCCTATATCTTGCAGTATAAGGGAACGCAGTAAGTGCTGTTTTGGTAAAGGATCACGAAGGTCAACAGTATCCTGTTTATTGTGTTAGTAAAAGTTTGTTAGATGCTGAAATTAGATATTCACACTTAGAAAAATTGATATTAGCTCTAGTCATGGCATCAACTAAGCTTAGACATTATTTTGAAACACATAGGATTCATGTTAAAACCAATTATCCTGTTAAAAATGTGCTTACGAAACCCGAAATGTCTGGTAGAAAGGCTAAGTGGTCCGTAAAACTAAGTGCATATGATTTATATTTGAACCTAGAAATGCTACAAAATTTCAGGCTCTAGCAGACTTTGTGGCAGACTTTAGTAATGATATTCAGAATGAGGCTGACCTAGAAGTACAACAACTAGGTGAGAATTCAGGTTCTTGGATATTGTATAGTGATGGTGCATCTAATGTAAGGGGTGTTGGATTAGGGATACTACTAAAACCGCCACATGGGGGACATATTACCCCAGGCTATTAGATGTGAATTTCCTGCTACTAATAATGAAGCTGAGTATGAAGCCCTGATAGTAGGATTAGAATTGGCTAACAATATGAATATTGAATGTTTACAAGTGTATGTTGATTCCCTGTTGATTACTAACCATTTCAATGGATCTTATGCAGTCAAAGGTGAAAAGTTAACTGAATATCTTGAAATTGTTAAAAAAAATTAGAAGGATATTTCGAAAATTTTACACTGGAACAGGTACCAAGAGAAGAAATTGCTGAAGCAGACGCTCTTGCAAATTTAGGATCTACTGTCAGGATACCGGAAAGAACTCAGATACCAATACTACATATCTTGTACCCGGCTATGGAACTTTTCAAGTCTCAGGATAAGGAAGTAGTAACTGTGCATGATCCTGGTAATGGATATCCTGAGGAGAATCCTGAATCCTGGATGACTCCAATTGTGAAGTATCTTGACAAAGGAGATATCCCAAAGGATGAGAATCCCAAAGCTTTCAGAATGAAGGTATCCCGTTTTACTATTATAAATGATGTTTTGTATAAGAAATCCCTTGTAGGTCCATATCTAAGGTGCCTGGAAGATCCTGAAACCAAGGAGGTACTTCAGGATATACATGAAGTAGATTGTGGCAACCATACTGGGGGCAGATCTTTATTCTCAAAAGTGTTGAGAACAAGATATTACTGGCCGACCATGAGAAAGGATGTTGCGGAGTATGCTCGAAAATGTGATGCATGCCAAAGACACAGCAATATACTACATCAGCCTGAACCATTATATCCCATCATATCCCCTTGGCCATTTATGAAGTGGGGTATGGATATAGTGGGAAAGCTACCTAAGGCTCCGGGAGGAAAGGTTTTCATGCTGGCAATGGCGAATTATTTTTCCAAGTGGGTTGAAGCGGAAGTCTTTGTCCAAGTAAGGGATCAAGAAGTGGTATCTTTTATCAAGAGGAATATCCTGACAAGATTCGGGATACCGGCCGAGATAATTTATGACAATGGCTCTCAATTCATCAGCAAAAGAACTACTGATTTTTGCAAAAGTTGGGGAATTAAGATGATCACGTCAACACCGGTACATCCTCAGGCTAATGGACAAGCGGAATCCTCGAACAAGATAATTGTCAATAATTTGAAGAAGAGATTAGGTGCTAAAAAAGGAAAATGGGCAGAAAAATTACCATTTGTCCTATGGGCTGATAGAACAACTGTGAATAATGCTACTGGGCAAACCCCATTTTCTTTGGTGTTTGGGGCAGAAGCAGTGATTCCAACAGAGATGGTAATACCCACAGCTAGGTCTAGCCTACGGGATCCTGAAGCGAATCCTCAAGTCTTATGTCAAGAGTTGGACACTATTGATGAAACAAGGGATGCAGCAAAGCTGAGGATGGTAGCATACCAACAAAGGATAGCCAAGTTGTACAACAAGAATTTAAGAACCAGGAGGTTCCAAGTCAGAGATTGGGTTTTGAGGAAAGGGTTTCAGAATACAACCAATCCTGCTGATGGAAAGTTAGCCCCAACATGGGAAGGACCATATGAAATTGAATCAGAATCCGGGAAGGGAGCATACCGACTCAAAACCTTGGAGGGGGATATGTTGCCAAGATCCTTGAATGCTATACATTTTAAAGCTTATTTCAAGTGAGTTTAGAATTTAGTTTCTAACCCAGGATGCTATGAATTCTATCTTTTTTGAATATTTAATTAAATTTATTATTCTTTGAAACCCAATACTGACTTAAGCATCGGAGGGGTGTTAGCCTAGCTAACACCCGCCTTAGTTTGATGGTGTTCAGGATATTACTCCAAGATATGTACTCAAGACGGATCGAAGACTAGAGAATTGGCCCCCTCTCTCACGTTTAAGGGATTCAGATCCCTTCACAGGTTTCAAGGTATTCACCTTTCTTCCGAATTGGGTTTAAACACCCCGCCTGGAGCGCAAGTATCCAGGAATAGTTCAAGATAGCGGCGTCCAGTTTAGCCTGAGCCTCTTGAGTTACCTTCTCCTCGGGGTTATAGCCTTGAGTTTGTCTTCGTAATGCTGTGACATGGCCTCGGTGATCTTCCTCTGATCCTCATTGGCGATCTATACCTTCTTTAGTTTGACCTCCAATACCTTGACAGAATCACAAGCCATAACGTGGAGATATGTCAGGCGTTCAAGACCCTACAATGTAAGGTATGAATGTCAGTATAATTAACCAAGATACAATTCAACATATATTCGCGGGATATAGGATGAGGATATTTACCTGGTTAAGAATGGAAGTCATGAGGCTGCTGGATTCTGCAAATCCAAGGTTCTCGTAGGAAGGAGAGGCTTCAGCTGAAGCGGCGGGGGAGTCAGTATCCTCTCTTTCGAGAACTGGAGGCCCGAGGTCTGGAACTTGAGGAAGGCTAAGCACAGCAGAGGGTTTGGAGCTGGAGGAGGGCTTTGATACGACGGAGGGTTTGGAGCTTGGCTATGTCTTCACCGGAGCAGGTCCAGAATAGCAATCTAGCTCCTCAAGATCAAAGATTTCAGGGATCTTGGCTAGTGCTGCAAACAGTGAGTAATTTCAAACTTAATTATTCAATATTTCCTCTAACTAAACTGATAACAGGGACTTTAAACAAAAAGTAAGGACTGACCAGACATGTTGGAACTGGAATGTTGGCTTGATGCTGTTGGGTTTGGAATGAAGCTTCTCTCAATCTCTGGCAGCTGGTAGATGGATTTAATCCTGATCTCCGAATCAACAAGGGGAGGTGCTAGCTTCCTGAAATCCGCTGCACAACAAAAGGCGAAGATGTCAGAGCAGGATATAAAACAGGATGTTGAGCAAGATATATCTGAGGATATCCTAAACCCCTAACTCCTACCCTTGGGGAGCTACTTCACCAGATAATCCGCCCCACCAGGGATTGAACTTCTTTTTACAAAGAAGAACTTGGATTTCCATTCCTCTTTGTTCCTGGTGGCTCGGAGAATCAGAGGACCGCTGGAAGTGGAGTAGAACAGAAATCTACTTGACCCATGAGATCTTAACCGATATGCTAAAGGGAGGTCGTTGATAGAAAGATCTGGAACGTGAGTGTTCTTGATTCGATCAAAAACGACTAACACACGACATAGCATTGGCATGACTTGACAGAAACTGAGGCCGGTGGTTTTAAAGAAATCGGTGATGAAGTCAGGAAATGGAAACCTAAGACCTAAGGTAAAAGGAAAAGCATCGAAGCAGAGCCATTATGTGGACACCAAATCTGATCAGAGTTCCCAATCGTACGGACGAAACACCACTATGTCCTGAAAAATACCGGAGGATTGGAGGTTTGCTATATAGGCATTGTCAAACGAGTAAACTTCCTTCTCCGAGTATTAGATAAGGTTTTGTGGTATGAAGACAGGGGCTGAATCGCCAGAGCTAGACTGTGTTTGTCTTGTCATTCTTGACCGGAAAATAAGAAAAGAAAGAGGAGAAGAGATGAAGAGAAGAAGGTTTTACCTTTTTGAGCCCTTGGCAGAGAATAAAATAAGAAGTAAAGTGATAAGATATAGAGGGGTAATGAGTGAAATTAGCCTGGGTAGTTGCAAACCATCATATCAAAGGTCTTATCTCTTAATTGCCTCGAATAACGTAAAAATGTAACCGTTGGGACTCAGGATCCTCAACGGTAACATTTTTGGGGGCAGTTGTTGTGGGTGAAATTCTGAGCCCATATCGTGACTAGTATCTTGATTAATTAGTGTCTGTTTGCGACCAGGATACCACGACACGATATTGGTAACATCCTGAGGGAGTATCCTGATAGCTACTAATATTTTACGTGTAGGAGATAGTTGTAGGACATGCAACGTATACGAAGACCTTTTCCCCTGAAGACTCGCTCTATTCAGTTAGAATATGGACGTTGAAGCCGCCAAGACCGGGTCTACAACGTTCAGAATGGAATATTCTGGAGCACCCCAAGTTTATAGGAGAATTTGTTTATTACTTGTAACTATATAAAGGATGAGCCAGATCATAGGACACACATCAAGCAATCACACTTCACTCTCTGCTCTCTTACTCTCGCTCATTTCTATCGCAGTCACACACAAACACTTTACACTAGCAATCTTTGTACCACTTAGTAGCGATCTGAGCATTATCCTGCACTGTATCTTGATTTTCAAGCAATAAGAAGAACAAGGCAGCGGGCGATTGTCAGCTCCCGAGGTTTTATGCCGGAGATCTAGATTGATCAAGGGCTTTCCTCGTATATCACGTGTCCATTCTTACTTTTGCAGCTCATTGTTTGATTATTGGTATAGTTTCATATCCTAAGGCTATATCCTGAAACTGTTTTCGTAAGCTAATAAACCAACATATTTCTCACAACAATGCTAGCACACTATCTAACAAAACGAATTTGATCACTTAATTGCTTCGGTAATTTTTGACCAAAACAGATACCGAGGTCGTCCAAGGACACAAGAACTTTTAATACCGGAATATCATCAACGTCTAATCTAACCAAAAAAAAATTTGAGAAAAGATGTTTAGCACATAAAAATTAGAAAGAAATTAAAATATTTAAATGATCAATAGGCAAAAGAGAATCACTTAGTTCCGACTCTTCTTTTATGTATCCTTTGATGATTCCGCACTTTGGGCTTTTTAAGAGATTATCTTAGTTTGCCATGTCCCTTTTTTGGAGGCAACGCTGCCCTTGGCCATATTGGTCTGAGTCAGTAAGGATACAGTCCCGCAAGGCCGGAATATTGAAAGATAATTAAGTAAGTTATTAATGCAAAATATGGTATGTCCCTCTTCATTTAATGAATTGTTTCAGTCCGTATGCACACACGGCCCGTGTGTCAGAGGGCACGACCCCGTGGTCCTGTACTTGTTGTACTTTCGGAGATTTTGCATATCTGGGAGTTGACCACGGCCTATGTCCATGGGACACGACCCCATGTCTCTTATCTGTTCATGTTTGTCTTGTTCTTCATGGACTCTGGAGTATGGCACGACCCCATGCCTTGGTGGCACGACCCCGTGCTTGACTTCTTATTTGTTTTTTTTTTTTTTTTTGCCTTGGGGTGAAGCTTGGATGGTAGGTATGATGTGTCAACTTCTCTTCTTTTGTATTTATGTTGGTTTTTGCCGTTAATTTGTTCCTTTTGTACGTTTAAGCTCTTTTAATCCTGATTATTAAAAGTATACAAAGTACAAAGAAATGTTTGATTTTTATACCATACTAGATATAATTTATATGTTGCATTTTGCGCATATCATATGCCATGATAAGGTGCTTCCTAAACCCCATTTGCTTGGAAGTGAAATGTTGATCCCTAGGGAAGGCCTTTATGCTGACCAAAACCTCTCAAAAGCTAGGATCCCAACATCCTACCTTCTATCATCCATGTTAAGAATAAGACATCGTTAGATTACGTAACGCCCGGCTTTTTCATACTTTCCATATTTAGAAAGCTCGTGTTGTATTTCTATTTTTGGAAACCTTGTAATCTTGTTCGTTCTTTCGTTTTAATCGTTGTAATCCGGGACTTGAATCATAATGAAAACTCGTATTTTATTCAAATCATGTTATACATATTCATACATTCACGCACTTGATACTTGATACTTGATACTTGAAAACATTGTTATACTTTTAAATGCGTGACATTCATACTTCATCCGAAACGTAAACATAATTCTTATACTTATTCATAATCGTTTTATACTTATGCAATCATTAGTTCATGCTTCATATGCTAAATGGCCCTAAAATAAACTTAAAACCACTAACATATAAAATTAGTCAAGGCCCAATCAGCAAAACAAAAAAAAATATTGTGTGGCGGGGAGCTGGTTCAAACAGCCACGGGTTTAGCACGAATCCACACATTTCCACCTCACCCAATAGCCTTAAACCTCCATTAAACACTCCCAAACCAACCCTAATCCTTCCCTTATAAATACCAAGCATTCTCCTAGCATTTTCACACTTTCAACACTCTCTAATCTCTCTCAAACACACCATAATCTCTGAATTCTCAAGAACTTTGGTAGATTCATCAATCTTTACAAAAGTGAGCGTAACTTGCTCATTTCTAAACCTTTTTTCTTGATTCTTCTTTCATAACACTTGAATTAACCTTGGGTTTAATTCCACAGATTCTCCTTGGAGAATCCAGACCTGGAAGTTCACCTAAAGAGCTCCAAACTTTCTGTTATGAACTAAATCTCTGTAAACTTATGTTTTACCTTAAACAACCTTGAGTTCTTATGCTCCTAACCAAGTTTATGGTTAGTGAGCCTAACCAAGCTTGTTCTACATGAAATAAGGGTTGTTCTAACACCCTAAACTTTCTGTTTTACATGAGCTTTAAGCTCACAAGTGATGCCAAGTCTAGAACTTGAAGGTAGTGTGACTACAAGGTTAGATCGGGCTATCCTACATCTAAGTCCACACATCACTTGATGATTTCTCATCTCTATCCTAAGTAGTTTGCTAGTTGAAAGTAACACAACCCCGTCTAGCCTTGGACATGTGTCGACGCCGGCTCACTGGGTTGTAGATTACTTGGCTACATAGTATAGTGATAACATGTAATTACATTTCCATCATTATACTTGTTCTTGACCCTCCTTGTTGTCTATGACAACTTGTGTAGTGGTGAACTTACATGAGGTTCCTAAATGGGAGATTTATCTTCTTACCTCCTACATGACTTCTATGACATCCTTGTGGACTTATGATATACATCTAACTATTATAATCTATATAATATATACTTGAAACCGAAACCTTGATGATGACTAAATAATCATATGTCAAGTTACTAAGTTTACTCACCAAAGTGTTTAGTTCCTCGTTATGATTCTAATAGGTGTTATAACCTATGAAATCACTTAACCCTAATGGGTTCCCATAGTGTCAAAACAAGTGCTAGACCTTAGTGAATAATTTCGTATACATAATTTGTTAAGCTAATTCCAAATTCCGAATCTTCCGTCAACATCCAATACTCACACCTACGTTTTCCTCTTGTAGGATAACTCGGTGTTCCTCCCACAATCAAACAAATCTTCACGGATTCAACAAGTTGGAAAGCTTGCAAAACCGTGAGTACACTCGACCCATTTTCATTTTGTCACTTTTGGGTGTAACATGTTTACCTTATACAAAAATCACTAAACTTATACTTTATGCAATGCACGAAACAATCCAATATACATGAACACTTTGATACATTACTTGATGCTTATATTTGGACCATTCTTATGTAATACTATAGTCATTAGCTTATCTTAAGCCTCCATTTGACATGTATAGCGCTATAGGAGTAACGCACCACCCACTCGTGAACAAGAGGTCATGTTAAATTATCGTTATTATGCGTAACCAAGAGGATTGACTAGAAATATTGCATGCCATGTATGATGCTCTAGTAATAAACTTAGTTGCCATGTGGATTCGTTTTAAACTTTATTCTTATGCGTATGCTTATGCTTAAACTTGTGTACTCTCCTTTGCTTTTGCATTAAACTTTATTTTAAACAGGTTACAGGTTGAGAAGAATGATGCTATGAAATTGAAGTAGCGTTGATGCTAGATACACACATAGACGTTTTAGGTTTATAAATGGTGTATCAATTTTGTCTTTATTATTGTTGTTATTTGAAATTTCCACGTATTGTAATGACAATTTACTTATGAAATGAAATTCGGTTTAAATTAATTATTGTTATCATTAGCATTGTGAGCAGTGAGCAATCTATTTCGTCCCGCCTTGATGTTTCCGCCATCGGTTGGGGTGTGACAGATTAGTTCCTTTAATATATGTAACAAATTAGAGATGAGTGACACTTTGTTGTACACATGCTTGCACTTGAGCTGGAGCCTAAACATCATGAAGAGTGGTATTCGCCATTGGTAAAGTGTTTCATATGGTTGTAATCTCTATATCTTCTCATATTCTTGTATTAGTTAACCTTATTAATATAGTATTTTTTATCTTATTTAATACGTTTATCTTTTACTAATTCTTGGTTTATTATATTTTGTGACAGGATTGCATGACCCCTTATTAACTTAACCACTTAATTTAAACATATTAACTTAACTTAACTTCGAATATGGTGTGCGTATGACTTCTCTTACCTTTAACAAGATCCGGTGTAAGCTTCTAGTATTGAACCAGATCTTACTAGAGTTTTCTGGTATTGAACCATATTCGAGTGACAAGCTTCTAGCATTGAACCAGATCTTAGGGTAATAAAAGGCTTCTGATATTACGTCGAGATCCTATGGGAAGGCTTCTGGTAATGCATTAGATCCGATTAGGAGTAAAAGTTAAGAAGATAAATTAATGGGGGAATAGGGTATTTCGGTAAAATAGAAGAGATCAGTGAAATGGGACCTATTTTACTTATTTGGTTGTTTCATGGTTGAAACTGCTAATTTCATGGTTCTTTTCAGCTAGTTTTGATTTGAGCTCTTTTGTTATCTTTTCCAACTGATTTTCACCATATAAAACCTTTTTCCTAAGGTTTTCATTCACCTCTTTATGTTAGCAAATGCTATAATACATTTACCAAAACATAATTCCTTAAGAATTTGAGGAGATACCTTAGCAGTAGCTATCATAGCACAATCAATTTCACTTTCAAATATTTCATGAGTCATGATTTGTCACATCCTCTTCATCCACCTTTTCACAAGACAATGGTTGTACTAGGTTGACGACATTCTCACCATCTTTAGTTAACTCTTCAGCCTTAGCCACTTCTTCTTTGGGTTCACCTTCTTCTACAATAGATTCAAGTGCCAAAAAAACAAAATTTCACAGGTTCGTCAGTAGGTTTTGCCATAAGATCAAAATTTTCATCTAAGAGATCCTCGGGCAAGCTAATCCAGTCAACAAACCCTTGTGTGAAGAAACTTTGTTGTTTGACCTCAGCGAGTGCAGGGGCTGAAGTAACTTGAGTGCTGAACATGTGGAACTAGTATTAGACTTGAAGAACTGTTATTTGAACATATTGCATAGGTAAACGGTTCAAAGATTGTGCAAAATGTGTAGTGTTTTGAACAGTGGGTCCAGGGGTATTTTGGGAATTTTGATATAAACGTTGTTGATTGCTAGATTGAGGTCTTTGATTTGGATAGGTTATCATGGGTGTACAACTACATCTTTGACTTCTACAATCCCTAGCAAAATGAGTCAATCTATTACACTTGTAACATTTTATCTTCGATTAATCCAACCCTACCCTTGACCTTCCATTTAACCCTGGATACTTCCTACCAGTTCTATTGTAGAAATTGTTTATTCTACTACCGAGTAGGGCCAATTGATGCAAAATGTCTATTTCCTCTAAGTCAATGGGATTAATATGTTGTAGATCATAAAGAAAAAATAATAGATTATCAGGACTTTGGCCATCACTATTTGCTGTAAAAGCAAAGTTTGGAGAGTATTGATCATCGTTAATCCCAGTGGATATGTCATTGAAATGATCATAACCCTAATCATATACAGTTCTAGATGGTGATTCTTCTTAACTCAAAAGTGTTGTGTTTCCAAAGACATAATCATCATACACTTTTCCAGTTTCTTCTTTTGGATAAGCTCTCTTTCAAAGGTTAAGAGCTTACCATGAAGTTGAGTCAAGTCATGTCCTTAAAACCTAGTGTTCTTCTCGTCACAATTGCAATAGTATCCCATTTTTCAGGAAGTGATCTAGGAAACCTATTACTCAAAGTGGATTTGAAAAATTATTTGTTTACCAATTTTAGTTCACTAATCAAACAGGTAAATCTCTCAAACTGTTGTGTTAAGGTTTCTCCCTTAACATGACTAAAGGTTTCATACTATCGGTTGAGAATTTCCTGGGTGTTTTCAATCACATCCTCTATTCCACCAAAATGTTCTTTTAAAGCATCCCACAACTCTTTTTCACTACTACAGTGTAATAGGCCAGCATAAATTTCATTTGGTAGAGCCATAGCAACAATATTGAATATTTTTGCATCTAATTCAAAATTTCAAAAATCTTGCTTGGAATCGTTTTTTGGTTTCTTTGGCTCTTGAACTCTTGGATCTTTGGTACCAGGTACCAATGGAACATCTGGTCCGAATATAATGGACTTCTAGCATCCAGTGTCCTGTTGAGCTAGAACATGTGCCATTCGACGTTGCCAGATGTTATATTCTGATCTGACAAGCATCAGGCTTGTTACCAAAACCAATGTTGTGGGGATCATTTTGAGTCATCCTTTTGATCTTTGAGAATAATAGAGTATCGTTAAAAATGCAAATTTGATACTTTGACTCAATAATTCATTCAACGAACGGTTGATTCTCAATTATATGAGTTGATCTTTTTATATTAAACTGATTGTGAAATCTAGTTTAATGTGACCAAGTTCTGATGCAAATTGTAAGGATCTGAGTTTGATTTGTGTATTGTTTTGGTGTTTGAAATTAGGGGTGTGAATTTCTAACACGACATGAATCTAACCCGGATTTTTTTAGTTTGGGTTTACCCTAAACAGGTTCGGGTCAGTTTTAGGTCAAACCCGCGAACCTGTTTAGCTATACAGGTCAGGTTCATGTCAAACCTACCAAGTTTGCGGGTTGACCCATTTAATTTATAAAAATAAAAAGTAGGGTGGATTTTGTGAATGTATATAAATATAGTTAAGGGTTTTATAGGTTAAAGTAAAGTTTTCTTCTTAGTTTTTCATAATTTTTGTTTTGTTGAAATTTATTTTTTTAGACAACTTATTATTTTTGGTGCTAGTTTAAATATACTGAAGAATGTGTTTTTGGTAGTTTATAAGTTTTAATGTTATATTCTACTTTTAAGTATGGTTTTAAAACTTTAAAGCAGATTTTAAAAATTAAAGGTTTGGGTCAAACGGGTTAGGTTCGGGTTAACTTACAAAAACCGGGTTGTGTTCGAGTTCGTGTGGCTAACACATTTTTCGGGTTCAGGTAAATTTTTCGGGTTCAGGTCGGGTTGAATCCACCAACCTGTAAACCAGACTGTTTAGCACCCCCTATGTGAAATGAAGTGTTAGTGAATTTAATGAATCATGAGTGAGAATAGAAATGAATTTCATCGGAATTAAACATAAACACAAACTTGGAAAGTAATGATAATGTTTTATATTTTTAACCAAAAGATTACAAATTACAAATATGATTTTCTCTTCCCCTCAGCCTGATCACACAACTCTGTTTGTACAAAAGGAATGTCAAGTGAAAATTAGATCTCTAACAGGTGAGATTTATATATATAAGTACAAACAACTGTTGGCAATCAGGACTGACATCACCCTAAAAGCGACATCTAATATTCCTAACAGAAAAGATTGCTCAAATGATAAAAACATATGATGGATCTTAACATATGTTCGAAGACTCCTAGACACTTTTTAGAGACACTTTTACATTGATAGCATCTGTTTATATGTACTAAACATTTGTTTAGGCCTTAACAGATGTTTAGTCTTCTCATCAGTGCTTTATCAAACTTTAGTCATTGATGTGCGCAAAATGCAACATATAAATTACATCAAACAAGGCATATAATCGACCTTTTTTGGGTACTAATGTTGGAAAAAGCATGTTTCTTTGTTTACTTTTTAAATTAAAGGATCAAAAGAGCTTAAACGAATAAAAGGAACAAATAACAGCAGAAACCAACAGAAATACAAGGAAGAAGGATTGACACGACCGGCCGAACCCCCATCCACATCCAAAACAAACAAAATAACAAAGACAGAAGCTTAGACACGGGACTGTGCCCACTGGGCATGGGGCCGTGCTGAGTCAAGATTCCCTGTAGAAAAAGACAACAGCAAAAGACAAGCCACACGGGGCCATGCTAACCCAACACAGGCCATGGTCAACTCTAAGATTCACAGAAGCTGTGATAGTACATCAAGTACACAGACCACAGGAAGTGTTGGTACAAGACCTGACATCTGCAGTTAATTAAGGGAGAGAAAAAGAAGACCACGGGTCGTGCCTGCCCTCTGTTTTCAGCTATAAATAGAGGTTTTTGGCTCAAGAGAAAGGTATCCCTTGTCAACCCACTTCTCTCACACTTGCCATCAGTCCACCACCACTACAACACCAACGCCCAACACCCACCACCATCATCCATATTTCATCTTTTAGAGTGTGTAGTAGTCATGGGATCCAAGATTGATTGAAAGAGTTTTTGTCAAACAAAGGTCATGCTTGGCTAAATCTCTTACATCACTTGATGAAGACAAATTTTTTTATATATTACTTTTGATTTCTAATCTTTGACAACTTTTAAATTGGGTATGTATTAAATACTTTAATAATTAGTTTTATATTGAAAGTGAACTTTGGCTAAACATTCCTTCATGTTTCGTCGATTCACTCATTCGTGTCTTTATGGTCTATATAAAGCGTGTTAACTACCTGGAAGGGGGTTAGAAGGGTGTTTGGGTAAAGTTCTTGCCTCGTTTAGTGTATAGATCCTTCGAGGACTTGGTTCAAGCTTATTAGGACTTCCCTTGAGGCAGATAGCATCAAATAGGGGTAAGTAAGAACGACTTGAACCCTTATAAATAAACTACTATTAAAACCTTATCCGGCCTTGTGGGACTATACCCGTACTGACTCAGACCAATATGGCTGAGGGTAACGTCGCCTTCACAAGAGGGGCCTACCACTTTTCGCATTAATAACTTATTTAATTATCTTTCAATGATCCGACCTTGTGGGACTGTATCCCTCCTGACTCAGAACAGTATGATTGAGGGTAGCGTCGCCTTCACAACAGGGGCATGCCACTATAACTAAGATAATCTCTTAAAAAGCCCAAAGTGCGAAAATCATCAAAGGATACATAAAAGAGGAGTCAGAACCAAATGATTCCTTCTTGTCTACTTATTTTTCCTTTTATTTACATTTTTATTTTTATTTTTATGTTTTAAAACTTTCAAAACTTTTATCAAAATTTGGTCAGATTAGAACTTAACAACTTAACGATAAGCCGGTATTAAAAGCTCTTGTGTCGTGTTTTATAAATTTAAAACTTGATCCACGCGTAAAAGGGCTTAAAATATAACAAAAATCATAACACACTCGCACCACGTCAAGTTTTTGGCGCCGCTGCCGGGGACACAAAGATTTTAAGAAAGCTTAAAATTAACTGTCTAATCAGTATTTTTATCCTTTTCTGTTATTTTTTAGGATTTTTCTTTGTTTTCTGCATTTTTTTTACTATCTACAGTTGTAGTATGTGGTCTTGCCCTTAACAACAGTTGGCAAAATTGTTTTAGTCAGACAGTAGCCGTGACACTGGGCCATGTTAGCTCAAAACGGCACCCGTGTCTCCCTATCAGCAACTGCAAAACAGGACCGTCCGATCCCAATGGTTAATAACATCTGACGAACATGTGGACGATATTGATTATTTTTACTTTCGCAACTCTTACGGTGAATGATGTCAATTATGTGGTGGGTTTCATCGAGATTTAGAATGCAACTTTCTAAATTTCACCCCCCATTACCTAATAGACCCATCGTTTTCCTGTGAAAGTCACCTTAAGATGGGCGAAAGTAAAAAACGATAACTATCATCCATCTGAATGCCATCAAACCTCTTTTCAAGTAGACATAACCTCAGATGACATATGCAAAATAGAAAAGAGGATTCTCCAAAAATTAAGAGAAATAGAGTTTATGATGAATATGAGGTTTTCATCACAAAACACTGACAATGGAGAAGATTTGGTGGTGACCCATTCAGAAATAAACGACATCGAGGCTGCTAAGTGTACCTCAATAGCTTGTGAGGACGGATGCGATAGTCGTCCCTGTTTTGATTGTGCCATTACGGACTCACCATCGGCTACATCTGGTGCATACATAGACCAGAGCGATTCGACTCATACCTTCTTTAACAAGAGCCCGGATAAGGAAAATAAAGGTTTGTTTTGTCCACAGTATAGTTTAGGATTCTTCCTTTCCGACAACCTCTTGCGTTTACGTATAAATCACAAGCACCTTAGGTACATCCAGAACTTTGGTGTTGTCCCTACTAGTAAAGAGCCACCCGATAAAATAAAATGCCTTAAATAAAGACGAAACTTCATAAATCTCAAAAACAACATGGGGTCGTGCCATATAAGCACGCCCTAGTGCCCATTTGTTAAGACACCATGGGGTTGTGCCTCGCCAATACGCCTCGTGGTCACTAGCGGCCAAAAGCCACTCTGATCCGTTGCAGACCACGGGGCCGTGCCACCCAGGCATGGGGCCATGGCCACTATGTTGTCACTTTCTATAAATGTCAGCCATTGAGCAACATGTCTTGGACTCATTCCAAAGACAAATATCTGATTTGATTCTACACATATACCCAAAAAGGTATATTCTTAAAAAAGGTTTCATTAAGCCTTCTTGTCTTTGCCACTTTTATCTCTTTCCTTCTCTCCAAACATTCAACCTCCATGAAAGCTCGAAGCTTCAAAGCTTCAAGCTTCCTCAACATAAATAAGTGACTTTAAACCAAAACTCTCTTAAAATAATTTTTTTACAACAGTGTTTCAAGTTATTTACGTTCAAAACTTTCAATAATCAAAGAAAATTTACTTAAAACAAAGAGTTTTGGGTTCAAAACCTTAACAGAAGTTGAGGCACGGGGTCATGGTGATGTTCTGCGTAAATGACAACTTCCTTGTTTTTCTTAGAATGTCAAGCAGAAATAGTGGAACTTCGCCAACTACTTCAGGGAACAATAGGAGCGGAAGGAGGCCCCCCATCGAGGCTACTCTTATCCCTTACGTAAGTGCGCTAAGGGGGCTATGGAGGAGATGACATCGGTGGAAGAGATCCTAATAGACCGGGTCAACTACTTAACAATGGGGCTTGAGAATAGCTTCCAAGAGATCAACCTTTTGCACCAAATGTTGAATATTCTTGCTATGCCTCCCATGGAGCCAATCTTTCCACAAGATTGGAACCTAGCATAAGAAATCATCATCCTCACTGGATGGGATGAAATTCCACCAGAACCACCTCTAGACACACTCCATGAGGTTCAGATGACCACCACCCCTCTCCCACAAGAAGTTGTGGATGATGAGCCTTTCATCTTTCTCCCAAGGGAGATTGAGGAGAGGCTCAAAATGACATATGAGGATACATCCTCCGGGTAAAGCTCGAAAGCCCTACAACATCCGGAAACCACCTCCGGGTTTTTTTGTTATTTCAACTATTCTAGGAAGAGCTTTTTAGGGTTTTTATTTCTTGACATTAGGAGGCTAATCTATCTTAAAACTTTAAAATTATGTACTTTTTCGCTTTCTTTTAGGTTGTAATGAATGGATGTTCTAAATAAAAGGGTAGTGTTTGTAACACGAGTAATGGTGTGAAAAACAGAGAAAAAAAGGGGGACCCCATGCACGTAAACTAGAGCCTCCCACTTCAAAAACTACAAAGTAGAGTCTGCATCACGGGGTCGTGCCCACCAGGTATGCCCCCTTGCCCAAATGTCTGATGCAAAAATTTACTAGCAGAGAAGGTGGCACGGGCCGTACCCACCAGGCACGCACCCATGTCCACCATTCTGTAAGTTTTCTGTTAGACCTTGTTGCTGGCACTTTGGCCATAGGGTCGTGTCCACGAGGCACACCCCCGTGCCCAGTGACCAGTAACCTTAAAAATTGTTGTTTTACCCCACTTTTTGCACATTTATCCAAACAAATCCTATTTGGGACACATTAAAGATAATGTATAATTTACGTGTAGGGGGATGTTAAAACCTTGAATATTTTGTCCTAAAAACAAGCCTTACACAAAACTCGCCTTGGAAAACCGCTAATCACCCCAAATATTTTTCAAAATTTTTCATTTTTTTTACTTATCTTGGTTTAGTTTGGGAAAAATAAGTTCTAAAATTATGTTTTTACTAATTTACACCTGACAACGTCGTGATAAAAAGAACCAATTAAGAAAATTATAAAACGGGCATAACAAATCTTTGTAAAATTTGATTATATATACACTTTTCTACTATACCCTTTTTCCCACAAAAAGTGAGTTTTGAGCCTTTACCGAGCATACAAATACATATCTATACTAATTGCTCAATTTTTCGTTTCTTGTGTGAATAGCCCGTTTGGTTCTTACAAATCTAGAACTTGCCAAAACAATACATTCACAATCTTTACCGACACAAATCCAAGTAAGTAAATGATGGAGGCATTAGGACTATAACCCATTTTTTTATTCTAAACCTTTATTTTTCTTTTCATCCCTTACCAAAAATATTCCCTTAGTTAAACCCCTTTGAGCCTTAACCCTTTCGTTTCTAAACCCGCAAAAATAAAACTTTTGCAAAAACAACCACCCACATCCACAAAACTTTTTTTTTATTTACACCCTTTATTTTAGTAAAAGTTCAGTTATAAATACAAGTATGGCTTAGTTTCAACTTTGGCTAAATAAAAGCATTGGCTAAAGTTTTTTTCTAAGTCACAAAACAAGATTCCTCGAAAAACCGACAATTTTACGCTTTTCTACCAAAAAACACCTACCCTTGCCAAAACATCAAAAAGGAGGAGGTTTGATTGTTTGTCAATCCTATAGTAGGAGTAAGCTCCACACCGGATCCAAGCTCTTTAACTTAAACATCTTCGGCCGAGTGTTGAGTGACCACTTGTGAGGTGTGTAAATTTGTATATAACTAAATAGAATTTTAGAAAGGCATGTTATGCCCAAAACAGATAATTTTTCTTAAAATGTGTTTTAAATAAATCATGACGAACAAGATTGTAAATAAAATAAAAACAAAATAATTTAGAAGTTGGATTCCCAACACTCTAAAGATAAACCCAAAACTTCTCTTCTACCAATTCTGTTTGGGTGTGTAAGCCACATTATAGAGTTTAACTTGAGGACAAGCAAATATTCAAGTGTGGGGGTATTTGATGTACACAAAATGCAACATATAAATTACATCAAACAAGGCATAAAATCAGCCCCTTTTTCGATACTAATGTTGGAAAAAGCATGTTTCTTTGTTTACTTTTAAATTACATGATCAAAAGAGCTTAAACGAATAAAATGAACAAATTAACAACAGAAACCAACACAAATACAAAGAAGAAGGATTGACACTACCTGTCGAACCCCCATCCACATCCAAAACAAACAAAATAACAAAGACAGAAGCTTAGACACGGGCCTGTGCCCACCAGGCATGGGGTCGTGCCCAGTCAAGATTCCCTGTAGAAAAAGACAACAGCAAAAGACAAGCCACACGGGCCGTGCTAACCCAACACGGGTCATGGTCAACTCTAAAATTCACAGATCTGTGATAGTACAGCAAGTACACTGACCACGGGGTCGTGCTATGACACCACGAGGCATGTTGGTACAAGACCTGACATTTGCAGTTAATGAAGAGAGAGAGAAAGAAGACCACGGGGTCGTGCCAGGTGAGCACAGGGTCGTGTTTGCCTTCTGTTTTCAGCTATAAACAGAGGTGCTTGGCTCGAGAGAAAGGCATCCTTGACAAACCACTTCTCTCAAACTTGCCATCAGTCCACACCACTATAACACCAAAACCCATCACCATAATCCTTATTTCATCTTTTAGAGTGTGTAGTAGTCTCGGGATCCAAGATCAATTGTAAGAGTTCTTGTCAAACAAAGGTCATGCTTGCCTAAATCGCTTACATTACTTGGTGAAGACAAATATTTTATGTATTAATTTTGATTTCTAATCTTTGGAAACTTTTTAATTAGGTGTGTATTAATGACTTTAATAATTAGTTTTTTTTTATATTGAACGTGAACTTTGGCTAAATATTCCTTCATGTTTTGTAGATTCACTCATTCGTGTCTTTACGGTCTATATAGAGCACGTTAACTACCTGGAAGGGGGTTAGAAGGGTGTTTGGGTAAAGTTATTGTCTCGTTCAGTGTATAGATCCTGCGATGACTTAGTTCAAGCTTATTAGGACTTCCCTTGAGGCAGATAGCAACAAATCGGGGAAGTAAGAATGGCTTGAACCCCTTATAAATAAACTACTATAACAACCTTATCCGGCCTTGCGGGACTGTATCCCTGCTGACTCAGACCATCATGGTCGAGGGTAACGCCGCCTTCACAAGAGGGGCCTATCACTTTTCGCATTAATAACTTATTTAATTATCTTTCAATAATCCAACCTTGCGGGACTGTATCCTTGCTGACTCAGACCAATATGGTTGAGGGTAGTTTCACTTTCACAAGAGGGGCATGCCACTATAACTAAGTAATCTCTTAAAAAGCACAAAGTACGGAAATCATCAAAGGATACATAAAAGAGGAGTCGGAACCAAGTGATTCCTTCTTGTCTATTTGTTTTTCCTTTTATTTACATTTTTATTTTTATCTTTTAAAACTTTCAAAACTTTTATCAAAATTTGGTTAGATTAGATGTTAACGATAAGCCAATATTAAAAGCTATTATGTCCTTGGACGACCTCGGTTCTTACCATCACTGTACTACGTCTATGATGGGTGCGCTTGGCCCTAACGTTTGTAGAGTGGTAGTATTGTATCGTGTTTTATAAATTTAAAGCTTGATCCACGAGTAAAAATTGCTTAAAATATAACAAAAATTATAAAACACTCGCACCACATCAGTCTTCATCAACCGAGTCTTCATTTCTTCAACAGATCTTTGAGTCTTTAGTAAATGTTCTTTTAGTGTTCCAGATTCACTTTCTTTGTGAGGATATGAACTTCATAACTTGTTTATTTTAGAAATACCCGTGCACATCAGAGCGAGGTCTCTATAAATTAGTATAACGTGGTGTAACGCCCGGCTTTTTCATACTTTCCATATTTAGAAAGCTCGTCTTATATTTCTATTTTTGGAAACCTTTGCACCTTGTATTTGTTTTTTGTTGTAATCGTTGTAATCCGAGACTTTAATCATAATGAAAACTCGTATTTTTATTCCTATTCATGTTGTACTTATTCATAATCGTTTATACTTATACATATTCATACATTCATGCTCATACTACTTGATACTCGTAAACGTGTACAACTTGCAAATACGTGACGTATACGTGAATCTTATACTTAATCATATTCATTTCATACTTATGTAGACCTTAGAACATGTTACTTATGCTTACAAGTCTTAATATGGCCCAAAAAAAAGTTTTATATAACAACTAAGCAAGGCCCAATCATCAAAACAAAAAAATAAAAATTTGTGTCTTCTGCCAAGGCCTTGCGGACCGCAAGGGAAACCCCTTACGGTCCGTAAGGGGGTCTGGGCGGGCAGACTACTCTTTCAGCCGCGCAAATGCACGGATCCCCACTCTTAAACCTCACCCAATCACCTCTAAAGCACCATTAAACACCCCAAACCAACCCTAACTCTTTCCCCTATAAAACCCATGTCGTCTCCACACATTTCACACTTTCAACACTCTCTAATCTCTCTCAAAACACATCAAAATAGTTAATAATCAGAAGTTCGAGCAGATTCATCAACCTTCACCAAAGTGAGCATAACTTGCTCATTTCTTACTTGTTTTGCTTGATTCTTCTTCCTACTTAAGCTCACAAGTGTTGCCAAGTATGAACTTGAAACTATTGTGACTACAAGGTTAGCTTAGGCTATCCTACATCTAAGTCCACACAACACTTGATGTTTTCTCATTCCATCCTAAGTAGCTTGCTAGTTGAAAGTAACACAACCACGTCTAGTCTTCGACTTGTGTTGACGTCGGCTCACCGGGTTGTAGCTTACTTGGCTACTTAGTAAAGCATGTAATCGCATTTTCCTTTACTATACTTGTTCTTGACCTTCCTTGTTGTCTATGACAACTTGTGTAGTGGTGAACTCTCATGAGGTTCCTAAATGGATGGTTATACCACCTACCTCCTACATGACTTCCATGATATTATTGTTAGTTAGACATATGATAATTATATGGACTATATAATATATACTTAAAACCGAAACCTTGATAATGACTATATAATCATGTGTCAAGTTACTAAGTTTAACCACTAAAAGTGTTTAGTTCCTCGTTATGATTCTAATAGGTGTTAAAACCTATGAAATCACATAAACTTCCCATAGTGTCAAAACGAGTGCTAGACCTTAGTGAATACTTTCGTGTACATGCTTTGTTATACTTTAGTCCAAATCCCGAATCTCCCATCATCATCCAAATACTCACACCTACGTTTTCCTCTTGTAGGATAACTCGGTGTTCCTCCCGCAACCAAATAACTCTTCACGGAACTAACAAGTCGGAAAGCTTGCAAAACTGTGAGTACACTCGACCCACTTTTCGGTTATATCACTTTTGGGTGTAACATGTTTACCATATACCAAATCACCAAACTTAAACTTTATGAAATGCATGAAACAATCCAATATACATGCATGCTTTGATACGTTACTTGTTGCTTATATCTTGGACCATTCTTATGTAATACCATACTCATTAGCTTATCTTAAGCCTCCACTTGACATGTATAGCGCTAGAGGAGTAACGCACCGCCCAATTGTGAATCTAGTGGTCATGTTAAATTATTGTTATTTCGCGTAAGCAAGAGGATTGACTAGAAATATTTCAAGCCATGTATAATGCTCTTGTAATAAACTTAGTTACCATGTGGATTCGTTTTAAACCTTATTCGTATACGTATGCTATGCTTAAACTTGTGTACTCGCCTATGCTTTTGCATTGAACTTTATTTTAACATGTTACAGGTTGAGAAAGATGATGCTATGAAATCGAAGTAGCTTTAATGCTAGATACACACATAGACGTTTTAGGTTTATTAATGTTGTATCAATTTTGTCTTTGTTATTGTTGTTATTTGAAATTTCCAAGTATTGTAATGACAATTTACTTATGAAATGAATTTCAGATTTACTTAAATATTGTCACCGTTAGAGTTGAGAGAAATGAGCAATCTCTTTCGTCCCGCCTTGATGTTTTCGCCATCTGTTAGGGTGTGACACGTGGGGCTCCATACACTTCTTGAACATATATTTCAACTTTTCTAGCACGCACATGAACGTGTTCTCTCGTTCATTGGTTATAAGTGCATGGGAAATACAAAATGGGAGGTATGTTAACAACACGCTAATAATATGAACGAGTGGACATTTGTAATGATAGGTCTTGTACGCGGAATCTATCAGCAACACATGCGGGAAGACACGCCACAACTTGTGCAATATCAGATAGATAAAGAAGACATCATGTACCTTGTCGTCGGTTTCATCTGATAATTGGTAGTAAGTATAATCTTTTGATTGCAACATGTTGAAAAGAACCCGCATTGGAGTGATGTCAACTTTCTCTAATCTACTCCACTTCGCTTGCGCATTGTATATAGTTTTTTCAAACGGACACTTTGTTGAGGTTCTACATCCTAATGATCGACGATATGTCTCGTGGGGTCATGTTATGATGTGTGAGCTGCCACACCATCCTTTCTTCATCTTGTTTCGGTCTAATTATGTACGGATTACCCTCAAGATGTTGAGTAGGTTCATGGTTATTCTTAGTGTTGTTTGATATTCAATGTCCGATGACTGATTAATCAACATTTCTATTGAGGTGTGATCTAAAGAGTTACACTTGGACGATAAACAAATTATACTATTTAATAGTTAAATTTAGTTCATGAAACACGGTATTTGAATTGCAGGAATTATAGATTTAGTGAAATATTTAATAGAATAATCATTTGGGAAATAATTAAGGTTTAATTGTTCACTGAAACAATTAACCGGATTATGGTATTTGTTATTTAATTGTTAAATTATATTAGTTTTATATTTGTTTGATAAATATTAAATTATAACTTAGTTTTGTAATTAATTGTTAATTATAAGTTATGGAGGTGGAATTAGGTGGGACCCAGATGTAATTATTGTCCTATAAATACAAGGGTTATGGTAAACCTTAGTTTACAGTTTTTTGAATCAAAGACACCTGATCACACACAAACACCCACACCTCATCCACTCGTTGCCTACCTCATCCTCGCCGAACCACCTTGCCTCGTTGGTCGCTACTTGTTCCACCACCCGCACCCGGCTCGCCCCGTCGAGTCGCTACACTCATGGATGAGCATATGGTATTTGGTACTGGTACTGAATTTCCCGTGCCGAATTATTTTCGATACCCATTTTTTGGTGTTTTCAGTACCGGTGCTTCCGAGTCGGTGCTAGTTCAGTACGGTACTGGTAAAATGCTGATTTTTACCTTCAAATATTGGTATTGTACCGTATTGGACATTTTCGGTACCGGTACCATGCACTTGACTGGCCATTGGGTTAGGCACCACCCACATCGGCCTACGTGCCGCCGTCCTCGATTCAAGAATTGATTTGGGAGATCTTTTGGGTGCGTGAACACGTCAACTAGCTTACCATTTGTCAAATCCATCGTGCGTGTTTTCCGATTTTCGTGTTAAGGTGTGAATTCCAAAAACCCTATGGTTTTGTATTTACTTAACACGAATGTAGCTAGACTCATGGCGGGAATATTATATGATTAAAATTAGTACACGCTTCCGATCAATTAATAAGAGTTATTAATTAGTAAAATAGATGGGTTTACTTTAACAGTACAACGATTCCGAACAAGAGTGTCTCACCTCTAGTCCCCATGCATCCATCCTCTTGTTGTATGCCCCCACCAATTGGAACTTGTAACCGTTTTTTTCTTATTTCTGCCACGTGTAACTGTGGTTGTTGGCTTGTATTCGCTGCCATAATGACACCTAAGCTATATTATATTCGTCACTTCGTGGCCATCTAACTTTGATCGTTGCTAGACTATGATGTATATGTTGTCACGTCCTATTGAAAATAGCCCACCTCGCCAAATCTTTTAAGTTGACGAATGTATGAAAACAATTGTATGGTTACACTACAATTCTATTAAGCTTGCGACAAATAAGTGTATATTTGTTGTACCTGGTCGGTTTGAAACACAATATGCGGATCATATAATGCATCGTAATTCGCACGCGTAACGAGGAATATTACGTCTAGTCAAATGATATGCACATGTTTCAAGGAATTTTATGTCGAGTTAAATAATTCACACGTGAATCGATGAATCTTACGTCAAATCAAATAATTCATTGAATTTAAAAAAAAACTTTAACATATATACGACCCATATACATGTATGTGGGTTATATAATGGACCGTAAAACATCTATATGACCCACATTCTGAATATATATATATATATATATATATATATATATATATTAAAAGTATACAACCCGTACAACTATACATGTTGTATACTAACACATATACATTAGTACTATCGACAAGAAACTTATTTTAACAACTTATATACATATATACTTAGTATACGACTCACACATAGCTTATCATCATAATTTTTTTAGTGTGTATAGGAGGAACACCCAGTCATCCAAAGTAAAATTGTAATCCACATGCACACTGTGTATAGGAACACCCAAAGTAAAATTATAATGCACAAATCACCGAATTTATTAACAAGACGTTAGTAATCATTTGTAGCATGTGGCTGGAACTTTTAAATCTGGATGATCAACACGTCAACGGATTTGGGGGAATTTTAAAGTAATACTTTTCCAAAGTTATAATTAAATTTCAGCTCTAAAAGTTATAATGCTACATTGAAACAGAAATCAATTTTGCTCAACAAAGAAAAACTAAAAGTTATAATGCTACATTGAAACAGAAATCAATTTTGCTCAACAAAGAAAAAAAGTAAATAAAGGCTTTTCCATGATAAACTTATCACTTATAATATTCTTATCGTAGTAAAGGCTATTTGAGATTGAATTTGAAAATAAGTTATAAGCTATTTCCAATCTTAATTCCTTAGTCATTTCATCTTTTCAAATAACTCATTTGTTTATGTACAATAATATATAACTCACTCGTTTATATGTATTCATATGTTATATGTTTGTACACGTCAGTTAATAGTGGGTATAACAAGAATACTGGGAGTACATTTAGCCATTTTCTAAGTACAGTTTCAGTTTGGATTACCCATTTGTGAAATTTAAATTAATAGCAATAGATTGTTAAAATTGTATTAGTGGAATTTTAAGAAAAAAAAATTTTTTGCTTTCTCTAAACGAATAATGGATTTTAATAATTCTAACTACTAGGTAGTGTTTGGTATGCAGTAATGAGAGGGGAAATGGAATGGACCATTGTGATGGAATGAAGAAAGAGTGTTTTGTTGGTCAATGGAATGAAATTGCTCATTCCAAAATGCATTTCATTCCCTCAAAGGCATTCAATCCCTCCCCCCTGTTTTTTTTCCATTCCACTCCCTCTTCACCCTTCATTAACACAACAACCCACTACCGTTGCCACCACCCACCACCACCGTCATCCGCCTCCGCCGCCACCCGCCACCGCCGCCACCCACCGCCACCCACCACCACCGCTGTAACAACTCACCGCCGTCTCCGCCCACCACCACCGATGCCGCTACAACTGCCATCTATCACCACCTATCATTGACCACCTCCATCTGATTTATTCGTTCGTCTTTTCACACATACCAAGCAACAAAAAAACAATGGTTCATTCCATTCTCACATGGTAACCAAACAAGACATGGAATGGTAATGATCAATTCAATTACCTCATCCATTCCATTACCCCGTCCATTCCATTCCCCCGCTCATTCCATTACCCCATACCAAACAGACCCTTAGCCGTTGATAACGGTCCCAATTTCAAAAATAACCAGTGGTGGTCTCACATTTTCATATATTGTAAACCAATGGACCTTTACTAAATCGAAAAGGACAAGGGGACAAAAAGAAATTAGTTTACAATATGTGAAAATGTGGGACCACCAATGGTTATTTTTGAAGTTAGAACCGTTGACGACCAACGACTAATAGTTTGAATTATTAAAATCCATTATTCCTTCTCTAAACTATAAATATACCCAATGACAACGATCTTGTCTGGAAATTTATTTATTATTATAAGTTTGTTATTCTTACCTAAATTTTTGAGTAAATTGTCATATTAGTCCCTGAGGTTCGGTCAAAATTGTCATTTTAGTTCAAATAGTTTTCTTTTATCCTCTGGTCCCTGACTTTTCCATTTTCTTGCCATTTTGACCACATTGCCTAACTTCGTCTAAAAACCATGTTATAATTAGGGGTATTTTTGGCATTAAATTATTATGAGGTTTATAAATTATGTTGTAAACTATCCCTAGTTATATCTACACAACAGTTATGCCAAAAATACCCCTGGTTATAACCAGATTTTTAGATTGGGTTAGGCAATGTGATCAAAATGGTAAGAAAATAGAAAAGTCAGGGACCCAGAGGAGAAACAAATGACAATTTTGACTAAAATGACAATTTAGACCAAACCTTAGGGAGTAAAGTGGCAATTTACTCTAAACTTTTCTTTATAACAGTTGAAACCAACATGAATCATTGAATATTGTTTAATTAAGCACTTTTCTTTCTCGTTGTATTTTTTTTTTTTTTTATATCTTGTTTCCTGATTATTTTATCTATACAATTAATGTTCATATTTTTTCATGTAATAATGTATCTTTGCCTTTCTTCAACATGTGCTCGGTGCAAAAAAAGGTTCAATTTAATAAAGAACTTGTTGAAATATGGCAAAATAGTAGGTGGGGGTGACCCATAATCAAAAGTCTTTGCACCCTTTACTACACATTTAGACATTTGATTGGTGATATAATAAACTCACCAATAAGATGGGTAATAAATGAGCAAAAACTGAACTTTTCACCATAAGGGTAATCTATAATAATAAGGTCACAAAAAATTTCATCAAAAAGGTAATCTATGAAAATAAGGTCACATTCAGGGATAAAGTTGCAGTTCACTTAAAATAAGGGGTATCAATTGACCGGCTTGACGAGCTATCTTGTGAAATCGAACACAACCTATACATTTATTATCAACTCTAACTTGAACATATTTAAAATTGTATCGTGTTTTAGACTGGCCTTTTTAATGTTTGTTGCAAGCATGAGTAATAATTGATGACTTATTAACAGTATAAACATCCAATGTTCCATCTCATATGGACATTTTTTTAATTGTGTTTATTTAACTATTATTGTTCCATGCGTCTCATTCTCAATAAACAAACTTAAATTTATATACTTTGCTCGAGATTATAGGAAATCCAATGGAAATGATTAATGAACAGAGAAGAGATACTATATAGCTAAATGTAATGAATAAAGTTATAAAAATGAAATGTTGGTAAAGAGTTCGTGAAGAAAAATCAGTTTTACTTAAAATAAATAATCTTAAGTAAAAGACACGTGTATATGTGTGGGCATTTGGGGGCAAAAGTGAAATGATACTAAATTTAACGTTATTTTACTAATTTCGTAAAAATAACGTTAAAAGCGGCGGATGGTTAATCATGCATCATGTGGTGGCGTTGATAGCTTAAAGATATAGGGGTACATGCACGAATTGGTCTCTGTCCCAATCGTTTGAGTGTTATGTGCCTTAGGTCCAAGGCTTGATACAAAACTACAATCGAGTCGGGGGTCTCACTGGAAGCAGTCTCTCTATTCCTATGGGGTAGAGGTAAGACTGTCTATATCTAATCTCCACAGACCCAACTTTAACTTTGCTATTAGTGAAATTTATTAAGTATGATGGATGACTTAAAATAAATAATCTTATGAAAGAAAAGATGTTACCATTATTTAAATAACCATTTAAAATCTATGTAGGGACTCATTTAAAAACCCTTAAATGAGTTGAGGGTTGATCCGTTTATTAAACAAGAGATCCTCAAGTTGAGTCATTTACTAAATAGTTCGTGTTTAATTCAACCTGTTTAATAAACTGTATATATTAACCAACCTAAAATCTAATAATTTACAAGTTGCTTGTTGCAGGTTCAATGCCTAGTTACCGAGATATGTGTGTTAAATATTATAATTCTAGTTCACTTCATATATATATATATATATATATATATTGAAAGTGTAAAATACAATAGTGCTTAACGTACGAGCGTACATTGTGCAATTACGCACGTCGTAAAACTCAAAACCCTAATCACGCATGTTGAAAAACCAAGATCACGCATGTTATACTTATGTAATGAAGCAAGTTATAATTATGTAATGAAGCATGTTATGGTTTTCAACATGCTTGATTATGTTTTTTCAACATGCGTGATTATGGTTTTGCAATATGCGTCATTAGGGTTTTGAGTTTTACAACTTGCGTAATTCACAGCGTACGCTCGTACGTTAAGGAATATTGTAAGTTAACCGGCCTATATGTATATATTCATCTAATAGATATGATATAAACACACAGGGTTCAAATTTGTTTAGCTTGTATGAAAATGTAATTATTATTGTATGAAAAGAGTTTCTTTAATTAAGTTTTTAATTAACATATACTATAGATGTTTATTGAGATCAGATGTACAAACCTATGCATTACATGATGTAGGTTATTAATTTGTATATAACATTTATCACATGGTTAATAAATATAAAAATATTATATTCTTATATATTCATAATTTATAAATTTTATCACATGGATTGAGGAAATACAAACTATAATCTTATAAAACTTTGTAACACGGTTAATAATATTATTATATTATCACACGGTTGAATATAGTGTATTGTTGATCGGTATATCAGTTGCTTCATAAATTATAATATTATTTAAATATTCCGTGTGATAAATTAAATCATGTTTTTCTTTATAAGTTTTGTGCGGAGATAGTAGTTTATAATATTATAATTTAAATTTTTATAATATTATTTTTGTATATATAACGTCTTTGTTATAATATTTTTTTATATTACGATAATATTTTATAAAATAACCTTTTTGTTTCCTCATATTTTTTTATTTTTATTTAATTATCCGTTAATTTAGTTTATCACTAATATTTTTGTTTATTATTTGTATAAGTGCTCAAGAAAAGTCTTAGTATAGAAAGATTATTATTGTTATTTTTATTATTAGAGAGAATGTCACGTATCAAAATCTTTTTTATTGAAATTAGATTAGATGTTTACTGAGAGTGAATAAAAGTTATCCGTACTTGTTGGTATTTTGAGATTGAATAAAAGTTATCCATACTTGTTGGTATTTAAGTTGTATTAAAAATTGTATTATATTAAGATATTATGAATTAAAAAATATAAAGCAATAAATATTGACCATGAACTCGATACGCCCAAAAGTCTAATCGTGTAACATATATGTTTATAGTCAACAAATGACCAGGTCCAACTCCAAGCTTTCTCCATTTGCTCACATAAAAGAATATGAAACCCAAAAATCACTACATAGTCTTGTCTTATCCTCATTAGTCTACTGGCTTCCAATACTTTGACTATTCAATGAGCCAACTAATTTAGCCCTAATTGCATTTAATGCAGCATTTTATTCAGGTTTTAAAATGGTTTTTGACCCTTTTTTTTTCTTGAGATTCATTCCTTCTTTTTTTTAAATAAAAAAATTTTAGATGTTTCTGAAGAGATATCCGGATGGTTACATAGCGCATTCCACAAGTAAAATGTTAAAAGTTCAAATCCTACATAAAACAAGTTTTGATGTATTTATTCAAAAAAACAATTAGAAATTGTTTTGCATATACAAAAAGAAAATTATGTGCGAAGGATAGGAAGCTGCAAGGGTATGACATCTGTGCTTCTAGACAGGTGCACAATTTTCAACTACGTAATTATGTAGCGCGAGTGCAACGATACATAATTCATGTGGTGTGGTAAGTAATCATGTAGTGTATACAAAATCCTGTAACGTTATGATTGTAACAACCCGTATCTCTGTTGTTTCCTGTTTCCGTGTATTTATTCTGATTTCCAGTTTTGTACTCTGAGATTCGTTAATAGAAATGTTCGTATTAAATTAAATATGTTTTGTCATTACATCGCATTATTACGTCACAGCCAAACGCTATTTAAACGCTTATTTAACGCAACGCTTTGCATATCTCATCACTATCCCATCGCAATCGCAACGGAATCACTTAATTTGGTATATTGGAATTATGTGGTAATATTAGTTTACGTGTTTGTGTGTTATACGTATTTAAGTATTATATGTGGATTGAAATTATCGTGATTTAATCGCTCGCAAACTCACGCAACTCGCTCTCACACGTTGACTCGCTATTACAACGCTTAAAGCATCGCTAAACCACTTAACATTGGTTTATAACTTGATTACATCGCTAAACAATCGATAAACGAACGAAAAATGAAGAAAACCCAACCATTTGGGTCAAGTTCGCTCGAACTTGGTGACCCCAAGTTCGGCCGAACTTGACTGGCCAACACAGCAAACCTTTCATTTCCCCCAAGTTCGCTCGAACTTGCCTGATTCCTTATAGGATCAACAAGTTCGGCCGAACTTGACATGAGACCCTTGAATATCTAGCAAGTTCGCCCGAACTTGCATGTTTCCATGCAAGTTCGACCGAACATGGCTCCCATCAGCTTTATTTTTGTCTTTCACCTATAAATACTCAGCCCATTTCTCTCATTTGAACTTGCTGCAACTTTTCTCTGAGCTCCCGAAACCCGAAACCCTCTGTTTTCTAGGTAAGAATCAACCTGATTTCAACTACAAAAATGTTCAACAACGTTTTACAACGTCTTACAACGATTTTTCACAAGGCATTGCCTTCGTTTTCATCAAATCTCTTCTGTTTACGAAAATCTTCATCTTTTTCCATCAAAACTTCTATTTTCACTCAGATCTATACTAGATCTGAGCAAAATCTTTTAAAAACATTGATTTTTACACCATTTTCGGACTGATGGCGTATGTTTCGTTCACTTTTAAGTGGAACGAGGCGTTGTCGAAGCTAGATCTCAGATCCGGAAGCACAAGGACGAAATCGTCACTTTACACAAGCTGGACTAACCCGTACGAACCTCCAAGTCGTCCGGATTAGCCCGAGTGCTAAGTTCGCTCCAAAAAGAACCTCTCCAGCCTAAGTTTTACTCAGTGGCTTAAGGTTGGAAGGATGAGCACTCGATTTACTCAACAAACGACGCAAAAACGCAAGATTTTGGACCCGAAAACATCAAGTTCGCTCAAGACTCACCAGCACCAGGTCAAGTTCGACCGAACTTGTACCTACCTGGGTCAAGTTCGACCGAACTTGAGTCCTTTCCACCAAATTTCCTTGCAAGTTCGCCCGAACTTGCCTAGTTTCCTAAGAAACTATGCAAGTTCGCCCGAACTTGTCATTTCAGTAAGATTTCCTTACAAGTTCGCCCGAACTTGACAAGATTCCTAAGAATCTTACCAATTTCGACCGAACTTGGCTCAAATCTCACCATATCCTTACAAGTTCGCTCGAACTTATCTACTGCTCAACCAAAACTTGACCGTTTCAGCAAATCGGAAGACTGATGCACTTCTGTTCATTTACAGGCTGATCCGGCGCTCTTCCCGACTCTCCTCAGAATCACTCATCTCACCTAAACGCACCCACTGTGAGTATACTTGACCCATTTTCGCTTTAATGCACTTTTTTCGGTTTTACATACGTTCATATATCAAAATCACTTCACAAATCAAACTGTTTATCACACACAAATAATCTGATTATATATGCTCAATACGTGATACTAGAAGCATGTGACTAGGACTTATTTTCGTTAACTTGCCTCCTTAGCTAGTATGGTACTATAGTGTGGCTTACACCCGACGGGGTCTAGTTAGGATGGACGCGCAAGCCTTTTCACGGTAGTTAGCATGAGAAATGAGCCTATGTTATGTGATGTGTTTTGGTGTATCACGATATGTAATTGGACTATTTCGCGAACGCTTTCTCTATTATGCTAGTATTACTTAAACTTGTATGCTCACATTTACTTAATTATATTGATTTGTATTTTAATGTATGTAACAGGTTGAGGATTAGCATTGGATGCATTGGATTATGCTTAGTTTAGTCGTTTAGTTGTTTATGTTTTGAAACTCTTGTAATAAAAATATACGGGATATCAAACCTTTTTGTTTTGTGGGAAAAACGAGTTTCTGTAATGGTTATTTGGAAATATTGTGTTTAATGGTATGGGACGTTAAATGTTAAATGATGTTGATAGATAATTGTTATGGAATTCTCATGAAACAATCTGGTCACCTAGTGCCACTACCCCGATGTTTCCGCCATCGGTTGGGGTGTGACAGATTGGTATCAGAGCCCATAACTGTAGGAAATTAGGTAGAACTGCCATGTTTAGCCTAAGTCTATGGTTAGGATACTGATTTTGACTGTTACGCATCGATTACACACCCGAAACACAAAAAAACAGACAAGTTTGCCCGAACTTGAGGCAAGTTCGCTGGAAATTGGTCAAGTTCGCTCGAACTTGACCTAAGTTCGACCGAACTTGGCTCATCTCTCAAAGTTAAAAGTTCAACAACAAAGTATATCAAGTTCGCTCGAAGTTGACCCATTGGGTGCAAGTTCGGCCGAACTTGATGTTCCACCTGCTTGAACTTGTGATTTCAACCTGAAAACTTTACGGACTGACCCGATCGTGCGAACAAGTCCTTTCCTACGAAGTGTTACTCCTCAAAGCGAGAGGTTCCATTTGGTACGAACCGACAACTCCGCACGAAACGGCCAACACATTTAGCTTTTCCTAAAGCTACCACAACACACGATTATGAAACGCTCGTATCTCACAAACGAGGATCAAGTCGAGATTAGGTGTGATGACCAAGAACTCTCGATAAGATCGCTCATCCCGCGTATTACCCATCACGAGATATATTCATTGAGTTAGGAGTGATATCCGAACCTCGACGAAAGTCTCCTTTTCTATCTAGTGGAACTCCCGATGTGATCGGCGAGTACAACCACAATTTGGAACTAGTCGTTAAGTCAGGGGTGAAACTCGTACCTTAATGATGAATTCCATTCTTCGATTTTCAATCTCACCAAAGTCTCGGTTATACCGATGGTTTGGAACACGTATTAACTGGAAGGGTAAACGTCGCTAGCCGCTTGCGGTGAGAGCATTTATCTATTAGGCCAAAGCGTGGGTCCAAATGCAAAGGGTAGTCGAATCACTTTGGCGTGTCAAACGTCTCAAAACCCCGGACACTCCAATTGATTTAAGCCTAATCATCGATTTACACATCATCGAGTTTATTTATTATTTATGTGTGGGATTTCGGATTTTACGATTTTACGTTTTATCATTTCTCGATTTATTACATTTACGCTCCATCGAATGTATGCACAACTCGCACAGCTATTTCAATCTAAAACATTAATAAACAAACGCAGATAATCCGACTTAACGCTCCGCTTACAACGCGCTACTCCTCTCGATTATTTCACGCTAAGCTACGATGTATCGCTGCCTCGCTACGCTATCTCTTGAAACGCATTTTGCATTGTTGCTATTAGAAGGTGAATACGTGCAAATATGTGCTTATGTGCTTTTGTGCTTATGTGCTTACGTGCTTATGTGCCTACGTGCTTATGTGCATATGTGATTATGTGCCTACGTGCTTATGTGATAACATGCCTTACTTGTAGTAATAATAATAAAGGTTTTGAACATGACTCTATTAATCGAATCTCATCCTATCGAATATTTTCATTGTAGATGTCGTCACTCGGATCTCATACTCGCCGTACTGCTCATCGCCACAGCGACAACAAGCATATCGCTTCACTAGTCGCCAAGGAAGTGGCAAAAGTCATTCCGCAAATCGTCTCGGAAATTCATGATGTGAGCAGTAACTCCTCAGTCGACTCGAAAACTGAAAACCCCAAGCCACGATTCAGCTTCAAGAATTTCAAGGCTTGTGCACCTCTCGCCTTCATGGGCAATGATGGATTGACTTTTATGTTCCATTGGTTTAACACCATTGAGGTCACCTTTAGGCAAAGTGGATGCCCCGATGACCTTCGCACAGTGAACGCTACAGGAGTTTTCCAGTCCCGTGCTCTCGACTCGTGGACCGCCAAAAGAAATAGACGTGGTAATGATGAAGCCTACAATTTGTCTTGGGAGGAACTCAAGGAAGTCATGATGAAGGAGTTCTGTCCTCCGCACGAGATGCAAAAGCTCGAGAACGAATTTTGGGGTATCAAACAAGATGGTCCCGACAATGCTGGACTTACCGCTCGATTTAAGATTTTGAGCATCATCTGTCCTAGCCAAGTTGATACTACTGAGAAAGCTATCAACAAGTACATCCGAGGTTTCCCCGAATGTGTTGCAAATTTCAGGAAAGTTGCTCGTACTACAACCATCGAGGAAACCTACATGCTCGCCGCTGAGATCAACGATCAGCGAGTTCAAGATGGTCATTTCAAGAATCATGCGAAAGTCACCAATCAAGCTGTAACCGAGCCAACTGCTGCTACCGAACCATCCAGTGATCCGAAGGGAAAGCGTCAGGGACGCAAGAGAGAAAACCCGAGCAAGAACTATGCCCTCGCAGCTCCAGCAAACCCTCAGCCGCTTCAGTCAGCCGCTCTGAACGCTCCTCCAGCTAAACGTGCGTATACCGGCCCTCACCCACTGTGCCCTAAGTGCACTTATCATCATGTGGTGGGTGGAAACTGCCGTTTTTGCACTAACTGCAACATCTATGGCCACTTTACTGTGAGTTGCCGTACCGGCCCTCGTCAGCCAACTATTCAGGCTTCTCCAGCTCCAGCACTGCCAGCTCCTCAGCGTGCTCCCCAGAACAACCAGCAGCAACAAGCAGCAGCTCCAAAGGCACGTGTGTGTTACGTGTGTGGTGATCCGAACCACCTTGCCAATGCCTGCTCGAACCATACCGTCAAGCAAGAGCCTCAGCAGCAGCAGCAGCCAGCACAGCCACAGCCTCAGCAGCAACAAGCTCAGGCTGCACATGGGAGAGCCTTTAACCTCAACCACCGCCAGGCCCAGAATGACAACAATGTTGTCAATGGTACGTTCCTCGTTAATGGTATTTATGCTTCATGTTTATTTGATACCGGTGCCGACAATTGTTTTGTATCGTTAGAATTCGAAAAGGATTTAAATGTAAGCGCGCTAAACTCCCAAATACTTTCGATGTGGAAGTCGCCACCGGAAGAACCGTTACCGTTAATTCCGTCCTACGTGGTTGTAATCTCGATCTCAACAACCATGTCTTCTCGATCAATCTCATACCTATGCAGTTAGGTAGCTTCGATATCATAGTAGGTATGGACTTTCTTCGTGAAAACCATGCTGAAGTTTTATGCTTCGATAAAATGATCCGTTTCCCTCTTCCAAACGGTGATCAACTTCATGTTTACGGTGAAACTCCCTCAAAGAAGTTGATGCTTCTGTCATGTACTCGAGCACACAAATGCTTGCAAAAGCTATGTGTTGTTTTCCTCGCCCACATTGTGAACCCGGAGAAAGAAAAGAAGACTTATAAAGATGTTCCCGTTGTTTGTGAATTTCCTAAAGTTTTTCCCGACGATTTACCTGGTTTACCCCCTACCCGCGATGTTGAATTCCGTATCGATTTAGTTCCCGGTGCTACTCCCGTTGCTAAAGCTCCTTATCGCCTCGAACCATCCGAAATGCACGAGCTATCTAGCCAACTTCAAGAGCTTCTTGATAAAGGTTTCATACGCCCGAGCACTTCGCCTTGGGGCACACCTGTTCTTTTCGTGAAAAAGAAGGATAGATCATTCCGAATGTGCATCGATTATCGTGAACTTAACAAACTCACGACAAAGAACCGTTATCCTCTTCCTCGTATCGACGACTTATTTGATCAGCTTCAAGGTGCTACTTGCTTTTCTAAGATCGATCTTCATTCCGTCAGTTGCGTGTACTCGAAGAAGATATTCCGAAAACCGCCTTTCGTACTCGTTATGGCCATTTCGAATTCGTGGTCATGCCTTTTGGTCTTACAAATGCACCCGCGGTCTTCATGGATTTGATGAACCGTGTGTGTAAAGCTTTCCAAGATCGTTTCGTCATTGTTTTCATCGATGATATTCTTATCTATTCGAAGTCGAGAGACGAACACGCGCGCCATCTCCGTCTACTCCTCGAACTTCTTCAAGGTAATCGCCTTTATGCTAAGTTCTCCAAATGTGAATTCTGGCTCGAAGAAGTCCAATTTCTCGGCCACATCGTTAACAGTCAAGGAATTCACGTCGGCCCTGCAAAGATCGAAGCCGTCAAGAGTTCGATTACGCCGAAGAATGCATTCGAAATCCGTTCATTTCTTGGATTGGCGGGTTACTACCGTCGATTCATCGCCGACTTCTCGAAAATCGCCGTTCCGCTTACCGCTTTAACTCATAAAGACAAACCTTTTGTTTGAGATTCCAAGCAAGAGGAAGCTTTTCAAACTCTCAAGCGTATGTTATGCGACGTTCCTGTCCTCGCTTTACCCGACGGAAACGACGATTTTGTTATTTATTGCGATGCCTCTAATCTTGGTCTTGGTTGTGTTCTCATGCAACGAGACAAGGTTATCGCGTATGCGTCTCGACAACTCAAAATCCACGAGAAGAACTACACAACCCACGATCTCGAACTCGGTGCAGTTGTTTTTGCGTTAAAGATATGGCGATACTACCTTTACGGTACTAAGTGTACGGTCTTCACCGACCATAAGAGCTTACAACATATCTTCAATTAAAAGGAACTAAACATGCGCCAATGCAGATGGGTTGAACTTCTCAATGATTACGATTGCGAGATACGCTACCATCCCGGCAAAGCAAACGTCGTCGCTGATGCCCTAAGTCGACGAAGCTATGTATACAGTGTTCGTGATTCTCAAGCTTTGAATGATCTTGAAATTCTTATTCGCTCCGCTCAGTTTGCTTGTTTTAACGAGAATACTTTGGAAGATGAGAAGAAATGTGGTGCCGAAACTCAGCTCGTATCTAAGCCTAATGGTATTTATTATTATCTCAATCGCATTTGGATTCCTAGTCGTGATAACCTTCGTGACTTGCTAATGACCGAAGCTCATAAATCTCAATATTCCATTCACCCCGGTGCCGACAAGATGTACCAAGACCTTCGTCCTAAGTACTGGTGGCCGGGCATGAAAAAGGATATCGCCGTCTACGTCTTGAAGTGCTTAACTTGCTCGAAAGTTAAAGCTGAACATTAAAGGCCCTCTGGCTTACTCGAACAACCCGAGATCCCGATGTGGAAGTGGGAAGTATAGCTATGGACTTCGTTACGAAACTTCCCTGCACTTCATCCGGTCACGATAGCATTTGGTTATCGTTAATCGTCTTACCAAATCCGCGCACTTTATTGCTATACGAGAAGACTTTAAGGTCGAACGGTTAGCCCGAATCTATACCGACGAAGTCATATGTCGACACGGGACGCCTCGTGACATCATCTCTGACCGAGACGCTCGTTTTACTTCGCGTCTCTGGGAGACTTTTCAATCCGCTCTCGGTACTACTCTCAGTCTCAGTACCGCTTTTCACCCTCAAACCGATGGTCAGACTGAGCGCACGATCCGCACCTTTGAAGACATGCTTCATGCGTGCATCATAGATTTTGGTGGTAACTGGGATAGGCATTTACCTTTAATCGAATTCTCGTACAATAATAGTTATCATACCAGCATTCAAATGGCTCCTTTTGAGGCACTGTATGGAAGAAAATGTCGATCGTCTATTGCATGGCACGAGATCGGAGAAGCACAAATCACCGGTCCCGAGCTAATTCAAGAAACGACGGACAAGATCCTCCAGATCAGAGACAATCTCTTGAAAGCTCGGAGTCATCAAAAGAGTTATGCCGATAAACGCAGCAAGCCCCTACAGTTCGAAGTGGGAGATCACGTTCTCCTAAAGATTGCACCTTGGAAGGGAGTGGTCCGCTTCGCCAAGAAAGGAAAGCTAGCGCCTCGATACGTTGGACCCTTTAAGATTATGGAAAGTATCGGTAAAGTAGCCTATCGTCTCGAACTACCGGCGAAACTTAATACTGTATATCCGACTTTCCACGTGTCTAATCTCAAGAACTGTCTAGCCGAAGAAAATCTGCATGTCCCTCTCGAAGATCTGCAAATCAATGAGACGCTCCATTTCGTGGAAAAACCCGTTGAGATCATGGATCGAGAAACCAAGACACTACGACGCTCACGCATCCCGATCGTGAAGGTCCGATGGGAAGGCAAACGCGGCGCCGAATTCACTTGGGAACTCGAAAGTGATATGAAAACGAACTATCCACATCTCTTTGTTACGGCCACTGCTTAATTTCGGGACGAAATTCCCTAAAGTAGGGGAGGCTGTAACAACCGTATTTCTGTTGTTTCCTGTTTCCGTGTATTTATTCTGATTTCCAGTTTTGTACTCTGAGATTCATTAATAGAAATGTTCATATTAAATTAAATATGTTTTGTCATTACAACGCATTATTACGTCATAGCCAAACGCTATTTAAACGCTTATTTAATGCAACGCTTCGCATATCGCTATCCCATCACAATCGCAACGCAATCACTTAATTTGGTATATTGGAATTATGTGGTAATATTAGTTTACGTGTTTGTGTGTTATACGTGTTTAAGTGTTATATGTGGATTGGAATTATCGTGATTTAATCGCTCGCAAACTCACGCAAGTCGCTCTCACGCGTTGACTCGCTATTACAACGCTTAAAACATCGCTAAACCGCTTAACATTGCTTTATAACTTGATTACATCGCTGAACAATCGATAAACGAATGAAAAACGAAGAAAACCCAAAACTTGGTGACCCCAAGTTTGGCCGAACTTGACTGGCCAACACAGCAAACCTTTCATTTCCCCCAAGTTCGGCCGAACTTGACATGAGTCCCTTGAACATCTAGCAAGTTCGCCCGAACTTGCATGTTTCCATGCAAGTTGGACCGAACTTGGTTCCAATCAGCTCTATTTTTGTCTTCACCTATAAATACTCAGCCCATTTCTCTCATTTGCACTTGCTGCAACTTTGCTCTGAGCTCTCGAAACCCGAAACCCTCTGTTATCTAAGTAAGAATCAACCCGATTTCAACTACAATAACGTTCAACAACGTTTTACAATGATTTTGCACAAGGCATTGCCTTCGTTTTCATCAAATCTCTTCTGTTTACGAAACTCTTCATCTTTTTCCATCAAAACTTCTGTTTTCACTCAGATCTGTACTAGATCTGAGCAAAATCTTTTAAAAACATTGATTTTTACACCATTTTCGGACTAATGACGTATGTTTCGTTCACTTTTAAGTGGAACGAGGCGTTGTCGAAGCTAGATCTCAGATCCGGAAGCACCAGGACGAAATAGTCACTTTACATAAGCTGGACTAACCCGTACGAACCTCCAAGTTCGTCCGGATTAGCCCGAGTTTCTGTAAAATTGCTAAGTTCGCTCCAAAAAGACCTCTCCAGCCTAAGTTTTACTTAGTGGCTTAAGGTTGGAAGGATGAGCACTCTCAGCAAACGACGCAAAAACGCAAGATTTTGGACCCGAAAACATCAAGTTCGCTCAAGAATCACCAGCACCTGGTCAAGTTTGACCGAACTTGTACCCACCTGGGTCAAGTTCGACCGAAGTTGAGTCCTTTCCACCAAATTTCCTTGCAAGTTCGCACGAACTTGCCTAGTTTCCTAAGAAACTATGCAAGTTCGCCCGAACTTGTCATTTCAGTAAGATTTCCTTACAAGTTCGCCCGAACTTGACAAGATTCCTAAGAATCTTACTAAGTTTGACCGAACTTGGCTCAAATTCTCAACATATCCTTACAAGTTCGCTCGAACTTGTATGTTTACATACAAGTTCGGCCGAACTTGTCTACTGCTCTACCAAAACTTGACCGTTTCAGCAAATCGGAAGACTGATGCACTTCTGTTCGTTTACAGACTGATCCGACGCTCTTCCCGACTCTCCTCAGAATCACTCATCTCACCTAAACGCACCCACTGTGAGTATACTTGACCCATTTTCGCTTTAATGCACTTTTTCGGTGTTACATACGTTCCTATATCAAAATCACTTCACAAATCAAACTATTTATCACACGCGAATAATCTGATTATATGCTCAACACGTGATACTAGAAGCATGTGACTAGGACTTATTTTCGTTAACTTGCCTCCTTAGCTAGTATGGTACTATAGTGTGGCTTACACCCGACGGGGTCTAGTTAGGATGGACGCGCAAGCCTTCTCACGGTAGTTAGCATGAGAAATGAGCCTATGTTTTGTGATGTGTTTTGGTGTATCACGATATGTAATTGGACTATTTCGGGAATGCTTTCTCTATTATGCTAGTATTACTTAAACCTGTATACTCACATTTACTTAATTGTATTGATTTGTATTTAACGTATGTAACAGGTTGAGGATTAGCATTGGATGCATTGGATTATGCTTAGTTTAGTCGTTTAGTTGTTTATGTTTTGAAACTCTTGTAATAAAAATCTATGGGATATCGAACCTTTTTGTTTTGTGGGAAAAAACGAGTTTCTGTAATGGTTATTTGGAAATATTGTGTTTAATGGTATGAGACGTTAAATGTTAAATGATGTTGATAGATAATTGTTATGGAATTCTCATGAAACAATCTGGCCACCTAGTGCCACTACCCCGATGTTTCCGCCATCGGTTGGGGTCTGACAGTGATTGTTCTAAAAAATAAGGCATTATACAAAATCAAGTAACATAATGTAATCATATAGTCGGTATGCAAAAATTATGTAACGTTATAATTGTTCGGAATACAAGACATATTACGTAATTACGTAATGTTATATAATCACGTATTGGTACGTAATCACGTAACATATTAGATTTTTTTTAAAAAACCAATAGCAATACCCTACTCAAATTAAAGAAATAAAATGTATGTTTTATAGTGTAATTTAAAAAAAATGGTTAACATATGAAAAGCTACAACCGTTTAAGAATCATGGGAAAGTTGGTTTTAAACATCAACAGAAGTGATTATTACTTTTTCCCCTTTCTTACCCTAGCAACACTCTTTCCGTTGCGTGATCGTAAGATTCTTGTAATATTTAATCTCAACCGTTAGAATGCAAGATAAATGCTCCACAATCCTTCATATCCTTTGCACGAAATTTCTCCTTTGTATATGATCTAGCCCCTACGTATAAATGTTTTACCAAGTATAACTTGCAAGTCTTGCGCTTCTCATTATAAGCTATCACTTAAAAAAACCTAAGAAGATGTATTTTCCTCACTTTTCTCATATTCATACCGGACCCACTGGTTGGTTCAAATGTCTACACCACAATTCCAGTTGAGTACTACTGAAACACTTTATTTAGAGTGGCTGGTTATGGCACCGACTTGTTAAAATAGTGAACCGGGTCGTGGTCCGTTGACCCGTGCATTGTTACTTCAACCTCCATATACAATTAGTTTTTTTTAACATTCATATATTGTTATACTGCAAATTCACACCAAAAACACAAAATGGGGTAAGATACTTTTGAACAAGACGTGATTTAAGATAACTAGATATCCACCTTATGAACATCTGGACTTAGAACTTGTCCACTTCTAGTGTTTAAAGTGGAGTAAAATACTTTCGACAAGTGTATGTGAAGGGGTAACACCTCATTTTCCATACACTTTTAGCAAATAGCAAGGCAAAAAAGTCATAAATATAGAAGACCAGTCAAGGATGACCACCCTAGAGCACAAGTTATATGTCAAATATTAGTTCTAGTCGCAAGACATAAGTTACAGTCACATAACACCAATTCCAATCACGAAATACAAGTTCCAACCATTTCGTAATCGTTAGACCCCAGGACTCAAGTCAGGAACACATAATAACCAATGAAAATAAATGAGAGGTAAAATAAATATGACTCAACAACCCTTGTAGCATGTTAACTCTCTAATTTTCAATACTACCCATACTTATTCTCATGACGTGGAAGTTGGTCACATAAAAACCTCTCGTCTTATATGATGAAACTAATGGTGTTCTGTTTTTCAATCAATTATCTTCTTGAGCCACGATGTTAGTCGAAGCCTACAGGCAGAGAATTTCATAGCAACATGTAGCATAATATGTGCCTTATGCTAATAACATGCCTGTGTATACAAAACTTAAACAATATATTAATCACTGATTAAAAAAGATTTCAATACCCATAAAAGAAAGCATATAAAATATGGTGTATAAATCACGTATCAAGAGTGGAACCACGTGATCAGAGGATAAACATCTACTATACGTGGATCAAGTGTGAAAACTCATTGTACATCCAAAGATGAACTTAGTTTGACGATACAATCAAATGTGAAAATAGTACACTACTGGATACACAAAATAAGCACAATACAAATGCATGTAGATATATGTTACTAATTGATTGGCCCATACAATGTGTACTTAGATACACTTACACTTCTTTTTAAAACAACCGCTTGTTAAACTTTTCACAGAAACAAACAATATGTCTATAATATAATGACGATAGCGGAAAAAAAACACAATAACCCTATAAATAAAATCAACATACATTATTGTATTAAAGATTTCTATTTTACAAAAACAATAAAACTCTACAAAAAAAACCATAATATTTTATAAAAAACAAGTTACAAAAATTCAAGAACGTTTTTTTATGAATCTGTCCTGGTGTTTGCTCGTCCAATATTTACAGATTTACACATCGTAGAGATTGAATTAGGGATCTTTGCAGGAGGAAACCACTTAGTAGAAAACCCCAGAGTACCCGAGCTAGCTCATGATGACAGAAAATATAAATAATAATAAAATAAAAAAGTAAAAAATAAATGAAGAGAGTGACAATGACTAGGGGTGTTCATGGTCCGGTTTGGACGGTTTTTGAGTTAAACCGTGAGCCAAACCGTTAATAACGGTTTTTGATAACAAAAAACCGAAACCGAACCAAACCAAACCGCTACTAATGGTTTGGTTCCGGTTTGGTTTCACGGTTTGACCTCTCCGATTTCTTTTATAAATTAACCTGGCTAATAAACAAATTATGTATCCATTATCTAAAAACGTTACTGTGTTACAGAAAATAAGCTACATTTTTATCAATAAGATTACTCCTAATGGGAATGTATAAGGGTAATTTAATAAAAATAAAATCAAGGGAAGGTTGAGGCGTAATTTAAATAACCCCAAAAAACACATTACAAAAAAATTCACTAAGCTTACTGTGACTAATTATGTTTTTAATTAGACTTAAATACTTCAAACCATATAAATAATACCCTTTTATGAAATATATAAAAGAATAAAACATATATTAATCTTACGGTCCGGTCCGGTTTTATACGGACGGTTTTTAGTATAAACCGTAAACCAAATCGTTCGTTACGGTTTGAAATTTTGAAACTGACCGACCAAAAGTAAAAGAAAAAAACCAACCGTGAAACCAAATCAATAACTAGTTTCATAGTTTCAAACCGAACCATGAACACCCCACGTTGAAGGCAGGCACCCCAGAAAAGCAGTCGACTTTCTTTCATACACAACTCAGTGTGGTCAAACCCTACTCTCACCGTCCGTCCGTCTTGTTCATCAAATTCCAAATCTGATATCGTTTTCACCAATCTGCAAGCAAGAAAAGTAAACCCTACCCACCCCAATCAACGCGTTTGTCATCTCTATTATCCTGTTCCCACTTGCACTATTAATCAATTCTCTCACTACGGATCTCTGATCCCCCAATTGCACTTTCTTTTATATGGCTTTTCATCCAATCCTCTTCCTAAACCTCTGGATATGGTCTCTTAGATCATCCCATTGATCAATTTGCCAGGTGGGTTTTGTGTTTATTTGAAGAAAATGGGTGGGGTGTGTACAGGGGGGACGATGAAGCGGAGTACGGAAGCGGTGGAGTACGGTGGTGATAGGGGTAGTTTGGGGAAGTTGAGGTCTGTCAAGAGTTTTGGTAATCATCAGGATCAGCAGCAGAATAAGATTGATCGTCATGATCATGATGATGGTGAGGGTAATGATGATTTCAGTTCGTATTCTTCTTACACACAGGATGATAATTATCATAGGAAAACGACGTCGTATGATTTTGGTGAATTGTTTTTCTCCTCCATTTCAAGGGAGTTAAAACCCTCTACCCCTGCCAGGGTTAAGGTATATGATTTTATTCATAATTTCAGTTTTTTTGTTGTAATGGTTTATGTTAATTGATGTGTTTGTGTGATCATCATCTTCATACTCAGTAAATCCCACCAATAGCACAGCTAAGTTAGGGTCTGATGAGGAGTGTAAGATATAGACAGCATTACCTACCGTAGGAACGGAGAAGCTGCTTCCAATGAGACTCCCGGCTCGAAAAAAATTATTATCTTTAAGTGACAAATATGCAAGCTTTACTACTAGTTTGGTTGTTGGTTTAGAGTTTAGGCCATCTTCGGCTCACCCGCATGTGGACTGGTGTGGAAGAGAGAGAAATGGGCGAGGAGAGAGGGAATGAAAATTTTTTTTTAGTGGGCGGGCTCGGGGAAAGAATGTGAGATGGGAGGAGAGACTCCAGCCGGTGAGGCGCTTGTGTTGTGGGTGGTCGTATTGATATTGACATGTTTATGGATTTAATCATGAGCTATGTTTGGTTTGGCGCACAAATGACACAATAATGGAGCTTTTGGGAACCTTTCGTTTTTGTTTGAAAAAATACACTTAGCTTTTTTAAAAACGTGTAATGATATATTGATATATCCTCTTAACTCGTTCTCGTAACAACAAGTTTGTTACACTTACAATATCAAGAGATGAGAGGATGCTAAGTGTCATACATATTCTTGGTGTTAGGAGGCGAGGATATTTCTGTTTTTCAAAAAAGAAGCCATTTTATGTATGGCAAAGTAACTTTATTTATGAAGAAAAGAAACTCAAAAAAGATTAGCCTACTTCTGTTTCAATTATCTATAACTCATAGCTCTAATAATTTTTCAAAGCATACTTATAATCTATGTAGTCAAAGGCGCACGTGTAGGCAAGAGCGCAAGGTGAGGTTTATCTGCTTTAAACACACACAAGTCAATCAACTTATTAAAGTGTAATTGAGGTGAGCGCGTTGGTTCATGCACAAATAAGGTGAGGCGAGTGCTTCGCTATGTCCAACGTTAAACTAACCCGACCAAGTGTGGATAGACCAAAAGCAAGTCTAAATAAGCTTGAAACTTAGCCAACCTAAAAACGGCATGGACCAACTTATTCTTCTTTGTCTTGACTTGACTCTTATTAATAGCCATCTCAGTTCTCAAAATTCTTTACATGAAGCAATAGGGGATCAAAACCACTTTAAAAAGACACTTTCTTGAAAGAAAATTATATTAGGTTTTTGTTTTCTTTTTATTATTGCCTTTTTCCCTAGCGTGCGCCTTTCGTCTCAGCAACACGTGAGCCATTGCACCTTGCACGGTTGCACCATTAACTATCTCGCTCATCATGATATTAGAATGCTTGTTTATATCGTATGTGAAAGTCTGTGTAGTAATGTATGTATGCTAGGTTTATGTTTATGTATGTTTGTGTATTTACAATTATGAGCACATATATGACAATATAAAGTCATTCGAGTTGAACTACATGTAGAGGAGATTATGACAGTGATCGTTAGGAAGAAAACAATAACAAAGTCAATTATTTTCGGGTCAACCCAACACGTTTGACCTGTAACAAGAGACACCCATTTGTCCGTTACTTTACCCGCCCATAACGATTGTGTTATTGTACTTACGTGATTCCACTCTCGATTTTAACAGGCACCTCATGTAAGCACATTTCTCGGTAAAGCAAGTAGTGTAGGTCTTGAAGTCCTCGACACCCTCGGAAGCAGCATGACAAATTTAAATACCCATACTGGATTCATATCTAATTCGGCTTTAAGGGGGAATAAAGTAAATATATTAGCATTTGAAGTAGCGAATACTATCGTTAAGGGATCTAACTTGATGCAATCTCTTTCGGGTGAAAGCATTCAGTTTCTTAAAAAGGAGATTTTGCATTCAAAAGGTGTGCAACTTTTGGTTTCTACAGATATGAAGGAACTGTTAAGAATTGCAGCTGCTGACAAGAGGTAGTTTTGTTCTTTGTGGATTTTATAAGGTAGACATAAAAATAAATAAATAAAAGATGGTTTTGAAATCAAGACACTTGTTGTCGTTAAAATGAACGATTCAACTCTTTAATGTGGAAATGGGTCAATTTGGGTTGCATTAGGTAAAGTTTAAAAGCTTTAGCTTAAAAGGAAACCGGTCAAATGGGCTAAAGTAACTCGATATGTAATTAAGTGTAAATACCTTCTAAATATTTTTCTTTTTCATTAAAAAACTTGGAGTTGTGGATTAGATTTTTATAATAATTTCAACATTTTATATGAGACTTTTGTATTTTTATATATTGATGTATTTGTTTTAATAAAAGGCAAAGCTTTGAAGTTTTGTGGACTAGATTCTTATAATAATTTTTATCATTTTATGAGACTTTTGTATTTTATTTATCAATTTATTTGTTTTAATAAAAAGCGAAGCTTTGAAGTTTTTTATATAAAGAAACTAGTATATCTTCCCCGCGCGTTGCGGCGGGAATCCAATTGGTATCGGTTTAGTTCGTTACTGTAACGATACAATACTGATAGTCAGTATACCAACCGAAAGGAAAAACTCCAAAAGTACAATACCGACAATCGGTTTAATTAACGAACTCAAGTTATTTAAAGTAAACGGGTACGATTGAAAGTAAAAAAAAACAAAAAAGACAAACCCACAAAAGGCTCATTTTATCGTAGATAGAGATGCTCATTTTAGCAAAGGGAGATGGTGCATTTTAGCACCTGTTATATGTATAATAAGCATTACACACAAAGCTAGAGATGGATAAGTAACTCTACATTAATCACACTCGAATATTGTATTAGTTTAGCCAAACACTCGAATCTAGTAAATCACACATCTAAACACTCCAAAAAACAGGATATCATAATCTTGTTGAGAGCAATTTTATGTTCATTTTATGATGAATCTTTTCCTTTCAGAGAGGAATTTGAAATATTCTCTCGAGAAGTGGTGAGATTTGGAGATATGTGTAAGGATCCGCAATGGCATAATTTGGATCGTTTCTTTGCCAGGTAAGTTTGACACCTGCGAATTGAAAAATAGTTGGTCTCTTAGTTTAAACACGTGCACCTGTAACACGCGATAGGGATGGGACCGGTACAGTACCTGTACTCGTACCGGTACCGAATTTGAACAAAACTTGGTACGGTACCCGCTTTGGTACCACTTGTTTTATTTTTTGATCGTATAGGTACCAGATAGGTAAAATTGATACGACTAGCATAAATACCATAATATGAAATAATACATGATATAAAACAAAGGAATAATGGATTTTAATAATCCTAACTATTAGCCGTTGGTCAGCACCGGTCCCAACTTCAAAAATAACCAATGGTGGTCCCACCTTTTCATATATTGTAAACCGATGGATCTTTACTAACAGACTTTAATTTCTTTTTGTCCCCTTTTCCTTTTCTGTTAGTAAAGGTCCATTGGTTTACAATATGTGAAAAGGCAGGACCACCACTGGTTATTTTTGAAGTTGGGAGCGTTGCCGGCCAATGGCTAATAGGTGGGATTATTAAAATCCAGCAGTACCATTTTTTTACATGTACCGAAATCAATAAAACTGGGTACTGATACACGCTCGAATACCTAAAATCGGTACGGGTATGTGTATTTGGAAAAAAAGCTCATCCCTACGAGACATCGCTTCGACAGTGTGAGGCAAGAGGGGTACATGAGGCGTGGGTCAATAACATATCACAATTATAAAAAAATATATTATGTAAATGCCTTGTGCACCTTCGTCTCACGCCTCATTGTTGGAGATCCTATTGCCTTGATGCACATCGCGCTTCTCAGAACCAAGGTTGATCTTTTGTTTAGTTCCAATGATGCTGAAACGAATTTTTGAAATGTTATGAATCAGATTGGATTCGGACCCTGTAACAAACAGCCAGCTAAGAGAAGAAGCTGAAGCTACAATGCAAGAACTTGCTGATTTGGCTCAGCATACTTCAGTAAGTCTCGCTTGTTTATTTATTCTTTTTCTGATAAACGGGTTTTTAGTTATAATTTTTGGTAATGATCATTGTCATAAAGTATTAAGAAAATGCAATGTTGTAAGAATCGTTAGGCGCTAGTCGGCCGGTGGGTACGGACTAGCGATTAATCGGGATTGGGATTTTTATATGTAATCTTCATTTATATGTATACGCAATTACGCGCACATTTTTATGTGTAATTTTTTCAGCAAGACAAGTTTTAACGCCTTATCGGCTCATTTTTTTAAGTAGACAGGATGAATCACCGAAATTTACAAGGTTTGACTGGAAAATGGCCGGGAATTGGATGGAATTTGTACAGAGCCGCCGATTTTTGGTCGATTAGGACTTCTTAGGGTGGCGTTGACCGTCTATCGATTAATTGACCGATTAGAGTAAAATTACTCGCTGAACCTCCGACTAGCGGTTAATCAACGACTTATCGAATGCTTGTCGGGATTTTTATAACATCCTTCTCATCCTTTTCTAAATGATATTATTAAAAATATATTTTGTAATGGTGTTAAAAAAATATACTTATAATGTAAAACACTCTTAATGATATTATGTCCATGATGCTAAGAAAACTATCTGTGCAGGAATTATACCATGAATACCATGCTTTGGATAGATTTGATCAAGATTATCGGCGTAAGCTCGAGGAAGTTGAATCTTTGCATCTTCATCGTAAAGGTATGTTGGCAATGTGTGTGTATAGGGTTTAAGTGTGTGTATATATGTTCTAATTGTTATTATGTAACAAAAGGGGTTTCATTTTTTTAATTAATGTTTTGTGCTTGTACAGGAGAGAGTCTAATGATATTACAAAGTGAGCTAAAACATCAAAGGAAAGTCGTGAGGAACTTGAAAAAGAAATCTCTTTGGTCCAAAGGTCTTGAAGAGGTACATACTTAATATATATCTTAATATTATATGTCGCAGTTATAAACGAGTCAAATGGTCAAACAGATCGACCGAAGTCTATTTTCATAGTATACAACCTCTTGTCTCACTTTATTTCAAGAATTAGGTTATTATTATAATAAAGTTGTATTTGTAATCATTAACATCAACACGTTAGTTATTTATTAAGAAAATAAATAGCAAAAGGCCAAAATCGTCCCTGAGGTTCGGGCAGATTCGCCTGTTACATCCAAAATAATTTTTTTATATCTGGACATCTGACCTTTCGATTTGTTTTGATGAAAATGGCATCAAAATCGAAACGTCAGGTGTCCAGATACAAAAGAAAAGTTATCTTGGATGTAACAGGCAAATCTGCCCATACCTCATGGACGCTTTTTTCAGTTTACTCAAAAATAAATAAAAAGGACAAAATGCATACTCATAGATTCCTTGGCTGACGTGCTTTCACCCATTATAAAAATTGATGTGTTTCATGCCATCCAACACACATTATTACGAATACATATTTCCCATTCATATTGTTTTTTTTTTTAATTTCTCGGTAGTAGGTTGTGGAGAAGCTTGTCGATGTTGTCACGTTCATCCACCAAGCAATTGCAGAGGCTTTTGAGGAGAACGGTATTTGCAATTTACTTGAAAAAAGTACTACATACTTCATTTATGTTGGTGTAAAAATGCGCGAGTTGGGAAATGGGTTCGGGTTGACCGTGCAACATATCTATACTTGTTTTCTTATTAAATATGATTATTAAGATACTAATCTACTAATTTAATTAATTCAATGAATGAATTAAATTAGTAGATTAGTAGCTTAATAATCATATTTAATAAGAAAACAAATATAGATATGTTGCACGGTCAACCCGAACCCATTTCCCAACTCGCGTATTTTTAATTAAACATATAAATTCTTATGTTACATGTATGCTTTCTTTTTCAGCTTCAATGTCAACAAAGAATGACAAGGAGACTAACAAAAAACCCGAAAGATTAGGCGTTGCTGGTCTGGCTTTACACTATGCCAACTTAATAACTCAAATGGACAACATCGTAAGCTAAACATTATCTTTATTTGTTGTGTATTGAACAGACACACATATAAACAATAAACATATACAAATGGATTTATCTTTTTTTTTTGCAGGCATCTCATCCTACATCCTTACCTTCAAATATGAGGGACACACTATACAACGGTTTACCGGCCAGTGTCAAGGCAGGTTTACGGTCTCGCATACAAGCTCTTGATTCTAATGAAGTGGTTAGTAGTCTCACCCGCTAAATAAACATGCATGTTCAGGTTGATATGTTTAATTAAATGGGTCGCGTTGAGGTTGACCTGTTTAAGCCGTTTAAGTAAACCTGCCAACTTGTTCATGACCATTTAAATCATTTATTACAACTCCAACCCGCCAACACGTCAACCCTTTTGACTTGTATAGAAAATGGGATAACGAGTCGTGTTCTGGCTACACGATTTTTAATGTGTTCATGCTCGGTTTCAATGATTCATCTCGCCAACCAGGCACTATTGATACCTTGAGTTTATGAGTAAAGTACACGGATGGTCCCTGTGGTTAACCAAAATTTTGGATTTGGTCCCTAGCTTTTCATAAGTACACAGAATGTCCATGTGGTTTACACTTTGGAACACATTTAGTCCCCAACTAACAAATCTAAAGGTTTTAGCGGGGACCATCCATGTACTTTTGGCAAAAGTTGGCATAGTGTAAAGCAAAGTGCAAACCACAGGGACCATCCATGTACTTTTGGCAAAAGTTGGCATAGGTTTCAGCAGGGACCATCCAAATTAGGGGCTAAATGTGTTACAAAGTGCAAGCCACAGGGACCATCCATGTACTTTTGGCAAAAGTTGGGGACTAATTGCGTTACAAAGTGCAAACCACAAGGATCATCCGTGTACTTTTGAAAAGCTGAGGACTAAATCCAAAATTTTGATGAACCACAAGGACCATTCGTGTACTTTACTCTTAAAGTAATTATAAAGTTTCAACTTAGACTTATTGTGGCTTGTTTCAGATGGCAATGCCTAAAATTAAGGCGGAAATGGAAAAGACTCTTCACTGGCTTGTTCCTGTAGCCACTGATACCACCAAGTAAGTTTTTTCTATACTCGTGTTTTACGCCAACATTTTGATAATTTTTTTTTGTGTTTTTCACTCATTATTTTCTTGTGTTGGCAGAGCACATCAAGGTTTCGGGTGGGTTGGTGAGTGGGCAAACACTGGGTAAGTTGCAATGTTTTTCTTACTTTTGTCTTTTATTTTATAGAATTTTTGAACATCGCAGTTTGCGTTGGTATGAAAATTGTTAATGTTAAGACTTATGAGTGTAAATGAGCCGAGACTGAGCTCCACTAAGCTCAAGCTCGAGCTAGGCTCGTTTCAAGCTCTGTGTCTAAAGCTCAAGCTTGGCTCGTTTCGAGCTCTGTGTCTAAAGCGCGATCTCTAGTGTCCAAAGCTTGAGCTTGTAAAGTTTGGCACATAAGTAATGTTAAAAGATTTATTATTATTATTATTATTATCATTATTATTATTATTATTATTATTATTATTATTATTATTATTATTATTATTATTATTATTATTATTATTATTATTATTATGTATTTATTTATGTGTTATTATCTTGTATGTAATGTACTTTTAATTTATCTATACATATTACTTTTTTTTATTATCACTAATTGTATAATCATATATATATATATATATATTTGTGATTATGTTTATCAATTTATCATATATATAATGATAATATGTATATAAATAATAATCTTATCCAAGTTCAATGTATGGATTTCTGTCCGGGGCTCAATTATTAAACGAGCTTCTATTTGTTTAAGCTTCGTGCTCGATTGCACTTAATTTATGATAACTAGTTTCGATTTAAACAGAAATGAATTCGGGAAGAAGACGGCAGGGAGCCACAACATAATCCGGCTGCAGACGTTATATCATGCTGACAAACAAAAAATGGATCGATACATACTCGACTTAGTCATCTTACTTCACCGATTAATTAGCCTCGTGAGATATAGAGACAAAGTACCAAAATACACCCCAACCCGATCTATTTCAAAAGGGTCGTTGATCCTGCATCCCGACGGTCAACGTCAACAGGACAAGATCTCACTAGAGGACAAAAATCTCTTGGAACAAGTGACGAAACGGAGAACTGTAGTTCCTGGAGTCAGCAAAAGTCAAGAATTCATGATCTCGTCGAAGAAAAAGAAACGAGTTTTTGCTTCGAGTAGAAGCATGGGGAACTCTCCTCCCAGAGATTACAAGCATGCAAATGCTAACATGTTGGATGTGTTAGATGGGTTAGGTACAACTTTTTAAGTTGTTAGTACTACCATTTTTTGTTAATGATATAATTTGTCATGATAAATTAAAATGTATGTGTATATAAATCCGTTATATAAGAGGTGTGTAGTTGATATTGTTATCATTATCTTAGATTATAAAAGTATATCTATTTAAGAATACAGACAAGATGAACCTTTTGTGAGACTTGTTAGTTATTTCAAAATTTATTGTGAGACGAAGTATATCTATTATAAAGTATATTTATCGGCTTGTTAAAAGTTAAAATCGAAGCTCAAATCGAACTTAATAAACTCTTTTGACATTTCACATGACATTAATAATATGTTGACATTTCAAAATCGAACTTAATAAAATGTTAAAAGCTTGTTAGTTATTATAATTCTAAGGTCGAGATGTTAACCCATGTCAAAGACCATTCACATAACATTAATAAAATGTTTTTGACATTTTAAAATAATAGTTAAACTTACAATTGTGTATATAATCTAAATACTTGCAACTTCAATAGAAGAATATGTAAAATATACTAGATTAGGGTATAAACAAGAGTCGAGCCGAACATGATTATGAGATCTTCGTTTGAACTCAAGTTTGGACAACTCTTGCATGCTCTATTTTTAAAGGTTGAACTCGGCTTGGCTCCACTTATTTATTAATTTTTAATAAACTTATAGCTATTTGTACTTATATATATATATATATATATATATATATATATATATACTTTTATTATATAACATAAAATATATATTATTTAGTTATTTTTATCATATTATATATAACAATTATTATGTTTATATATATTTAGTATTAATAAAAAATATATATATAAATAATAGGCTCATGGCCATCTTAGCTCACAAACTTACTCGAGCTTAATAAGTTTTTTTTTAATGACAACTTATAGAAAATGGGCTAGCAAGTAGTTAAAAAACCTGATAGTTACCAGATTACATCGCAAATATTAAAGTCATACCACCTGTCTCAATCAATCTTAATAAGTTTAGACTTGTTTATTAAAGAAACTTATCTTCTAACATTTTCTCATTCAAGCTTAGTTTTATATCAATCTCAAGTAATTTATGAACAAGTTCATACCTATAAGGGGCGGATGTCACATCCATTCCATTGATCAGACGTCTAAAGAAATTCCAGGCAATAAGGTTGGTGGGTGTGGTTTAAAGCCCTATGAGCTTTATTATGTCATTTCAGCGCTACGTAGGCGCCACCTCATATGGGAGGGGGGGGGCTTTAAAGTCCCTCTCTTTTTGAATGCAATGGTTTAAAGCCTTTATCATGATTACCTAATTATTTGTTATTACTATATTTTGTATTTTTTTTAAATTATATACCATTTTTATTAAAAACATAATTTCAATAAAATAAAATAAAGATTACAAACTATTTAAGAATAAAAAAAACTACAAAGTTAACCTACTTAAAATAAAAATAAAACCCTACTAAAAAACTGCATATAAATTGCTCGGATTTTTGCCTTACGAGCCTCTAAAATGGGGGGGGGGGGGGGGGGGGCTTTAAAGCCCCTCTCTTTTTGAATGCAATGGTTTAAAGCCTTTATCATGATTACCTAATTATTTGTTATTACTATATTTTGTATTTTTTTAAAATTATATACCATTTTTATTAAAAACATAATTTCAATAAAATAAATTAAAGATTACAAACTATTTAAGAATAAAAAAACTACAAAGTTAACCTACTTAAAATAAAAATAAAACCCTACTAAAAAACTGCATATAAATTGCTCGGATTTTTGCCTTACGAGCCTTTAAAATGATTCGGTCCTCCAACGGTAGGTTGGAAAAGTCTTTCTCAAGAAACTTCATATCTTTCTCGATTTGTTTCTCCATTCTAAGCTCATGCTCCTTTTCCTTGATCAAGAGAAGCCGATTCACTCTATCGTCAAACTCGTCCAACCTTGATGGGCCATCCGATGGCGTTGAAGAGGAGGTGTCTCATGCTTGTGCTGCTGCCTTACTTCTATCCCTACCCTTTGGTCGTGGCAGCTCTTGCGGTTCCTCAAAATTCAATTCATCCAACTCGTCGTTTAATTTAATAGTAGTACCAGCATCGGACTCGGATGGTTCACTAGTCGTTGACTTGGACCGTTTTGACCTATGGGCGTTGGGTCAAACGGTGGTACAAGATGCCACTTAGGTATCGTTCTTCTTGCTCGTTGCTTGCTAAATTACTTCAAAACGGATTGTTGGGGTCCCACGTGTTTTGATTGTTGGGAAACATTGTGTGAGTATGATAAAGTTTATTAAATTTATATAGTGTGAAATTTTAAAATTAAAAGTCATTTTTTTAAATGTTACCGTTGTCAATGGTAAAGTGATGGGGGCCACAAAAATTCAAGCCATTGGCGCTCGTTAATGTGCTGGCGAAGTGTCAATGATGCCCCCCTATGGCGCTTGGGAAATGGGATAAGAGCGCCAAATGACGCTAACGAGGCTGAGGTGGCCAGGAGGGGTATACCACACCCCTGGCCTAAGATGCCATCTTACCATTGGTCGCCATTGTTGGGGTAACAGCCTAAATAAACTACCAAAAGTGTCTAGGAGTCGAAATATATCTTTTAATTAGAGTAAATTGCACAAAACGTTCTTTTTGTTTACCTAAATTTGTAAGTTTCAGCCTTTATCTTTAGAACTTGCTAAAAACAACCTTTACGTTTATTTTTGTTACGGGTTCAATTCTTTACGACTAACCAAGTTTATTTTCCTAGTTAAATCCCTTCACATGCCAAGCATGTGAGGGTATATTTGTCATTTCATTTCCTCTTCTTCTAAAAACCGACAAAACCCTCAGTGTTCATCTCCTTCAATTGAAAAACCCTAAATCAAATCATCGTGGAGTACCCAAAATTGAAGGATACCTCAAGTTTTCAAGGATTTACCGTGGTGGTTGTCAAACGACTACAAGAACAGGGCGTCTGTGAGTGTGCGATTGGTCCGAAATCAATGAAGAGAGAAGTGAAGATGTGTGCTGTACAATCTTCTGGCTGAAAGGAGGTTTATATAGATTTAAATCTTCACCTGTTTCGAATCTCCTAATCATTCCTCATTAATTTTATGTTTCAAGATTCATGAAGAATCCTTCGGCTTTATTTCATGGTTCATTGCTCCACTGGTTACAGCTTGAAATGAAGGTGACTATAACTTTCCAATTACCTTTTTTTTTGGAATGGCGACTTTCTTTTTATTAGGCTACCGCACTCTTTAAATTGGAGAGCCCCGTTATCCTACTCCGGTCAGACTATGTTGTCTTAATCGGGTCCACGTTGACTTCAGAGTTTGGCTTGAGTGTTCCCCGGGAAACCATACCGCCGACAGTCGTTGTGCCACCACAAGAGCATAACTCTCCGGCGTAACACACAGTGGGACGAAAACCCGGGTGGGCTTAGGATAGAGCCTGACACCTTTGCAAGGAGGCTAGGCTCTATCAATCATTGTCATATCCACCAAAGTGACACAAGTGAGAATTGAACTTGAGTCTCCAATGGAGAACCTAGGGATGGCAATGGGTCGGGTTTAGGTAATCCCAAACCCAAACCCGGTTAGATAAGCTTGTCCCAAACCCGTCCCAAAACCCGTCGTGTTTCTAGCGGGTAAATACCCAGCGGGTTTCGGGTAAACCTGTTAATTTAAAAAATTACCCACTGAGTATACCTGACCCAAAACCCACCGGGCATCTATCGGGTAACCACTAATTAGTTACATTAAATACTATCACTATAAAATGTATGAAATAATTACAATGTACATGAAATAAATTACCTATATGTATAAAAAATGGGTGTATCAATATATACATATTTAAAAATATAAAAGAAATTATGTCGGCTAAACGAGTACACTTTATCGGGTAAACAGGTATATCACCAAATCCCAAACCCGTCCCAAACCTGGGAAAAAAATAAAATTAATCCCAAACTCAATTATCCGTCCCCAAACCCGTCCCAAATAAGTCGGGTTTCAGGTTTACCCATCGGGTTCGGGTTTGATAGCCATCCCTAGGAGAATCCAAGATTCTCAAACACTAGGCCACAAGTGATGGATAACTTTCCAATTATCTAATCAGATGCTTTTTGCATTTAAATCACCCCTATAGCTTTTTTTTAATTGTTTTGTTTTGTATTAATAAGTTCTAATAAAAGAACTTGTCAAAATACATCTATTACACCCGATTTTATAAAACTGAACTTGAGTTGCGAAGCGGAATATGGTCCCAATTTTTTTAAAGATGTAACAGGTAAAATAAACCCATATGTCGATTACCATTTTAAAACGTACTTGACAAAACCTTACATAAGGTTTGGCACAACAATAGTCTTAACAAAACATATGAGTTTATTTATTTTCATTTTAGGCTGTATAAAATGTTCTTCCTTAATCAGATCCAAGACTTGCAACCCGAGCTTCACTATTACGGAGCCATACCTGCTCATGATTATATATTGTAAGAATTAGTATAATCATATAAAAACATAAAAACAGACTAAAGTTTAAATTACAAAACAATCCATCCTGAAAACCCACCCAACGTAGGCTACGCTGGGCCCGACGTAGCCTACGCTGGCCTCTTAAGCATGGGCTTGCGTAGCACAATCCTCTAGTGTTGGCTAAGCTACTTAAAGCGTAGTCTACGTAAACCCAATATACTTAAATAAAGATTTTATACCATACGTAATCTTAATCATAAAGTTATAGCAAGGGATACTTACCTTTAGTTTAGGAGGAACCAGCTCGATGATTTGCTAACTTGATCACCTGGTTCCTAAACATCCACTCTTGTGGTTAATATTCAGTTTAGTCATTCAACATAGATTCATTAACATTCATTTTGAGTTTCGGTTCAGGTATCTAATTTAACCCGTACTCATGTATAACAGTTTATTTAACTTTAAGATGTTTCAACATCATAGATTCTGCATAACTATCACATATAAATACACCTCAAATTATATGCATGCAAGCTCTTTTCAACTTGTTCTACATCCTTTATATGATTTAATCATCGAATTAATGGTGTTTTGAATCAAAAACATATTAATATATCATGCATCAAAAACCCCCAATTTCACCAAATCACATATGAATCGAGCAAATAACCAATTTAGTGGATTCTCTTCACATGCCAAACTAAAAAGATGAAGTTTCTATACTAGATTACACCATAATATACGAAATTGACAAAGATCTTTCAAAACCCATACATGGTTTCGAGGTTTAACAATGGAAGTAAAGGGAGGAAGAAGATGATACTTACCAGCTAGTTTCAAGAACACTAGTTGAGAATTTTCCAACTCTTTATCTTGTTCTTGACATATAAATTTGGCTCACATATATCTCTTCTCTTCTTTCTCTCGTCAAACTCACACCCACACATGAGAAGCTTCTGCATTTTTTTTTCATTTAAAGCTTGCAACAGTTGACTTAGTCAACATATTTTTCCCATTCTACCTTCTATTTAGGCTGATAAACAATTTGCTCCTAAAGTTATTATTACGTAGTCATATATTTTTTTTATAAACTTCGTGTGTGTATATATATATATATCAAATAAGAAGATTTGAGGCTTCCATTTATGTAATAATAATAATTATTATTATTTTTATGGGATGTTACAACATCAAAAAAGATGGTAGACGGGCAACAAGCTGCGGCGCCACACTCTTCTAAATTGCAAACCCTAATCTTTAAAAAACAAACCTCTTGCCCCTTGGAATGAACAACTGTTATGGATGACCTGTTGAACCTTAGTCAAGAAGTGGATAACATATTAGTTTAGATTATTTATGATCATATCACTATATTTTATTTCATAACTTTTCTTATAATTATCATACAAAATGTTCGTTGATTTGTCGCTAATCTTTTAATAAATTATAGGATGTATTAAAATCGCATACAATATGACATAATAACTTTTAAAATTCGGGTTATTACAGTGAGTTTTATAAGAAAGGAAATGAAAACCCTCACATGTTTGGCATGTGACGGGATTTAAGTGAGAAAATAAACTTAGTTCGTCGTAAAGAATTAAACATGTAACAAAACTAAATATAAAGGTTATTTTTAGCAAGTTTTAAAGATAAATGCTGAAACCTGCAAGTTTAAGTATACACAAAGAACGTTTTGTGCAATTTACTCTTTTAATTATGAGTTAATCACTGTTTTCGTCCCTGTGCTTTCACTTTCGTAACAATTTCAGTCCAGGTGGACTGAAAAGGTTACGAAAGTGAAACCACAGGGACTGAAATCGTAATTTTTAAACTAATGGACTGAAATAGTGATTTTTGACAAACTAAAGGGACGAAAACAGTAATTAACTCTTTAATTATTATTATTATTATTATTATTATTATTATTATTGTTATTATTATTATTATTATTATTATTATTATAATAAAAAAATCCAAGTTTTAAAAGAGTTTACTTGAAATGTTATAAAACGTTATGGCAATAGGGATAAGTGTTAAAGGTGTATTTTTTTTTTCAAGATTTACAAGTAAATTCAGACACCCAACACAAAACAAGGTTAAAAAAAAATTTTATATGCATATTAAGTTATAATATAATTAATTTAAGTTGCATAATCTGAGTTTTGTTTCGCTTTTGATATATCATGCCAACTAGTGATGACGGGGGTAGCTCAAGCCTCAATAAAATGACTAAAATACATAATAGCTTAAATGGTTAAAAGTTAAAGGGATCGAAACCCGCGAACTATGGTGAACAACAAAAAAATGTGCACAGTAATCAGTTACATCACTGATAACTTGTGAGACTCTCCCTCATCCGCAAAAAGAGCGCATGTACAAGAGAGACTCCCTTTTGTCCGCAAGTCCGAAGCCTTCAACCCTCAAACGGGTAAATCCTCCACTGCAGCCTTGAATCCTCAGTCAAAGGTTTCCCCTTATAGAACAACTTTCTTTATAAGAGGCAGCTTTGACGTCCATGCAATCCACTCCAAGATTAGCTGAGATTACACTAACTCCCTGATCTTTCTCTTCTCTCTTGAGAACTAGCTTCATGCTTGTTTCTCTTCTTCACTTCAAACATTAAAACTTCACTAACATCAACATTCTAGGTTGAATTTCTTTCAATTCAGAATCAAAAGTGAACAATAAACAAGTGATCCAACCCCACGTGCTGCAAACGTGTGAGGACCCCACGACCTGCGTTAGGCTAACCGAAACCCTTGAAGCCTTTAACCTAACCAGTCTGTCCACTATCCTTGGTCTTGCATTTGTTGTAGCAACAACTAGCATAAGTTAATGAAATAAAATGCCAACGAACCAAATTTATGGCACAAAATTGTAATGTTTAACTATGTCTAAGATCGTACGTCATGGATATTATAAGGGCGTAAAGGTGCTTGATAACACCCTTAATACCGTCCTCTTGGGCGTTATAAAGGCATGAAGAAGGATGGCGTTTCTAGCATAATGCCAAATGAGAAGAAAAATCTTGGAAAATAATGATTGAAAGCATTGAAAAATGTTAACCATCACACATTTTTTAAATACACATTATGATACTGGTGTGACGTAAAATGCCCATTATAGGGTATCAACCATTACGGATGGTCGCCTCACGTATTGATCTGGACTTCTCTTTTATCTAAACATGTTCATAAAATTGACCTAAAATAGAGATGAACGATTTTAGCTAAATTCGAACCCACAAATTTCAGGTTACTTTAAGTCGTATTGAAGATTAACTCACATTCACTGATAATCCGGTGAGTAAAAACACAGTGATTATGATAATATAAGAAGCTTCATGCGTAAATAAGATCTTTATATCATTAATATATACCTGATTGATAATTTTTAACATTTTTATCAATCAACTTATTAAGCTGGTGTTACCAAAGGGGGCTGAGAAAACTCCACCTCTCTTCTTGGCTCTTGCTCAGTTTTTTTACCTGAATATGTGGCAAGTTAATATTTTTCTCTTTGCTTTTTATTTTTCATGAAAGTCAACTCATACTCACTTTAATTCAACTACTAAATTATTCCTATATATACACCACAAACCCTAGGTGATGTAGAGTCATTGTTTTTATAATAAGATTGATCGTCTAATTGGACGCCAAACTGGTCCATTAGTCGGACCGGTTTGAAAAACTAGATGACATTACAAAAGGGGGTGATCCTACACCCGTCCAAATGGAATTTCTTCTTGATTGAAATATCCCATCTACACCTAATCTCTGTCATTGTAAATGTTGGCTTCCTAAGTAACGAACGACGGATTCGTCTTTTCACGAGACAGTTTTGGTATGGCAACCGAAAAAAGAAGTCTTTTTCAGTTTCTTGCCTGCACTATTACTTACTCTCGCTAATTAAAAAGACAAAGCCTTATTTAACACATCAATACCACTAGATCGAGTTTCGTTTTTCTCTTTGTAATTTGAAAACAAATCATTTTCTTTTGAGTAAATTGCACAAAACATCCTTTATGTTTTCTCAAACTTGCAGGTTCCAGCCTTAATGTTTAAAAGTTGCTAAAAACAGCCATTAATTTTATTTTTGTTGCGGGTTCAATCCTTTACAGCTAACCACGTTATTTTCTTTAGTTAAGTTCCCTCACATGCATAACATGTGAGGGTATATTCGTCATTTTGTTTGATCTTCCACCCACGTCAATTATAAGAAAAAAGAATATTTAAGGTTTAACCTATTTTAAAAAAATTCTAACCACAGGGACTAATGTGCAATAAAACCAAATTTTTAAAAACCAAACACCCTCTTTTCCGGTCTTCTTCTCCGGCGACTTCGCCGGATTCCGACGAACCCGGAATTAAGATAGGAATCTTGTTAAGCTAGCCCACTAAGCTGTAAAGATTAACACAGATTTTGATCATGCCAATCAAACTCTTCAGGATTATCATCCATTAGTCGGACCGGTTTGAAAAACTAGATGACATTACAAAAGGGGGTGATCCTACACCCGTCCAAATGGAATTTCTTCTTGATTGAAATATCCCATCTACACCTAATCTCTGTCATTGTAAATGTTGGCTTCCTAAGTATCGAACGACGGATTCGTCTTTTCACGAGACAGTTTTGGTATGGCAACCGAAAAAGAAGTCTTTTTCAGTTTCTTGCCCGCACTATTACTTACTCTCGCTAATTAAAAAGACAAAGCCTTATTTAACACATCAATACCACTAGATCGAGTTTGGTTTTTTCTCTTTGTAATTTGAAAACAAATCATTTTCTTTTGAGTAAATTGCACAAAACATCCTTTATGTTTTCTCAAACTTGCAGGTTCCAGCCTTAATGTTTAAAAGTTGCTAAAAACAGCCATTAAGTTTATTTTTGTTGCGGGTTCAATCCTTTACAGCTAACCACGTTATTTTCTTTAGTTAAGTTCCCTCACATGCATAACATGTGAGGGTATATTCGTCATTTTGGTTGATCTTCCACCCACGTCAATTATAAGAAAAAAGAATATTTAAGGTTTAACCTATTTTAAAAAAATTCTAACCACAGGGACTAATGTGCAATAAAACCAAATTTTTAAAAACCAAACACCCTCTTTTCCGGTCTTCTTCTCCGGCGACTTCGCCGGATTCCGACGAACCCGGAATTAAGATAGGAATCTTGTTAAGCTAGCCCACTAAGCTGTAATGATTAACACAGATTTTGATCATGCCAATCAAACTCTTCAGGATTATCATCCATTAGTCGGACCGGTTTGAAAAACTAGATGACATTACAAAAGGGGGTGATCCTACACCCGTCCAAATGGAATTTCTTCTTGATTGAAATATCCCATCTACACCTAATCTCTGTCATTGTAAATGTTGGCTTCCTAAGTATCGAACGACGGATTCGTCTTTTCACGAGACAGTTTTGGTATGGCAACCGAAAAAGAAGTCTTTTTCAGTTTCTTGCCCGCACTATTACTTACTCTCGCTAATTAAAAAGACAAAGCCTTATTTAACACATCAATACCACTAGATCGAGTTTGGTTTTTCTCTTTGTAATTTGAAAACAAATCATTTTCTTTTGAGTAAATTGCACAAAACATCCTTTATGTTTCTCAAACTTGCAGGTTCCAGCCTTAATGTTTAAAAGTTGCTAAAAAACAGCCATTAAGTTTATTTTTGTTGCGGGTTCAATCCTTTACAGCTAACCACGTTATTTTCTTTAGTTAAGTTCCCTCACATGCATAACATGTGAGGGTATATTCGTCATTTTGGTTGATCTTCCACCCACGTCAATTATAAGAAAAAAGAATATTTAAGGTTTAACCTATTTTAAAAAAATTCTAACCACAGGGACTAATGTGCAATAAAACCAAATTTTTAAAAACCAAACACCCTCTTTTCCGGTCTTCTTCTCCGGCGACTTCGCCGGATTCCGACGAACCCGGAATTAAGATAGGAATCTTGTTAAGCTAGCCCACTAAGCTGTAATGATTAACACAGATTTTGATCATGCCAATCAAACTCTTCAGGATTATCATCCATTAGTCGGACGGTTTGAAAAACTAGATGACATTACAAAAGGGGGTGATCCTACACCCGTCCAAATGGAATTTCTTCTTGATTGAAATATCCCATCTACACCTAATCTCTGTCATTGTAAATGTTGGCTTCCTAAGTAACGAACGACGGATTCGTCTTTTCACGAGACAGTTTTGGTATGGCAACCGAAAAAAGAAGTCTTTTTCAGTTTCTTGCCCGCACTATTACTTACTCTCGCTAATTAAAAAGACAAAGCCTTATTTAACACATCAATGCCACTAGATCGAGTTTGGTTTTTCTCTTTGTAATTTGAAAACAAATCATTTTCTTTTGAGTAAATTGCACAAAACATCCTTTATGTTTTCTCAAACTTGCAGGTTCAAGCCTTAATGTTTAAAAGTTGCTAAAAACAGCCATTAAGTTTATTTTTGTTGCGGGTTCAATCCTTTACAGCTAACCACGTTATTTTCTTTAGTTAAGTTCCTCTACATGCTAACATGTGAGCGGTATTATTCTCATTTTGTTAATCTTCCACCCACAGTCAATTATAAGAAAAAAGAATTTTAAGGTTTAACCTATTTAAAAAAATTCTAACCCATTGGATAATGTGCAATAAAACCAATTTTTAAAAACAAAACCTCTTTTCCGGCTTTCGGCGACTCGCCATTCGATCGAACCGGAATAAGATAGGATCTGTTAACAGCCCATTAAGCTGTAATAAACACAGATTTTATCATGCCAATCAAACTCTTCAGGATTATCATCAGTTGGAAGAATCGGCGCCTTATTCGAATCAGACGGAAACGACAAACGACTCTTCAACCCTAGATACCCTCACGGAACTCGATGCCGTCAAATCAGAGAACTTCGTAACACCGTGTTCAGTAGTCGGATCCAGCAACTGGTGACGCTTAGGACGCCGAAGTTAGACTTAAACACTATCAAACGGTAATCGTGCTCTCTGTAGTCGCATACGTTTTACTAAACTTTGTTTAAACTAGGTTAAAACTTAAATATTCTTTTTTTTTATAATTGAAGTGGGTGGAAGATCAACCAAAATGACGAATATACCCTCACATGTTATGCATGCGAGGGAACTTAACAGAAGATAATAACGTGGTTAGCTGTAAAGGATTGAACCCGCAATAAAAATAAACATAAATGCTGTTTTTAGCAACTTTTAAACATTAAGGCTGAACCTGCAAGTTTGAGGAAACATAAAGGAGGTTTTATGCAATTTACTCTTTTCTTTTAGTTTCTAAGATCATGTGTAGTGGGGCTTGAACTTCAAGCCCTTCCCTTGGGCATTATCCGACATGTGGCTCCTAGTCAGCAAAGGGGCTTGAAGTTAAAAAATGGTGTAGTGGTAATATTAGGGCTGGCATTTTTAGACACGTACACGAATACACGACACAAACATATACGAAGTTAACATATATCGCGTATGGCCTTAACAGGTAACAAGTACTAAACACGTAGACACGAAAATACCTGTTAATTTCCGTGTCTAAACAGGTAAAATTCTTGTTTACTTGCTTAGTACCTGTTAATACATGTTAACAGTTTTAATATAATAAAAATATAATTTAATGGGACCATGTGATTTGAAAACCTGATCTTATTACTTATCTCTCTAGTTTCCCTAACCTTTCTCATTCCATTCAAATGGACATATTTAAAAAAAAAAACTCTAATTCTTGCCTTCTCCAGCCCCACTCCCAGCGACACCACCCAAACCACCGGCCGTCGAGAAGAATGACCCATTTGAACTTTGAATTGAGGAATTGAGAAGAAAGACCCATGTGAACTTTACATTGTTTTGAATGGATGTTATCAATTATTTAAACTTTTTGTGATGTCATTTATGGATTTTTGTTTCAAACTTGTTACGAATTATGCGTTTATGCATTATTTAAGCCTATTGTGAACTTTTGACAACTTTTGTTTCACTAAACAGGTTCCTAGATATGTAATTACTGAAACACTCGTAAATAGATGTTATAGGTAATTATCGTGTATACATGTTAAAAAATATTTCATGTTCGTGTATGGAAAAGTAGATACGAAACTTATCGTGTCGTGTTTGTGTATGGGATTTCATGTATCGTATATTATCGTGTTCGTGTATATACACGATATGTCAGCCCTAAGTGGTATAATGTCCCTTACAATTATTAGATATTAAAATTAAAAAAAAATAAAACCCATTAAAAATGTTTGATTGACCATTCTCTCTTCTAACTGCATCATTGGTCAAAAATTTTCCCCTTCATGCATTTTCAAAGCTATGCCCAAGCCATTGTTGGCGAAAAAAAGCCCCGGAGAGAGGGGCGTAAAAAGAGGTTACTGAGGAAAACAAAGCCCGTATGATGTTTGGACTTTTGTACATTGGTTTACGAGGTTTATGCATAATTGGACCCACAATTTAAGGCTACATCTAGATACCGTTGGAAGAAGGTAACAGAAACACATTAAAATATTAATTTAGGTTACGTACCTTACTTGTCCACTTAGGAATCGACATCTGTACAGACACATTTCTGAGGATGACATTAAACATACAAATAAAAGACGTCGTTTTACCTGTCTGTCCATTATTTTAGTCATTTCTTTTTAACATAATAGATAGGATAACAATTTATAACGTATATATTTTAGAAAAAAATATTTACGTAAATACTAGACTTTTTAGACTTGTGAATCTAACACAATTTGTTTGTTATTAAAGCTCGCTTATTAAATCAGCTTTAATTTAGACTCATGTTTGAATATAGAATGATTTAAAATGAGCTTGAAACTTTCTTTTTCTACTCGTCACATCAAATTTTCCCTCATTTCAGTCTTATCTCTAAATCCCCGTAGTCATCTTTCCCATATCTCTCATCCAAGTACAAGCAAGACAACATAATGTACTCACTGATCGGGAACAAATTTCGATGGTACTGAGGGGCCGGGCGATGCCCCTGTTGGTCCCACATGCTCCTATCTCGCCGCCCGAACCCATTTCTTGATGCCTAAGGTTAATAAAACAAAAACTTTTCAGCTGTAGATTATAATATAATATATTCTATCTGAATGTAGAGGATCATGTAAAAAAGACCCAAAGTGTGAGAAGGGTCTTTAAAATAATTAATTTTCTAGATTAAGGGTATAATGTTAAAACTAACATTTTTAATTTTAGAAAGTCACATGCAATCCACACGCAAGTTCCCCTTTTATTTTTTAAATGACAATAACTTTTTACACGTAACTCGTTTTTTTTTAAATTACACCAGAATAACGAATGTTTTTTAATCTTTACTATGAGTACCATATTACTATACTTATATACAGAAAAAAATTACGTTCAATCGAATGTTTCAGTTAATGGTTTTTTGTTTCAGTTCATGGTGTTATATATTTATTGAATGGTGTTATATACTTATTAAATGGTGTTATATATGTGTTGAATGGTGTTATATAATTATTGAATGATGTTATATAATTATTGAATGGTGTTATATATGCGCTGAATGGTTGTTGCAGTGTTATTCGTAGTGTTTTATAGAGATCTTTAAAATGGTGTTATATACTTATTGAATGGTGTTATATACTTATTGCAGGATGTTATATAATTACTGAATGGTGTTATATACGTGCTGAATGGTGTTTGCAGTGTTATTCGGTATTCCTATAAATTAGGGTGGCGGTTTATGGAAGGTTTTGAATTAATTAAATCAATGATAAAATTACTTGATTACCCTTTTCAATTAATTTAGATCTAATGGCTGAGATTCTTTCTTACCTTTCATACACTTTTGGTCTTTCTTACAATAACCTTACCTATCTGAGTTCAATATTTTCTTATATATCTGATTTTATAGAAAATACGAGAGGCTAGAGAGTCAATAAACCGAAAAACTCATTTTCTTTCCACACACGAATGCTAATCACTTAATCATCATTTATAGAATTATACATGATTTCAGCAATGTAACCATACGTGACCATTCCGTCACGTGTTCGGACGGTTCAAACTAGAACGGGCGCTCAACTCTACTACAACGAACCAGCCAAGTTTGAGATGGTCCTTTTTTTTCAACTTTAAGGGGGCGTTTGGTTCGTATGAATTCAATGGAATTTAAGGGAATTAGAATCTGAATTCCATCTCTTAAGATGTTTGGTTTACAGAATTTGATGGAATTGGAATCTCAATTACACTCTTCATGTGTTTGGTTGACAATGGAATTGTAATTGGAATTAGACATGAATTCCTTTAAATTCCTTTAACTAAAGGAATTCAAAAGATTTCCCATATGTAAAGGAATTAAAGTAAATTCATTGGAATCTTTGGGCGTTTCGACCCGAACGGTTTCGGCGCGCACCGTTTCGACGCGAACCGTTTCGATCCGAACTGTTTCGACCCATACCGTTTCAACGCGCACCGTTTCGACGCGAATCGTTTCCACGTGAATCGTTTCGACCCGCACCGTTTCGACGCGCACCGTTTCGACCTGAACCGGCGTTTCGACCTGAACCGGCGTTCCCGTACCGTTTGGACGCGCACCATTTCGACACGAACCGTTTCCACGTGAATTGTTTCGACCCGTACCGTTTCGACGCGCACCGTGTCGACATGAATCGTTTCCACGTGAATTGTTTCGACCCGCACCGTTTCGACGCGCAACTATTCGACCTGAACCGGCGTTTCGACACACACCGTTTCGACGCGAAGCATTTCGACCCGAAGCGTTTCGACCATAACCGTTTCGACGTGAAGCGTTTCGACCCGTACCGTTTTGAACCGAACGGTTTCGACCCGTAACGTGTCGATGTGAACCGTTTCCACCCGTACCGTTTCGGCGCGAACGATTTCGACGCGAACCGTTTTGATACGTACCGTTTCGACCCGAACCGGGGGTTGTGGGTACCGAGGTCATGGATTCCAATTCACTGGACAACCAAACACAACAAAAATGGAATTGAGATTCCAATTCCAATTGGAATGTTTGAATTCCAAATCCAATTCCTTCAAATTCTAATTCATATACACATTCCAATTCCAATTCCAATTCTAAAACATTCTAAGAAACAAACCCGCCCTAAGGTGTCAAGATTTTTAAAGCTTGAACAAACAGATCAGTTTGACTAGTGAACCAGTAAAACAGTCGGTTCCCACCATTCATCCATAAAAAATATTTTTTTATGATAATCAAATATGAAATTATATTGCTTAAACAAATTTTATATCAAGTAAAAAGTCCAAATAGTACATAGGCTAATTTAAATGCTACACGTGGCATGCAAGAATAATTGAACGTGGGACGGCCGAAACTGCCGAGGGTACCCGGTGGAGATTCCCACGGTCCCCGGCGCCGGAAACACCGCCACCGTCTCTTTGCTGACACTTCTTTCTTTATTTATATTATTAATTTAAAATAATTTAATTTTACTATTTAATATTTCTTTACAAATTTATTCCAACAGATAAAACCAACTCTTCCATTTGGATAACTCCACCTCACTCCACGTCATCATCACGCCTATATATACACCCCCCAAATCATCATATTCATATCCAAAACCCTAAATCAAAACATCTTAAAACAATGGCGATTTCATTTTCATCTGCATCTTCTTCTCTCTTCACATTCTCCAATTTCACCTTCAATTCATCCTCACAGTCACAACCGCTTCCAAAATCAAACACTCAACATCTTCAATTCAAACGCGCCACCATCACCGGCGCGTACGCCACCGCGGAGAGGCCGACGGAAACAGTGAGATCGTACCGAAAAGGTTCGAATTCACTGTACGATGTGCTCGGAGTTGGAATCGGAGCGGATATGCGAGAGATCAAATTGGCGTACCGGAAGTTAGCGAGAGTGTTGCATCCGGACGTCGGAAACGGAGAGTCGTCGGCTGATGAGTTTATGAAAGTGCAGTCGGCGTATTCGACGCTTGCGGATCCGGAGAAACGAGCGGTTTATGATCGGAGTTTGTTGCAGAAGCGAGCCGGAGATTTGTTTCCGGTGAGGTCTGGTGGCGGTTACAGAAGCCGGAGATGGGAGACCGATCAGTGTTGGTAGAAATTGAATCTGGATCGTTGAAATCGGATCGTGTTTTAGAGATCTTTGAATATGTAAATATGGAGATTATTATTATAATAGTTTGAATTTAGTAACTGATATCACAATGCTTTGATAGATTTTGAAATCAGAGTGTTGAATTTTGGGGATTAAGGTTTTAATTTCCATATTTGTAATCTCGATTGCGTTATCTTTTATGATATTTTGTGACCTTGCCAGTGATGAACAGGATGTTAGATTGCTTACGATATCTTTTATGATATTTGTAATCTCGATTGCGTTATCTAACAGGATGTTAGATTTTTCATTGCTGTTTTAAGTACTTTTTTTGAGAAGATATATTATTTTTATTAGATAGTACTAGATTATTAGAGGTAGGAGCGCCTTGCTATTGATGAAATTCCATCACTCACAACATTCAACCACGTTCCGTCACGTGATCGAGCTTTATTCCATTAGTGATGAATTTTACTATGGGTGCTCATCACTAGTGATGGTTTTTTTTTAATTTATAAAAACAGCTTCATCATCATCTCCTTTCTTCATCACCATGTTCATTCAGTGTACCTTTCATCCCCATCTTTATCATCATCTCCGTTATTCATCATCGATCTCGATCACCGGCAACTTTCATCACCGTCTTCATCATCATCTCGATCACCGACACCTTTCCTCACCATCTTCATCATCATTTCCCAACTTCGTTCTTCATCATCGATCACCGGCAACTTTCATCACCGTCTTCATCATCATCTCAATCACCAGCAACTTTCCTCACCATCTTCATCATCATTTCCCAACTCCGTTCTTCATCATCGATCACCGGCAACTTTCATCACCGTCTTCGTCATCATCTCGATCACCGGCAACTTTCCTCACCATCTTCATCATCATTTCCCAACTCCGTTCTTCATCATCGATCACCAGCAACTTTCATCACCATCTTCATTATCATCTCATGGTAACTCATCTCCATCCCATCCCACAACGGTCATATACCAACGTCTCTTATCCCACAACGGTAACTCCAAAACGCGTGTTCATGGCGACGCGTTTTCTTTTCCACGCGTGAAAAACTCTGGCGGCGGTCTTCCACGGTCCATAACGCGTCTCTTCATCACGTTGGCGGCCCGGGTGCTCTTAGACCCGTGTAGTACACGGGTTTAAGAATATAAATTTATAAATTATTTAATTTTATATTCACTTCAAAATTTACATAAGTGAATTTTTTACCATAGATAACGTAATAGTTGGTCGTATTCTCTTCAAAATTTACATAAGTGAATTTTTTACCATAGATGACGCAACAGTTGGTCATGTGTAAAAACAGATTCTTTTAAAACAAACCAACTTCATATAGAAATTGTCATATACTTTTATTTATCGTCATGGAAAAACATAAGCCAGGAGGAAACTGTCTTCTTTTCAACTTAAATGAAATCATTCTATTTGACAGGTATTAAACGAAATCTAGGGATAAACTTTCAAGTGCCAGTATTACTTTTGGATAATATGAGTGCCTCAATAACCTGATCACCTAGTGATAGAACCCGTAGTTGAGTTCCATTACATAAACCATTAAGTAGGCTTTTGTTTTAGTATGAGAATACATGTGACATTTAATATACTTTTTATTAGTATTAGATTAGATACGTACATACAATAGAATTTAAATAATATTTTATAAAAATAACATAAATGATTAATTTTTAACTAATATTTATATTTGATTTCATTTGTATTCGCCACTAACTAGAATCCCCATAAGAGTGGGTAACACCTTACTACATACTTACACTTCTTGTAATTGGTACAAATGTACAATCAATTTACAAATCTTTGGTCTCTCTCCAGACAATTACACTTATCACTTAATGTCAGGCAATTACATTTTATGTTTCTTTTGAGTATGTATTGGATTCTGGAACTCTAATATTACTGAATTCTAGAACTCTATTGTTTTCCATATGTCAATGCGTAGAGTTTCATTATATAGTTTCAAAGTCTAGTCAGCGATTTGGGTAACTGCGTCCCATCAAGAAGCACAATAAATTAAAGATGAAACGACTGTCGGTTCTATGAATGGAGAATCAAGGCGTCTTGACCGTAAAAAATAAACTGAAGGTTAAAGCCCCCATAATTGAGGTCCCTTGGTTTTTCTAGGGTTTTTCTATGTTTGATCCACATTTGATTTTTTCTGAAATTATGTGGTTCCAAGCCTTTTAGAAGTATATAATATGTATTGTTGCAAAAAGAGTAAACTACAATTTGCATTCATTTGGGTTGGGTCACTTTTTACTTTGCCTCCTTATTTTAAAGACTTTTTGTGCTGCACTATGAAACTTCCATTTTCTTGCAACTTGCCACCCTGTACTTTATTTTCCGTATGATCTGTTAACCTGTCGTTCATTAAATGAGTGAAAAAACATTTTTACCTTTCTTGTGAACGTTATAACCTTCCATCTTGTAACACCTCGGATATTTTTATCGAATCATGTCCAGAAACTCTCCAGATATTCCAGATTTATTGGAGGAGAGGGACAAAAATTATGAAATTGGGATATGGAATAAAATGAAAGACTCGTATCATAAAAAAATGCCAAAATTCAACTTCTGGAGGTCCCTAACGGACCGTAAGGGGTAACCCCTTATCTTCCGCAAAGGGTTCATATCATTTCAGCGCCAAGGGTACTTACGGGCCGCAATACATCATTCCTTGCGGTCCGCAAGGACATCGCTGGCAGAATGTTTAGCTGGCACTGCAGCTTGCTCATTTGTGCCACCTAGCACAAATTGTGCCACACCTCCTCTCATTCTTCCACATATGTGGATACTAATCAACACCAAGGAGCTCCTGGTAACACTTGGCATGATTATATGCACCTTGATCCAGTATAAATAGGCTCAATATTGAAACAATTCTTCACACCATTCTCATTTCTTCTCTAAATCTGCTAAGGAGGAATCCCTGAAGTTAGGAGCTACTCCCTAGTGTTCTTAGTAGTCTTCAAGTCCAATAAGTCCTTCTCTTTCTGCTCCTTTTCAATTACTTGGCTAGTTATTAGCCGAAGGTCAAGAAAATTGACTTTTGCTTTCACTTTCGGTTCTGACCATTTCGGTCAAGTCAAAGTTCAAATTGAACTTTGCAACATGATCGTAATAATGAAGGTGTTAATTTCTTTTGATTACACCCTTTGAGCATCACGTTAAGTAGGCAAAATGACAAGTCAAACATGTATAAAATAAAAGTAAAAAGCGTAGATTTTGCAAATTACGATAAATGAACTTCTAAGTATCAAAACTCTAAATTTTGACATTATAACAGTATGTATAACATATTAGGGCATGTTTTATCATGTCTAACTAGTCATTTTCAATTTAGTGCTCATTTCATAGTCGAAAGTCAAACAGTTTGACGTCTGCTTTGAGTTTCGATTCTGACCCGTTTGGTCTACTTTGAAACCTAATCAAGGCTTGTTATGTGACCATAATATAGAGAATAACCTACTGAGGTTATACCTTCTAATCATATCATTTGAAGGGTCAATTGACGACTCAACTATGTATACTTTTAAAATTCAAAAATACCCTTGTGGCATCAAAATGGTTTTAAACCTATGAGGCATATAATCTGACCTCAAGACTAAATATATAACATGAAAAATATGTTTTGACATGCCGGACTCATCATAGACCTATTCGACCACCCGATACCGTATTTACGCGTACGACTGGTTTAAATCATATATAATATATAAAGTAGTCGAATCGGGTCATAGCCTTTTAAAATATTTTCAAATCAGAATGTTTGGTTAATAAACCCATATTACATGAGGCCTTGCACTCAGACGGGGATAAACCACATTCTATCCGTTAACGCTTAATTTAGCAAACCTAGCGTATTCTAAAGTTAACCGATCAAAGTCAAAGACTTATAAATGACCCGTTAACATTCTAACGTATAATATTTCTGTTCATTCCAAACTAGAAAGCCTCTAGTAATTTGCACCTTGGTTGAAATACTTTGAATACGGTTGTGCTACACATTGTTTTTGTAAAAGCTTATCACAAGTAAATACTTTTACCCTATTTTGGTTATAAAGACTTGGGATCTAGCATTTTGGTCGGGTATTTCAAAAGTGCTAATATTGTCAAGAAATGCAAATAACCCGTTTTTTATCTGTATTGCTTGATAACTTAAACACTTGGGGGTTAATAGATCGTGTCCGGGCGTCGCGACTCCTCTTATTGCAAATGGCCATGACATAAAGCGCGGTGTGTAGGCATACACCTGACAGACGCAAATAATATATAAATATGGTGTGTCTTTTAATCATGCACCAACATTTGATTCCAGTCCCCGACTGTATTTGACAAGCATGTAAAACTGGTAACAAGAGTTATAGTTTATCCCAAAGTTAATTAAAATAAAATACCAAATGGTATCAAATGAATTTTGAAAAGATTTTCAAAAGAGTCGGTTATTAGGATTTACCAGTGAAAACTAACGTATTTTCAAAAGACAAAGCGTAAATTAAAGCAAGTACGGAATAGGATGGAGTGGCCTTGGTCTTTGAACTTGTAATTCGCAACTACTTGACGAGAGACCCATTATAGTCTCAAGCGGCTTTTATTTAGATCTTGCTTGTGGATATTTTATAAGAGCAACTGGTATAAACTTTATTTAATATGGTATAAACTGCCAAAATGGTCCCTGAGGTCTGGTCACTTTTGCAACTTTAGTCCAAAACTCAAACCTTTTGAATCTGGGTCACTGTGGTTTCAATTTTTTGCTACTTTCATCTAAAATCAAAATCTGGTCAGATTTTCCAGTTAACATCCGGTTTTTTTTTTGTATTTTTCTTCGTTTTAATGAAGGGCAAAATGGTATTTTAACGTTTTATTTTAACAAACTAAAAAAAATCTGACATTTTGCCCTTCATTAAAAGGGAGGAACAAGACAAAAAAGTTGGATGTTAACTGAAAAATCTGACTAGATTTTGCTTTTGGATGAAAATGGCAACAAAATTGAAACCACAAGGACCCAGATTCAAAAGGTTTGAGTTTTGGACTAAAGTGGCAAAAGTGACCAAACCTCAGGGACCATTTTGGCAGTTTACTCTTTAATATATTCAAGCTTTTAAATTTATTACTTTATTTTATTCTATCTTATGCTGCCATATGTGACATTGTTATCAATTGTCACGCATAAACCCTAAGTCCCGGCCCACCGAGAAATCATGGTGTGACAGGTTGGTATCAGAGCCACAATTTGAGCGAATTAGATACTAGCCTTTTGTGACTAAGCTCAAATATCACATTTGTAGATTACATAGGAAAATTCTGTGTCTAAGTCTTCCTGTAAGGCTAGGCTAGAAATCCTATACTTATTAATATTTTGAATATGTATATTTGACAGGAAAATGCCGCAAAGATGTAAAGGGCAAGGGAAGTGACCCATGAGAGGTCGAGGACCTCCACCATCGCAGCAGTCTCACTCCCAATACTTCTGCTCCCATGAATCACACTCATCACAACAACCTTGACACTCTTACTCGCACCCCCACTCACATGACTCTTTCTATGCCTCTAACTATTTAAACTCCCCACATCCTAGCCTGAACCAAGTAGATAACAATTTGGACCCAGAAATGCCACTATCAGGTCCCAATCAACACCCAATAGAATTATTTAGCAATTCTGCTTCTTATGCAGGTTCAACATACCAAGGTCCTAATGAATGGGACCAATAATTCGGTCAATTTACTTTCTATCATACCCCCGAACATCCACCACCTGCGTACTACCTCCTGAAACTCCACCACCTCCACAAGACGACCCACCAGTGTTGTCGCACCAGTTTATGGAACAACAACAACAGAGGAAGACTCGTACCAGTGCTAGAATGTTGGTACGTGCAGGGGAAAGGTTTGGCCTTCTTCCACCTTCATTTAGTCAATATCCACCAATACTAGAGGATCCACAAATGGGTGGACCTTCCAACACTACTCCTGCTGCTGAGCCAGCACCTGCGTGTTATGATAACCCTATTCCTACGTATCCAAACTTAACTGGATATGATAACCCTTATACCGATAATGTAACAGATTATGCTTATTCAGCCCTGTCATATGACCCATATATGTAGGCGGTCATTCAAAATGTACTTTACCCACCTCCTTTTCCTCCTACCTACCAAAATTCTGGTTATCCAAATCCAAGATACCAGTATCCAATTGTGCCTCAACCACAACCACCAGTTGTTCTCGAAGCTATAAATCAAGCGTTGGAAAGGACTAAGCAGATTCAACGCCAAGTCCAACGAAGCAAAAGGAGGACTAGCAAAATGTATAAAAAGGAGGACTGAGCAGTCGTTTCGTCTGATCAGAGATACTCATGTGGTTCATGTATAGGCTACATGATCTCTAGGACATAGGCAAACCCTGGACGACGTTTCTTATGTTGTAGGTGCTCAATCCGTCTAAAATTTTCCTTGTGTTTAATATGTATGTGATATGTTATACATGAATTACAGTAGTGAGATTGTGGTTAGATTAGGTGGGCTTGCACACCCATAAGTCCAAGATGTGAAACGGTAGTTCCAACATTGGTTAAAACTATTCGAATGAAGGAGGAGATGGTCAAAAGCAAGTCGATCCAAGTAACAAATGGAAGACTGTTGTAGGACTTAGTTGGTTATTCTTTTTTGTGTTTGTTTTCATCTTTTGAAAAAAAATGTAATGTAATAACCTTATGAAACAAAAATTGTAATGATGTTGCTCCTTTTTTGAAAATCTCTAATGGATCATCTATGTTTGTATTATTATGTTGATCATTTTGATTAGTATTTGCATGTTGTTAAATTTCCTTATATGCTAGCAATGATATGTGTATTATTTTGTTGTTCTTGATAGCCTTGTTATAACCATACCAAATCCGAAGAGGCTGCGAAAGAACTAGAATTAGTTGAACAGAAAGAAGAAGTGGTTGAAGACAACTTATGTAAGGCCTTAAACATGACTGAAGAAGAATTGATGGCTCAATATTTAAAGGATAAGTAAAGTTTCGTTGAAGAGTTGGAAGAAGATATCGAAAAGGATCTGGATATAAATATTGATAATGAGGTTTTGAAAGAGGCTTATGTCTATGAAGAGTATGATAGTGAGAGCTGGCGGTATCATGAGCATGATTCTGACCTGGAATGGTCAAATGACGATTGTCATTGGAAATGAATTATGTACCTTGTAATGTAGGAATTATGAATTGTGTTTTGTAATGGTGGTATGTTGTAATGATCTTATGTAATGTACCATATTTAGTTGAGTTAATGGTATTATGTGATGTTCTTTAGTGAAAGTTGTCACACCCCAACCGATGGCGGAAACATCGGGATGAGACGAACAAATTGCTCAAAACGTCATAACACTACTTTGCGACCAAATTTAACAACTCAAACTTCATTGATACTAAAGGGAAATACATTGTTTCGAGAATAAAATTACAACAAGTTCCAAATAACAATTTCAACATAAACGAAGTACATAATCAAAATTGGGCGTGTATCTAATCCACCCTAGTTGTGTTTCTTACATGTCATCAACTTAATTTCCTGCAACATGTATTAAAATAATATATACCAACAAAAATGTTGGCGAGCATACAAGTTTGATACATAGCATAATGAAGAATAATTTTATCTCATATCCAACATGGCAACTTGTACATAAATGGTGATTGCATACTAGAACCTGTGAAATTATATGTCAAACCAAAGTCTAACGCAATTGTGATTACCCAACATTGTCATAAACGGGTGTTTAATAGTTTACTTAACAATACCTCAAGCATATGGGCGGGCGTTACTCCTATAGCGTTATATTTGTTAAGGTTGGCTAGCAAAGTTAATGATCATATATCACAAGTCTAACATAGCATGCGTTAATTGAGTATATAAACAAGTATCATGTTATAATGGATAGAGCAAGTTGTAAACTAGTTTTATGGTTTTTGTACATGTTGCACCCAAAATAAAAATAGGGAAACGGGATCGAGTATACTCACAGTTTTGAAAGCTAAATCCGACTTAAATCCCCAGAGTGTGGTAGGTTGATTATCTTGGAGCACCTTTCCCTTCTACAAGAAGTAACAAAGGTGTATGAGTGTTGGGAGTTTACGGAGGATTATGGATCCGGAGTTTAAATAATGCAAAAATAGTATTATGAAAATAATCATCTTGGGACTCACGACACTTGTTCCTGACACTATAGAAACCTCAAGGATTTGGTGCGTTTTTCATGGATTCGAAGATCCATTAGAATCGTGACAAGTTGTATGGTCCTTAGATGATGTAACTAGTTTCTTAACAGATAACTATTTAGTCATCATTAAGTCTTTGTTACTTAGTTATAGGTACATATTTAAATTATATATAAAATGCATAACTTATAAGTCAAGTAGGAGTTAGGAGATCAAGGTCTCCATTTTGGTACCTCTTGTCACACCCTAACTGATGGCGGAAACATCGGGATGAGACGAAAACTAGATTGCAAGAGGCTTCATAACGCTAATTGTGTCAAGTGTTTAATAATTACCTTTTTTCATAGTTTAAATCAAATAATACAAAATTTAGATCCCGACACGTAACAAATATAACTTAATTTCATTGATAACGATTTAATACAAGATATTGAAACGAAATACATGTTTGAAACAAATACAATACAATAAGTATTTAAAGTTTGAATACGTTTCTAGGCAATCCTACTAGATTCCATGTGTCATCAAAATTCCTGCAACATGTATTAAAAGCATAGATCAATACAAAAGTATTAGCGAGCATACAAGTTTGAAATTAATTATAAGTATAAAAGTTTGTTTTGATTGTGACAAGTATATATTCAAGTCGAATCACACGAATATGTAGACCACTTTCGCATAACAATAGCATGTAATCGAATTCCTTAACTAGCATACATAGTATTCTAAGCATAACGATATCATGAGAATACATGTCAAAACTAATAAGCATAAACAAACTCAAGCATAACAAGTAGCATGTATAGACGAGTTTAAACCAACACATATAACTCACATAAGCGTAACTGATGGCACATTTGGTATTGTGAACACATTTAATTTTGTTTAAAATAAATTTTGTAATTTATACATGTTGCACCCCAAAATGCATTAAAGTGTAAAAAGGCGGTCGAGTATGCTCACAGTTTTGCAAAGTTTCCTTTGGTGATTCCGTGAAGAGTTGGAGGTTGGAGCTTCAAAGCTTCCTTTAAAACACTTAGTGTTTTATTTTAGAACTCTTAGAGTTCTCTTCCTTGCTTGGAAGATTTGAGAGAAGTAGAGAGGTTAAGAGAAGTATGATTGGAGCACTTAGTATCCTTTTAGAATTCTTAGAATTCTTGATTTAGAGATATTGAGAGAATTATAGAGATGGAGAGAAGAATGATGTGAATAAAATGGTAGAAGGAGGTTGATATTTATAGGTAGAGAAAGTGGAAAAGGGTGAAATATGATTGGTTAAAAAAGGTGGAAGAGGATTGAAAAGATGATTGGTGGAGAAAGCAGGTGGAAAAGGGTGAAATATGATTGGTTAAAGAAGGTGAAAGAGGATTGATGAGGTGGAAAGATGATTGGTATATTTCTTGGTATTTCTTGAGTATATATTATGTAATGAGTATATAAAAAGTATAAAAGTATAATTCAAGTATTGAGGATGTGCGTATAAGTATTTATACGTATAATTGTGTCGGTTTGCGTATAAATACGTATTTAGATGATCGGTTGTGTGAATAAAAAAAATATGTATAAAGTATGAATTTTATTATGATTAATGCCTCGAGTTGTGAGATTGAAATTAAAATACGAATGTAAGGTTTCTAAAATTAGAATAGGGATACGGAAATTTTTAAAATAGAAATATGAAGATACGAGGGGTTACACGGATAACGAATAACAATTAATAATACACACACACACACACATATATATTTTTATTATGTTTTAACGACCCGAATTATGATACAAATATTTATTTTCTAAAATAAGGATGCGAAAAAGCGAGGCGTTACAGTCTCCCCTACATTAGGAAATTTCGTCCCGAAATTTATTTAAGAGGGAGACTTTAGAATAATAGGGCATTTTGAAGCATGTATGGGTATAATCGCGAAATAGGTTGTGAGTGATTAAAGTTTGTATTAAACATAGTAGTGAAACACCGAATTTCTCATGGCACGTTTTACGAAAGTTTGGTAATATAGTAGTAACACTTATATATAGGAAGTACCCGAGGCGTATCCACCATGTTTATACTATATTACTTCTGTTTCGCTAATCGGTGTCATGTTACGTTCCGTGTCACGATTAGGGTTTATTAACGTATTACAAGTGAGAATGATAGCATATATAGAGTCTCAAGTATATAAGTATAATTGCATTTAAGTATGAGAGAGTATACTGTATAAGTATGAGTATAAGTGTAAGTGTGCGTATTCGCACATTCGTGTACAATACAGATGGTATATTTTAGTTTAACCAAGATTAACGGATTACTGGCATGTGAATAAACAGGTCAAACCATCATGTACCGCAATGTAGACTACCCATCATCGTTAAAACGAAGAGGGTGTAAAATAGTTTACTTAACATGACCTCAAGAATATGGGCAGGCGTCACTCCTATAGCGCTACACAAGCGCTATACATGTTAAGGTGTGGCTTGATCAAAGTTAATGATGAGTCTACCATATAAACATGTGAATAAACAAGTCAAACCATCGTGTACGCAATGTTGACTAGTCAATATTGTTGAATCATAGTGTAAAATAGTTTACTTAACATGATCCCAAGTCTCAAGGGCGGTACACTACTCCTATAGCACTACGCATAGTGCTATACATGTTAAGGTGTGATTTTATAACGAGTTTATCACATATAATGTTCCAGTAATCCCAAATCAAGTATGATGTTTAGTATGCACCTATAGAATCGTTGCGTAATAGATTTAGTATAAATGCGAAGTTTGTCGTGCATAAATTTGATTTTAGTATAGTGTGACATTAAAAAAATGAAGGAATAAGAATTATATACCATAAAATGTAAGATAGCATAAAAGAGAGGCTTGTTAAAATGTTGGAGTGTTTCAGTTTTAGAAACTTCGACTATTCCAAAGTGACTCGTAAGTCCTTTCGAATTAGGGAGACATGATTTGGCCTAATAGGTATAATACTCTCGTCGCCAAACGATTAACAGTACTTTACCCTTTCAGTTAGTACATGTCCCTAATTTGATCGAAAAATACGAAACTTTGGCGAGATTGAAATTGAGGAGTGGGACCAGTCATCAAGGTGTGGATGTCAATCCTGGCTTGACAATTTCGTCCCCAAATTGTGGTTTATTGAACGTATCAAGATATAATCTCGAATCATCAATAAAGAATCCACTAGATTATGAAATGAAACTCCCATCAAGATATGGATATCACTCATGACTTGATGGTGAATTTCGTGCGAAATAACATGTAAAACGGATTGAAACTCGTCACTAATGGCGGGAATCACCCCTGTATTGATGAGTTATTTCGATTGTGGAACAAGAATATACTCAAAAGCGTGTGTTGTGTTTCATGTCTTAGGAAAGACATATTGTAAGTTTTAGGATCAAAAGGGGGAGAAGCATGATAGAAAGAATAACATTTTAGACAAGTATCACAAATGGTCAAGAGTATGGTACTTAAACTATAGACTAGGTCGAACATGGCAATTCTACCTAATTCCCTATAGTTATGGCTCTGATACCAATCTGTCACACCCCAACCGATGGCGGAAACATCGGGATGAGACGAAAACTAGATTGCAAGAGGCTTCATAACGCTAATTGTGTCAAGTGTTTAATAATTACCTTTTTTTCATAGTTTAAATCAAATAATACAAAATGTAGATCCCGACACGTAACAAATATAACTTCATTTCATTGATAACGATTTAATACAAGATATTAAAACGAAATACATGTTTGAAACAAATACAATACAATAAGTATTTAAAGTTTAAATGCGTTTCTAGGCAATCCTACTAGATTCCATGTGTCATCAAAATTCCTGCAACATGTATTAAAAGCATAGATCAATACAAAAGTATTGGCAAGCATACAAGTTTGAAATCAATTATAAGTATAAAAGTTTGTTTTGATTGTGACAAGTATATATTCAAGTCGAATCGCACGAATATGTAGACCACTTTCGCATAACAATAGTATGTAATCGAATTCCTTAACTAGCATGCATAGTATTCTAAGCATAACGATATCATGAGAATACAAGTCAAAACTAATAAGCATAAACAAACTCAAGCATAACAAGTAGCATGTATAGACGAGTTTAAACTAACACATATAACTCACATAAGCATAACTGATGGCACATTTGGTATTGTGAACACATTTAATTTTGTTTAAAATAAATTTTGTAGTTTATACATGTTGAACCCCAAAATGTATTAAAGTGTAAAAAGGGGGTCGAGTATGCTCACAGTTTTGCAAAGTTTCCTTTGGTGATTCTGTGAAGAGTTGGAGGTTGGAGCTTCAAAGCTTCCTTTAAAACACTTAGTGTTTTATTTTAGAACTCTTAGAGTTCTCTTCCTTGCTTGGAAGATTCGAGAGAAGTAGAGAGGTTGAGAGAAGAATGGTTGGAACACTTAGTATCCTTTTAGAATTCTTAGAATTCTTGATTTAGAGATATTGAGAGAATTAGAGAGATGGAGAGAAGAATAGTGTGAATAAAATGGTAGAAGGAGGTTGATATTTATAGGTAGAGAAAGTGGAAAAGGGTGAAATATGATTGGTTAAAAAAGGTGGAAGAGGATTGAAAAGATGATTGGTGGAGAACGGAGGTGGAAAATGGTGAAATATGATTGGTTAAAGAAGGTGAAAGAGGATTGATGAGGTGGAAAGATGATTGGTATATTTCTTGGTATTTCTTGAGTATATATTATGTATTGAGTATATAAAAAGTATAAAAGTATAATTCAAGTATTGAGGATGTGCGTATAAGTATTTATACGTATAATTGTGTCGGTTTGCGTATAAATACGTATTTAAATGATCGGTTGTGTGAATAAAAAAATATGTATAAAATATGAATTTTATTATGATTAATGCCTCGAGTTGTGAGATTGAAATTAAAATACGAATGTAAGGTTTCTAAAATTAGAATAGGGATACGGAAATTTTTAAAATAGAAATACGAAGATACGAGGCGTTACACGAATAACGAATAACAATTAATAATATATATATACACACACACATATATTTTTATTATTTTTTAACGCCCCGAATTATGATACAATTTATTTTCTAAAACAAGGATGCGAAAAAGCGAGGCGTTACACCTCTAGTGTCATGGATTTCATGCATGAGGTAGGAAGAACAAGCTTCCATTTAGGTACGTCTAATGTTCACCACTACACTTGTGTTATAAACACAAGGAGGGTCATGAACTAAATAATAACAACAACTAATCTAATATAAAACATCAAGCAGTGTGTGGATTCAAGATGGGTTGTCAAGGCTAGACCATCATCACACATGCACAAGTTGAACTTGGACACTACTTGTGGGTATAAACCCAAGTTGAAAATAGAAAGTTTGTGAGGTTTTCACCTCTATTTTGACTTGTCTCAACCTTGTTTTTAAGCCTAACCAACCACTTTTAGTGTTGTAAGCATTAGGACATAGGTTTGAGATGAGATAACTCAAGTTTGAACAAGATTAGATAAAAACAAAAACAAAAAGTCCACTTTGGAGCCTTTTTCTGGACATTCCTAGCTTGATGGCGTAACTTTGTGTAAAAAGCATAAATGCGGAATGAGGGATTTCACCAAAAATTGCAGGCCATTGGGCCTATCTTGTGTGCAAATCATCTCGTTGATGTAACAAGAGTGTCTTCAAGTGTCTAATTTGTGTAAGATGTCTTAGGAAAACACATAGTAATATGTAGACGAAAGTAGAGATAGAAGCAAAGTAAGAAGAATTAACATTTTAAGCATGAATAAAGAATGGTCAAAGTCGGACACTTAAACTATAGACTAGGTCAAGAGCATGACAATTTTCCTAATTCCCTATAGTTATGACTCTGATACCAATCTGTCAGACCCCAACCAATGGCGGAAACATACCAATCTGTCACACCCCAACCGATGGCGGAAACATCGGGATAAAACGAACAAATTGCTCAAACATCATAACACTACTTTGCGACAATATTTAACAACTCAAATTTCATTGATACTAAAAGGAAATACATTGTTTCGAGAATAAAATTACAACAAGTTCCAAATAACAATTTCAACTAAACGAAGTACATAATCAAAATTGGGCGTGTATCTAATCTACCGTAGTTGTGTTTCTTCCATGACATCAACTTAATTTCCTGCAACATGTATTAAAATTATATATATCAACAAAAACGTTGGCGAGCATACAAGTTTGATACATAGCATAATGAAGAATAATTTTGTCTTATATCCAACATGGCAACTGGTACATAAATGGTGATTGCATACTAGAACATGTGAAATCATATGTCAAACCAAAGTCTATCGCAATTGTGATTACCCAGCATTGTCATAAACGGGTGTTTAATAGTTTACTTAACAATACCACAAGCATACGGGCGGACGTTACTCCTATAGCGCTATATTTGTTAAGGTTGGCTAGCAAAGTTAATGATCATATATCACAAGTCTAACATAGCATGCGTTAATTGAGTATATAAACAAGTATCATGTTATAATGGATAGAGCAAGTTGTAAACTAGTTTTATGGTTTTTGTATATGTTGCACCCAAAATAAAAATAGGGAAACGGGATCGAGTATACTCACAGTTTTGCAAGCTAAATCCAACTTAAATCCCCAGAGTGTGGTAGGTTGATTATCTTGGAGCACCTTTCCCTTCTACAAGAAGTAACGAAGGTGTATGAGTATTGGGAGTTTGCGGAGGATTATGGATCCGGAGTTTAAATAATGCGAAAATAGTATTATGAAAATAATCATCTTGGGACACATGACACTTGTTCTTGACACTATAGAAACCTCAAGGGTTTGGTGTGTTTTCATGGATTCGAAGATCCATTAGAATCATGACAAGTTGTATAGTCCTTAGATGATGTAAGTAGTTTCTTAACAAATAACTATTTAGTCATTATTAAGTCTTTGTTACTTAGTTATAGGTACATATTTAGATTATATATATAAAATGCATAACTTATAAGTCAAGTAGGAGGTAGGATATCAAGGTCTCCATTTTGGTACCTCTAGTGACATGGATTTCATGCATGAGGTAAGAAGAACAAGCTTCCATTTAGGTACCTCTAATGTTCACCACTACACTTGTGTTACAAACACAAGGATGGTCATAACCTAAATAATAACAACAACTAATCTAATATAAAACATCAAGTAGTGTGTGGATTCAAGATGGGTTGCCAAGGCTAGACCATCATCACACATGCACAAGTTGAAATTGGACACTATTTGTGGGTGTAAACCCAAGTTGAAAACAGAAAGTTTGTGAGGTTTTCACCTCTAGTTTGACATGTCTCAATCTTGTTTTTAAGCCTAACCAACCACTAATAGTGTTGTAAGCATTAGGTCATAGGTTTGAGATGAGATAACTCAAGTTTGAACAAGTATAAAAAAGTTTAGATGAAAACAGAAACAAACAATCCACTTTGGAGTCTTTTTCTGGACATTCCAGAGCCTGGTTTTTCATGGAAAACAAATGGAAATGTTCCTAAGGTTAATCCAAGCAAGTGGGAAAAAGAATTGAGTGATTTCGTTAAGAATAGAGTGAGTTATGCTCACTTTTGTGAAAGATGAACTTTCTGCTCGAACTTGTAATTAGCAGCTGATTATGGATGATTTGAGAGTGATATGGAGGATTAGAAAAGTGTGAAATGCTTGGAAGAGGTGTGGGATTTGTAGGGGAAGAGTTAGGTTAGGTTGGTGGGTGATTTAATGGTGTTTTGAGGCCATTGGGTGAGAGTTAAGTGTGTGGATTCGTGCAAAATCGCGGCTGATTCGAAAGTTCCCCCATCAGGTCCCCTTACGGACCGTAAGGGGGGATCCTTGCGGTCCGTATTCAAAAGTTCCCCCGTTAGGTCCCCTTAAGGACCGTAAGGGGGGATCCTTGCGGTCCGTAAGGCTTGGTCAGGAGCCAAACCTCATTTTTGATTTTTTTTGTTTGATAACATACTTAAAGGTTATAACTTGCTATTTTATGAACAATTAAAGGTTTCTAAGCAAAAATAACAAGTGTTAAAGGTTCCATATGTATAAATTGAATAAGATTAAGTATGAATATCACGTATAGTCTCCGTATCAAACATGTATGTTACATATTGCAAGTATATCAAGTGTTTATGCGTATTTGCGGATCAAGTAGCATATATGAAAAATATAAACGAGTTTGACATGACAAAATAGGACACGTGTTTCATTACGATTCAAGTCTCGAAATAAAGATTGCAACTGAAAGATGAGTGCAACGATTACAAAGTTTCCAAAAATAGAATACAACAAGAACTTTCCAAATATAGAAAGTTTGAAATAGATGGGCGTTACAAAAGTCATAGTGCCAATGTGTTTTGGAATGAACGGAACTGCAACAAACATACCCGTTTGACTTTTACTAGTCAAACTGCATTTTACATGAACCTTATTGTACACCTACAACTGAAAAATACAAGTAATCTCAATAGACTCTGATGACTTCTGAAAGCAAACTGCATATTGCAACATGTCTTCCTAGCATTACAAATTAAAAATCAAAATGTCTCAACATCAAACATAGATTCAGTTGATTTGTAAAAGTTATACTGCATACAACATCAAACTTAATATCATTACAAACATAAATTCAAATTGTCTAACATCAGGCATAGAATAAATTAAATTCTCTTAACAACCAAACATCAAACATCAACCTTGAGTAGAAGGAGTAGCCTGTGGTGCACCTTGTGTTTCATTGTGGGAAACAAGTTCCTCTGTTGCATTTGCACTACTACATGGCCCTCCTTGTCCTTTGCAACTTCTACTATTGTGTCCTAGATTCCCACACTTGCTGCATTTGGTTATGCCCCCTTCCTGGTCATTTTTCCTGATTTTTCAAAGGTTGCCTAAACCTCATCCATAGTCTTTCTTCGTTTTTTTGGACGTCCCACCTGGGTATGATGTTTGGGTGCAGTGAGTGTAGTTTGGGAATTTGAAAGTGTCCACATGTCTGGCCCATATATTGGTTCAATGACATGCTGGTAAAATTCCTTCATGTATCTAACCAATATGCTCTGGACACCTGATTTCCAATACCCCAATCCCTAACGCATTTCTGGTTATGTCCCGTATAGCAACAACTCCATGTTACAAGGTATCCCAGTCAAATCCCACCTCCTGCAAGAACATGCTTTAAATCTAAAGTCACCACACATCTAGACCTAGAACCTATCACCTGCCAATCAAATGGTTTTCATATTAGTAAAATCATACAATAAAACTATAACAGTTTAAGATATGATACCTAGTACTTGGAAGAATTCACCATCAGAACATTCATCTGTGATGTTTATTCCTTATCCTTAATTTCTTAAAAGACTCCTTCAACATATGGTGTAAGTGGACCTTTGCATTTAGCTTGAACCTTCTTGATATTGACAATCCTTTTTGTCATGTATTCTTTGATGAAGTACAAACATGTGATCACATGCTTGTCTCTAGCTCAAAGTATTTGCTTATTAAACACCTCGCGGATGCTATGAGTAAAATATCACTTTGTGCCTAACTAGAGAAATGTGCTCTTGACCAAGATTCGACTGGGATCTCAGATAACCAATGATGTAACTTAGGGCCTGCATATTTTACCTCTTGCATAGCTATGTTAAAGTAAGTCACACTGGTCATCATGGTTGCTCTACTTAACATATTCTTAAACACAACACCTTTCCACGGCTTTTTCATCTTTTCATGGATGTGTCTAAGACAAAACCTATGCTCTGCATTAGGAAACATCCTCTTCATTGTTGGAATTAGACCCTACATGAATTGGACAACAACAAGTCATGAATACATAATTGAATAATGACTAGGTAATTGGATTGTGATTACATATCTTTTGCCTATCACCGATGAATGTGTAAGGAAGGGTGTCTGTTAAGTCCAGATCTTCCTGGAGGATATTAAGGAACCGGGCCTAACTCTTATAAGTTTCAGCTTCAACAAGAGCAAAAGGAAGTTGATATATACCGTTGTTACCATCAACACTAACATCACTTAAGATCTGTCCTGGATGAGGACCTTTCATAAAACAACCATCCAATCCAAGAATGTCTTCCACTAATCGTATAACCTCTCTTCATTGCAAGAATGTAAAGCCTTTTGAATTTCCTAGTCACTGAATTAGGGTTTGGACACGGCTCCACATCTATTCTGATGATGCTTCCTGGAATTGCCCTTATCAGTTCTTCGCAATAACTTCTAAGCAACCATACTGATCTCTTTAATCTCAATGTAACTTTCTGGTAGCAATTACTTTAGCTCTAAAGATCTTCATAATAAAAAAATTTACTTGATGCTTTTTCTGGATATAATCCTTTAGAGCTGGTAGGGGTATTGTAGGATTGGTTTAAACAAGAGGTGTAATATCTTTGCTATTCCACTCATAGTGGAGACACCAGCCTCTCTAGTTTGGAGGCAGTTGTGTTCATAGTGAATTTTTTTAACACACCAAGTATCTAGGGTTGATGGTCTTAATATATGAATAGCCCAGGGACAAGTACGTTTAATTTTCCTTTTAGGTTTAGGTTTTCATTAACTTTCACATTCCTGCCCGTCAACACTTGCCAATCTTGGATTTGTTCCCCTACACACTATCCTGTACCTTAATAACCCATTCTTACAAATGTAAACCTCTCTTCTTCAATAAATATTCCTTCACAATCTAATTCAAAGTCTCCTTATCATCAATCAACTGCCCAATATACTATGCCATATAGGGGTCAAACCTCTTCGTGAGTATAGATCCATTTACTCGCTTGATGCTCGAACAACTTCGGTTAACTTATTGTAACATGAGTATAGATCCATTTCCTCGCTAGATGCTCGAATTCGCCATTTACCACGCGCCATTGCTTGATTAACCCTGGGAATCGTCACTGTATTCATCATGTAATCGAGATTGAGACCAAAAATCTTCAATGCACAGGGTCGCTGATTGAAATGATAGTGAATTGGGGGGGGGTATAGAGGGTCTAGGAGGGTTGAAGGGTGAGATTACGATTATACCCTTCTTGATTGACAGCTGGTTAATAGATCAGACGAAAAACAAAGTATAGGGTGGCAAGTTGTAAGAAAATGAAAGTTTGATGGTGCAGTAAAAGGTATTTAAAATAGGAAGACAAAACAAAAAATGACACAAACTACGAGAAATTGTAGTTTACTCTTGCAAAAAAATATTTACTTGTCCTAAAAGGTCTCGCTTTAAAAAGGTTGATTTTATTATAGAAAGGTTGAGCAAGCTTGGGGTTTGTAATTGAAAAAAAGGTTGATTTTATTATAGAAAGGTTGAGCAAGTTTGGGGTTTGTAATTAAAAATTGAGTTATTTGAATGATAATAGAAGAAAAGTCAAAGATAAATGGTGTATTTTTTTACGACTCTGAGACTCGGAATCATCATGCCATGCGTAAGAGAACTTTCTTTTTTAGTTATATTAAAAATATACTATTTTATAGTGTTAACTAAATTATCAATCTCCGTCATCATATAGTGTTAACTAAATTATCAATCTTAAGCAATCATTATTGTATATTTATTTTATGATCACAGTTTATTTAACATTTTCTAGTATAGTGTTAGGCTATGGGTATACTATAATATATTGAGTGTTTATGATAACATGGTATGTTAATCAGTATTGCATACCATTCCCTTCTTGTTTTAAACGTCATTAAAGAGGTTATAGGTTAACATATTAACCTGACTAGGAGTGAGCAAAATAACCGAACCGTTACCGAAATAACTGAAAACTCCGAACCGAAACAAAAATCGACCGTTCGGTTTTTGGATTTTTAATAACTGTTCGGTTCGGTTTTCGGATAACCATTTTTAATAACCGAAAATAACCAAACCGAATCGATAAGTTATAATAGTAGGCCAAATTCTTATATTTTTGTGTTCAAGTTTAAGTTGTTTTAATGTTTAACCCATGCTACTAAGAATTATTAATTTTATTCTTCATTGTCAAATATTAACGTGTTTATTTATCATTGAAATGATTTATCTATTGTTTAAAAGAAAAAAATTAACATAAAAATTAAATGATTTTCAAAGTACTATATAAAAGAAAATAGATTAGAATGTTAGGTTTATGTGAATAATATTAATTAAAAAGATTAAATATATTAAGTTGTATGTAAACCCAACATTTAAGAAAGATTCTTGATCTTTGAATTATGCTTTTCATTTTTGAATCTTACATAATTTGTTTCAAAAACCGAAAATCGAACCGAACCGTTGCTAAAATCGAAAAACCGAAACCGTAAAAGTAAAACCGAACGGTTTTCAAAAACCAAAATCCAAACTTTCGGTTACGGTTTTACCCAAAAACCAAACCGAACCGTGCACACCTCTAATCTAGACATTAAGAGATTGAATTAATTATTGTTTTCTTTTTTAAACTAAAAACCGCTAAAAATAGGGTTAGATGAAGTCAACGAGTTTAAACCATATCCTTAGAATGAGGTAGAGTGAAATGACCAAAATAGGTAATGTAGCACTTAGGTGGAGTTAAGAAGGGTTAAAATATACCCTAAGGCCTTAAATAGTAAGATTGATAACCATCTTAGGCGATAGCTTATTACATAACACAGAAACAAATCAGTTTTTGGTTTGAACAATATAATTCGTTTATTAAATAAGTCTATTTGAGGGTGGGGTTGGGTTCAATTGACAAAACCATTGGAGTTAAGGTGATGCTCCCTTGAGGTCAAGAGTTCAAGCCCAATTTGATGTAATTTAAGTCGTTAAAAATAGTTTATTTGAACACTAATAAACGCATAATTCCAAATATAACTTGTTTATATTCCAAATATAACTTATTTAATTAGCTCGTAGTAATTTTTTTTTGAAAGGAAAACTTCATTCAAAAAACACCACAAGCGGGCCTCAAAACAAGGACCCCCGGGCAAGCAAACGACATTACATCAAATCCAAAGGATATTTACATCAATTATTCCAATCTATATCTTTCCACCTAGACCTATTCCGAATCCAAAAATACGACGATGATTTTATATTCTCTATAACTTCAATCGGTCTTCGAGATTTGTCTTTAAAAATGCGAGCATTACGTTCATTCCACAATGCCCACATTGTAGTAAAAACAATACCTCTTAAAATCTATTTTGTCTCCTTCGAAACTGTTTGAGTTTCCACCACTTGCAAAAGGTCCGTCACATCGAAAGCAAATATAAGACTCAATCGGCACCACGCACCAACTCTACTCCAAACCTCATTCGAAAACAAACACCCAGTGAAAAAAATGAATCGCCGTTTCCGGGTACGATTGACAAAGAACACAAGAGGCGTTTTGCAAATTAACTCCACGTTTAAGCAGCTCCGACGTAGTTGGAAGCCGGTTGTGAGCAGCCCTCCAGACCATGATCTTGCATTTTAAAGGGACCCATCCTTTCCATTTCACCTTCGAATTATTAACTGCCTGCGAAGTAGAGGCGATCAATTTATTGCAGCGCTCACAGTGAAAATACCATCGGCTATAGTCTTCCACTTCCATTCATCTAATCCTCCTCTCCAATTGAAATCATGGATATCACTTAGGAGTTGAAACAGTTCAGTCACTTCCTGATACGACGAAGGAACTGATCTCCAATCCCACTCAAGGCTCTTAACATCATTTACACATCGAAGCCGATCTGAAACCTTGACCCAATTATTTTTTTCCAGCCTAAACAGGTTCGGATAAGTAATTCGAAGAGGTTCTTCACGTAACCAAGTGTCTCCCCAAAAGTTAATAGTAGAACCATCACCAAGCATACCAACAAAATAGCTATTAAGAGACTTGCCATTTGGGAGTTTTTTCTCCCCCACTTTCACGATTTGTTTCCAACAACCGCTAGCCGAAGTGCTACAAGGTAACATAGCCCAAGGCCTACTCGAACCATGACACCCCATAATAATTTTCTTCCATAAGCTATTAACTTCTTTTTTGACTCGCCACGTCCATTTTAGAAGAAGCGCTTCATTGACCTCTTGTAGTTTTGCAACGCCTAAACCACCTTTCTTTCTCGGAGTAGTTATTATATCCCAAGCAACCCAAGGAATCTTTCTTTCTTCACAAGAACCCGCCCACAAAAAACGCCTCATAATAGCCTCAATAATATCAATCACCGCCTTAGGAGCTTTATAAAGCGAAAGATAATAAATTGGTAAACTTTCAAGAACCGATTTAATAAGAATTAACCGGCCCCAATAGATAATGTTTTCGCTTTCCAAGACGCAAGACAAGCCTTTATAACTTCAATAACCAAGGTCCAATTGCTAATACGAGTCATCTTAGCCCCTACTTGAATTCCTAAGTAAACGAAAGGAATCCCTCCTCTTTTACAACCCAAGATTTCCATCATGTTATCAACCTCCATGTCTTCGGTACCAACCCCAAATAAATTCGACTTATGAAGATTAATCCGAAGACTCGAACATAGATAGAAAATTCGAAGAATCCTGGTGATACTCTGAATATTCTCGCGAGACCACTCTCCCAAAATAAGGGCGTCGTCCGCATAGAAAAGATGAGTAATATCCACTTCATTATCCGAGAAATTAATACCCTTGAATTCGCCGATCTCTTTAGCTTTCTTCAATAACCATGAAAGAGATTCCATCACAATTAAGAATAAGAAAGGAGAAATAGGGTCGCCTTGACGAAGACCCTTTTCACATTTAAATTCGAAGGTTGGCGAACCATTAACAAGGACCGCGGCTCTAGATGACTCGAGAATCCCCCTAATCCAACCACACCAAATCGGAGGAAAACCCATTTGAGACATAATAGATATCAACAAGTTTCAGTTGACATTGTCGTAGGCCTTCTCGAAGTCTATTTTTAAAAGAAAAGCCTTCCTATTTCTTTTTATCAACCAATCCATCACCTCATTAACCACAAGAGGACCATCAAGAATAAAACGATCAGATAAGAAAGCCGATTGAGACTCAGATATAACCTGACCCATACTCTTTTTGAGACGATTCACAAGTATTTGAAATAACTTTACTAATCATCCCAATAAAGGTAATAGGTCTATAATCTTTGAGACCCAAAGGCGTTTTAATCTTAGGAATCAAAGTAATAAAAGACGACCCGCATCCAGGATTAATAATACCTGACCCATGAAACTCCACCAAGATACGATAAAAATCCTACTCCACCAAGAAAATTAAACCCCTCGGGCCCTGGCGCCTTGTTTGAGCCACAATCAAAAACCGCCTCTTTGATTTCTTGTTTAGAAAACATAGCAACCAAAGACACCCCGTCCTGATCATTAATCTTCTTCAAGCCCGAACATACTAACTCCGGCCGGAACGGAACATCCTCTTTAAAATGGTCTCTAAAAAATCGCATTATTTCTCTCTTGACCAAAGTTGGCTTTACAACCCATTCCCCATTAACCACAAGGCCCGGAATAGAATTTCTCGCCTTCTCCCATTAACAACTCTATGGAAGAAACTCGAGTTTTCATCGCCAAGAGAAGCCTACTGCACTCGAGATTTCTGTTTAATATCACACGCTTTATGAAGCTCGATTTCTTCAAGACTCTTCTTGCATTCAGACCACACCCAAAGATCTGTCTCATCAAAGTCTTTTTGTTCCATTTGTAACTCGATCTCCTCCTTTTCTTTCCGCATCCGAGATTCATCTTCAGCTTCTTTAATACAATGCTTTTTAAACCAAACTTTTAAACAAAACCGAAGCTTCTTCAACTTATTATGCAAATTTGTATCCGGCGGCCCCGTATTATTCCACCCCTCTAAAACCGACGTGATAATGTCTTCGCATCCCGTACGATCCAACCACGAGTCGAACCACCAAAAAGGCTTCGGGCCAAAATTTGTATCATTCACCGAAAAAACCAAAGGAGAATGGTCAGAGAGCTCTCTATTAAGAGCTCTAACACACGCATTAGGCCATTTATTAAACACATTGTCACAAACGAACACTCTGTCGATTCTACTCAGCTTACAAATAACTTTTTTTAAATCCTATTTAAATAACTTGTTTATATTTCAGAGTTAGGATATACTAGATAATTTATCTGGGTAGAAGGATTAGAAAATAATCTTGACCATCTATTTAGCAATCAATGGCTAAGATTAAATTAGTAGAATTGAACAAAAAAGGAGTCGTGTGGGTTTCTTAAAGGTATTCTAGTCTATCAAAGGCAATAGCTTCTCTCTCCTTCAATTCCCCAAATTTTTAAAACGTTAATAACTCCTTCATACGACATTTTTTTTAAATTAGACAAAAAAACGAGTGTTTTTTTATCTTTAAAACGAGTATATACTATTGCTATATTTTTGAAAAACAAATTTCGAAAACCCAGATACGTAAAACGTAATTGACAAAAAGTATAAAAATGACTTTTCTTTTTCTAAAACGCAATTAACAAAAAACACATTTTTTTTCTAAAACGCAATGGCCTAAAAACACAAAGAAATGTTTTTTTTTTCTAAAACGCAATGGAATAAAAACACAAAGAAATGTTTTTTTTTCTAAAACGCAATGGAATAAAAACACAAAGAAATTTTTTTCTTTTCTAAAACGCAATGGATTAAAACAAAAAAAGATGAGTTTTTTCAAAAACTAAGTGGACTAAAAACAAAAAGAAATGTGTTTTTTTTCTAAAATGCAATGCACTAAAAACATAAAAAAATGTTTTTTTTTCTAAAACGCAAGAGACTAAAAACACAAAAATATGTTTTTATAAAACGCAATGGCTAAAAACACAAGAAAATGTGTTTTTCCTAAAGCGTAATGAACTAAAAACATAAAAAAATGTGTTTTTTTTTCGTAAAACGCAAATAGATTAAAAACACAGAAAAACGTGTTTATCTAAAACGCAATAGATTAAAAACACAGAAAAACGTGTTTATCTAAAACGCAATGGACTAAAAACACAAAAAAAACTTGTTTTTTATAAAATGTAATGGATTAAAAAATGTGTTTAAATTAAAATGCAATGGACAAAAAACACACAAAAAATATGTTTTATCAGTGTGTTATAAAATGTAATAGACTAAATATACAATAAAAGTGTTTTACTATTATATATATATATATATATATATATTAAAAAGAGAAGTCAATGAATTTTGTTTATAATATTATAATAATATGTAGTTTTTAAATACTTTTATTATTTAATATTATATATGTAGTTATTTTCTTTACCTTTAAGTTGGATAAGTTTGGTGTCAACCAGTATTGAAAATACCGGTATGAACCGGTTCGTTATCGGTACATGACGGTAAAATTGTGTTAATAAACACAATTGAAAAGCATAATGAAATTAATTATACACAATGAACCAACAACCACAAACTCATCAATTAACGTAAAACACAATGACTTGGGTATGTCTAGTTGATTGTTTGGCCTCTCTTTTTAAACACAATGGTGAAAAATGCAAGTATTATACATAATATTATACATGATAACATTTTGAAGTTGCAACAATAGTTTACTTTTTGTGCTTTTCATTTTTACCACAAAAGTTTGAAAGCTTTCATTTGTAATATTTTACAAATACATATAACATTTTGAAGTTGCAACAATAGTTTACTTTTGGTGATTTTCATTTTTACCACAATAACATTTTGAAGTTGCAACAATAGTTTACTTTTTGTGCTTTTCATTTTTACCACAAAAGTTTGAAAGCTTTCATTTGTAATATTTTACAAATACATATAACATTTTGAAGTTGCAACAATAGTTTACTTTTGGTGATTTTCATTTTTACCACAAAAGTTTGAAAGTTATACATAATAACATATTGAAGTTGCAACAATCATTTACTTTTTGTGCTTTTCATTTTTACCACAAAAGTTTGAAAGTTTTCATTTGTAATATTTTACAAATACATATAATTTTGAAGTTGCAACAATAGTTTACTTTTTGTGCTTTTCATTTTTACCACAAAAGTTTGAAAGCTTTCATTTGTAATATTTTACAAATACATATAACATTTTGAAGTTGCAACAATAGTTTACTTTTTGTGATTTTCATTTTTACCACAAAAGTTTGAAAGTTATACATAATAACATTTTGAAGTTGCAACAATCGTTTACTTTTTGTGCTTTTCATTTTGACCACAAAAGTTTGAAAGTTTTCACTTGTAATATTTTACAAATACATATAACATTTTGAAGTTGCAATAATAGTTTATTTTTTATGCTTTTCATTTTTACCACAAAAGTTTGAAAGTTTTCATTTGTAGTATTTTACAAATAAATTAAGGAATGGTTTTACTTCTAGATTTTTAATTGATTTATTTAATTAATTTAAGAAATAATTATATTAAAGAATTTTTTTATAACTTCTATTACTAAACATAACATTTAGTGAATGTTCATATCTATAGTATATGAATTAGACAATAAAGACATGTTAATTTAAATTTTGCCATCAAGACTTTCTTAATCAAACACCCTCGTAAACTCCTAGCACCTTTTAGTTTGATATTTTTTTCCTTCTTCCTTTTTTTTTTTGGTTACTCCCTGACTCCCAGTTAAGTTTCCAAGTCATAATTTTTAGAGTTAAATGCTTGGTTGGTCCTTGTGGTTTGCAAATCTTGCAGACTTGGTCCCAGTGGTTCACTAATTACACACTTGGTCCCAGTAGTTTCAAATGTTGCACTCGGGTGGTCCTTACCACTAACCTTTGTTAGATTTCTCAGTTAAGTATACATAAAATGTCTATTATACCCCTCGTCTTCTTCATCCTTTCTATCTCTCTGAATAAAAAGCCCTGTCAACCACCTGCAACTACTCTATCACTCGGGTGGTTGACATGGCTTTTTATTCAGAGAGATAGAAAGGATGAAGAAGACGAGGGGTATAATAGACATTTTATGTATACTTAACTGAGAAATCTAACAAAGGTTAGTGGTAAGGACCACCTGAGTGCAAAATTTGAAACTACTGGGACCAAGTGTGTAATTAGTGAACCACTGGGACCAAGTCTGCAAGATTTGCAAACCACAGGGACCAACCAAGCATTTAACTCTAATTTTTATTGCCCATTTTCTAAAAACTTTTTTAATCCTGAATTTCTAATACGTGTCGGTATAAATAAGAGTCCGTCTACATTTTGTGTCACGTGAATTACTTGGTGTTATAAATTCGTGTCTTTTCTTTATGTTTTTTTTTCCGGTTTTGGTTGTTCCTTGCCGCTCCCAATTGCTGGTAGCAAAGTTTTACGCCTAGCCCCGCAACGCGTGCGGCCTCAAAACTAGTTTTTACCATTATAAAAACTTAAAACACAATACCTTGAAATTATCATTATAAAAAAACTTAAAAAGCAATACCTTGAAAATAAAACACAATTAACATCTATATAGTTGATCTCTAATAATGAATGCATACATCACAAATTCATTGGAGCTCTAATATTATAATGCATACATCAAAGATCTTGTTTTGAAAGTATGATATGAATAGAACAAACACAAGAAACATAAAAATAAAAATTCAATTCAATTCAATAGAGAAGCTCTAATTATGAACGAATAGATTCAATTAAATTGAGGGGCTTAACTCTTCCATCTCAAATGAAAATGAACACAATATTCTACTAACCTTCATCTCAAGCAACAGTAATTGTTATCATCTGGATATGTATGGAACTTGAGAGACAGAAGTAGACCAAAAACATTAACTACTCAAAGCGCCACCACCAGAACTCCATCTCTCTACCTCCTTCGCTAGAAAACACAACGGAAGCTAAGTCGACAGTTGCCATCAAATGATGAGTTCGTAGATTGTATGTGAAGCGATTGTTATTGTACGGAGGATGCGAAGGATAATGACAGATGTCGGAAGTTTAAGGAGTTGTTTGTGACGTTGTCGCCGCCGGTTGAAGAGAGTGGAGGTGACAGCAGATTGGTGGAACGGTGGTGTAGGGAAGGTGAGGTTGTAGATTAGTGAAGACGGGGCTTCAGATATGAAAGATGTAGCTTTTGGAATACGGATGATTGACTAAAATGCCCTTTTCTTTAGTTTTTTAATTGTGTTATGTGTCCTTTTATTATTGCCTCCTACACTTACTATCCAAACAAAAATATTTAATATTTTCCCTTATATCCCAAATATAACTTATTTAATTAGGTCGTAGTATAAATATCACTTTTTTTAAACAAGTCCCTATTTAAAATTTTAAAGGACTATTTTAGAGTCTTAGTATTTAAAGTATGATCGTTAGATTTTTATATTTTCATTTTAACTAATTATTTTCTAAAGTGAAATTAATTTTACCTTTATAACTTTTTTACCAACTCTACATTTACAACAACTTTATTTTGTACAACTCACTACTCATTATGATAAAACTTTAATAGCGGAGTTTGTTTTAGAGGCAGCTGTGAGATTCGTTGTCGGTGATTTCTGGTTACATTAGTTGGAGATTGGAGACCAACCAGTGTTGGTAGAAACTGGATTGTTGAAATTCGATCGTATTATTTGGCAAAGGGTCAGATTGTGGTTTAAAGCTCTTCTCATTTTCGTTTTCTCTACCCGAGATCTATTGGAGGTCCATCATTGGGTCAGCCAAAATGGCAACTATCATGAGGATGATGCAGTGTATTATTCTTACATCATGATGGAGTATATGGAAACTCCGTAATGATCTTGTCTTCGCTAACAAGAGTTTCAAGGTTGTTCGAGACATCAACTGATTAAGGCTATCAGACACTTGTGGGTGAAAAATCAGTCTAATCTTGAATCACTTGAATGGGTGAATTGGTGTAGTCTTAGATTCTTGAGCTTGTATTTTTAGTTGTTGTCGTTTCTAGATCCGTTTCGTTTTAATAAATTACTTTGTTTACAAAAATACATATAACCAAAACAAGGAATATTCTATTCTATTCTATTCTATTTCAATTCAAAATTGAACTGGAATTCCTATTTTCTAAGTCATGAACACTGAGATCCAACACACCGTTTGTATTTGTTTGTTGACTCGCTCTTTGACTTTTCTTCTGTTATTTAAATTCAACCAAAGTATCCTTCATATAAATTCCTTTTTCACTTCTATTTCACATTCAGAAATGTTTAGAACCCAAAAAAACACAGAAATATTTTCAAATCTATGGTTGTTTCATCTTCATTTGGTTGTCGTTATCCGAATTATTATATGGATTAAATGAGAAGACTGAACCACACCATGGCATTATACGATGATGATTTCAAAACTTTTATTGGTAGTGCAAAAAAGGGGACATGTCAAAATAGGTCAATATAATTACATTAAATCGTAGCCGGAAAAAGCACAACGACCATCATAAACATGAATACTTGATATTTTCTTTGTGTCAATAAACAATAAACAAGTGATTACCTTTAGCAAAAGAATATGCAATAAAGAGGGGCATGGTGTGATTTGCTCGTAATAATTTCTTGTATATATTGATGATTTAGAACAAAAGTTATGATACTACACGTATCTAAAGTTGATACACTTATTAAATATGTGAAGAAACACCAAACTAATCTAATCGGGTGATTAGGATGTGGTTTGTGCCTCGATAAATAAAGGTAAATCTTCTTTCGTCTCGCCTAGCCAACTATGAAGATTCTGCAAAACAATTAACACACCGTAAGCTCGTTACAAGGAGAAGAATATGAGGGTTCTCCTTGTAACCACCCTCCGGCGTGAGAATAAGGATCAGTTTTGAGGATAATAGAGTGTGTATAAAGTGAGAGAGCAAGAGAGCGATCCTTGAACCTGGAGGTGAAGTTCTCTATTTATAGCTGAGATGGTTTGTGAAGGAGATGGGCTGATGGGCCATGGGCCTGAGCTCGACAACAAGGAATATCCATTCTGCTCCCTTTGCCACGACCGTTAGTGGTTATTGGCGAGAGGGTAGCTGGCGTACGTTGAATGTATCCACGTGTCCTGACAGTTGTCCTTATTGTCTGGTCTGTCAGCAGCAGTTGAATGGAGATCATGGGGTAGTGGTCGGCGTGAGCTGATTGGTGCCACGTATACGTCATTGTGTACTTCTTGTCTCCTGCACGATTGTTCATCATGTAGCATGATCCAATACAGTCTGTTGAGCGCCTATTGGTCCACTGCTATGCCACTTGTACCCTATACTTGTCCAATGTTGCCCTGCGCTTCTAGTACCCGTGCGACATGGATGTTATCCCATGTAGTTGGCGCAACTTCAAGGAAGCCAGGTCTTTCGTCAAAGGAACTAAGTGTTGGAAATGGTTTCATCTTACTCTTGACCCCGCGCACGACCTTGGAAACGACTATATGGTCGGCGGAAGATCGGATTAATTATCATTTCAGTCTATCTTGGGTATGGTCTCGTGTGCGACCTGAGGTTAACTCGTTTGGCCGGTGCAGGATTTGGGATCATACCCCTTCAAGTCCCCCGAGTCAAGTGCTGCTTCCATGCGCGACGCAAGTGGTTGGAGCTCTGGACTAGAAATAAAAATTAAGTACCTGCGCTTTGATTATGTGTTTTGCAGAAATCAACAAGTGTGTTAGAAAAGCTTGCGCGCGTGTATTGGTTTTAAGCGCGATAACCATTTAGCTTACTTGTGAAATTACCTCTTGTATTTGCGCGGGAAATTTCTCGAAGTTTGAAAAGGGGCATCTTCTGACATGTTGGTGGTGAGGGAGATGTTTGACGTAACCGCTGACACAGTAACCGGCATGGCGTCACTGTGTTAGTAGCGTCGTTTCTTCTGGTGTCAGGCGAGTGAGTGTAGGACCGATCCTCGATGCTAAGGAACCTAAATTTGATATCTAACGTCCATAATAGCGGAAATATTACGTCGTGTTTACCAATAGACAAGAATTAATCAGTTAATCATCAGTTTCATTGATCAAACGTCAAGAGTACAAACTGACAGAGCTTCGTCTCCAAAATGCCAAAGTTACAAATGAATGAGGCAAGCTAGGTATATATAGGCTGACAAGTCCGCTAGTGAAGTAGTGAAGTTCGGGCGAACTTGACAAGGCAAGTTCGGCCGAACTTGACCTTACATTGACACTATGAGCGAACTTGGCCTTTACAACTATAAATACATCATACGCCTAGCCTATTCAGCTCTATACTATACAGACTCGATATAAGACTAAGACATAGACATTATGCACCAACAGACTCCCCTTGGATATAGTCTTCGTCTTGTATCAGTCTTCAAAACTCTGTCTTCATATAAACGTTAACGCACACGACCGAAGAAGTTCTTGTACGGCTTTTTTCGTCGCTCTTCCTTAGGATCTGGCGTCTGATCTGTAGGAGGCACTTTGTTCAAATGCTGAAATCTCTTAACATTTGCCTTCCTAGTTCTTTCATGAATCGCTTCAAGACGCTTTTCCTCTTTCAGAAACTCTACTCTTTCTAGATCTCTCCAGTTTGTTCGCCACATCTTTCCAGAATTGACTTCGCGTGCATAGCAAACATTAACCACTTTCTGAAACTGCATCGCTTGTACCTTTTCTCATTCTTCAAAAACAATCTTGCTATAGAACAAGGTTTTGATATCTTCTCTCGAGCAGTTCACAAGCCACCTAGGATCTAGAATCCTTATCGTCCTCCATAAACCCCTCATGCCCTGATGACCCATCACTTCAACCCTTTCCTTTGTTATATCCAAGTGTTCTTCAAACTTCAGAACAATAACAGCTTCACAAGTAGCTGGATCTATTTGCCACCACTTGAACAAAGGATAGAAGTTTTGTTCAATCGGCATTACCGGCATATTCCTCATGGCTCTTGGACGTTTCATGATCAATGTTATGTCTTTTTCTCCCGTTTTCTTGTTTGTCTTGATTCTGTGGCTAGGAATAAAAGGCTTCCAGTAGTTGAATCCTTTCACCGCTTCATACTTGATCATTTTCCACTTTAACTGATCAATATACTTCATGTGATATGTAACGTTCACTGTTTGTACCAACTCTTCCACATCCAATATGGTAATGTCTTGAAATCAGCAAGGTATTTGAAGTATTACACTCCAAACTCCCTTTTTATTGCATATACGTTAAGCTCCTTGAACCATCCCCAACTCAGAATATCCCCCAAAGAAACATCTTTGTCTCTGGTAAAGAATGCTAGACGATGTCTAAACTTGCGTTCGCGCGACATTTCTTTGAACCAAGACTTTCTCGCTTGAGCAATTTCTTCGTTAGTCATAGGTTTAGGAACTTTACCCTCTCGTAGAGATTCTTCTATCTTTTCCTTCAACATTTCTTCATCGAGTTGCTTGTACATCTCCTCGAAAGTAGGAAAACTTTCAGAATTAGGACCGACGTACTTCACAGTTTGATCTGTTTCATCATCAGAAGACCAATCCTCTATGATCACCTTGTTATATTCATCAGCCTCAAATCTTCTAACATACTGATAATCGTTTGGCTCAAAAGTGTTAACATTCAAAACTTCCTCGAAATCAAACTCTAAACTTTCAACTTCAACTTCAACCAATCTTGCCAAATCTTCTTTTGAGTAATTGTGCACGTACTCACCTTCTTCCACATTATGTTCCAACATCAACATTAACGGCTTCGTGGGTACTGCAGCAACTGGCTTTGCAGATAGATCAACATCTGACAAATCTATATCCTCTGAAGGCCCTGTCTTCCCTAACTCCCCCTCAACTTTATCTTCCATCTTATTTGACTCATCATTCATAAGATCAGAAAAATCAAAGTCATCAACAACTTTGGCTTCAGTAACTTTAATGCCAGTACTACCTTGATCATAATCATCGTCATCATCACCAACATTCCAATCCTCATAACCTTCTTCCTCTTCATCCTCTTTATCATCTTTCTCAGCTTCTTCATCGTCTTTTTCTTCAGAATCAGTGATAGGATCAGAAGGCTTGACAGATTCGTCCACCTTTGGAATATCAGACTCAGAAGCTAGAATCACATCATCGATAGACTTCTCTGCAGCTACAGAAGAAGTAGGTGCTTCACCTTCAACATTCTTTCCTTTACCGCTCGCAGCTAATTCTTTCTCAGAGCGTTCTTTAGCTTCCTGTTGATCTAGACGATCATATTCTTTGATGAAGTCAATGCCCAGAGAATTTGATAGAACTTTCTACAACCTATTGAATCTTCGATCATTTAGGGCTTGAATGGTCTTTAGATCAGCTATCTCAGTTTGCAATTTCTCATTTGCATCTTGCAAACTCTCGATCAAAGCTTTAAAATATTCACGTTCATTTTCCAACACCTTAACCTTGTCATCCAAAATCTCTTTCTCAACCGCACTTTAATTCATCTTCTGAATAAGCTCTACTTTTTCAACTTCATTCTCCACTTTGTCTTCTAATGCCTTGACACGCTTTTCCAGAAGTTCAACGTTAGTCTCTGGAAAGAAATCGTTTAAATCCTGCAGACTTATTGGATCATTGTGCATATCACCAAACACATTAGGCCCTCCTGGAGTTTTAGGTGTTGACTTTGGAGTCGTGGCCTTTGGTGTAGACTTCTTTGGTGTAGAACTTTCAATATTCGAAGTCGTTGGAGCAACGGACGATTGAATAATTGGTAATTCAAGTAATCCGGTCACAGGAGGTTCTTGTGTAACTCCTTGACGATCAATCTCAGCAGTAATTTCAACAGGAGGTTCTTGTGTAGGAGGTTCTTGTGTGACTCCTGTCTCCTGTGCGACAGAAGGTTCTTGTGTAACTTCTGCACTTTTGAAACTTCCTTTGTACCTTTTTCTAACAGCTTTTTGGGGTTTCTTCATTTTCTTTCTACTCTTTGTCTGAGGAGACCTTGTAGTTTTCGTCAAAGAAATAGTAGCAGTCTTTACACGTTTTACTTTCTTCTTGGGTCTTTCTTCATCAGACTCTTTTTTCTGATTCGGATCAAAATCAGCATCCACCTCTCTTTCTTTCTCGGCTCTAATATCAGCCTCTGATTTCTCTGGTCCTTTAACTGAATTTCTTCATCAGAATCATCTTCGTTTTCAGAAGTAGCATAAATAACATCTTCTTGGGTCGTTTTCACTGTTTCTTGATTCTCAACTACTACTGCAGCACTTGAACCTACTTTTGTTTGCACATTCTCTGGTTCATCTTCGTCTACGAGCATAGTATCAACTTTCTTAGCAGCTCGTTTTTTCTTTGGCTTATCAGCTTATACCTTTAAGAACCATTCGCTTCTTGCTTTCCGTTTAAAGTCTTTGAACCATTCCTTCTCAGCGTTAAGCTCTTTCTCATCATCGCTACCATCTTTCCTCCATTTATTGTCTGGCGGCGCAATGTAGTTAGCATCTTTAATAGCTCCGAAAACTGGTTTTGCAACATGAGCTGAAGCTTGCTTCTGAAACTTTATGAGCTTTTTCACTGATGTTCATCAAGATGAACTAGATACAACACATCGTTCGGATCTCGTGCTATATTCTTGAACTTTTCATCAATCAACATCTGCATGAATCTTGGATATAAACATAGTCTCGAATCCTCCATGTTCTTTGACATGTGCGTGAAAACAAGCTTCGAAAAGTTGAACGGCTTCTTCAGAATAAGCGCCGTTTCCATGCATGCTAAATAATTTTGCACATCATCGAGACCTGCCTCGCGGTGACTAAAAGTATGGATAATAGCGTGCATCAGGAGCTTGCAGGGATTTGGCACTTCCCCTTTCTTCAATGTTGGCTTATTCACGCTTCCTTTGTAGCCCATCCGAAAGAAACAACCACGAACCATCTTTTCATCAAGATAAATTGGATCGTCTTAGTTATCGTTGAATTGTAAATTTCTGCGTATATCATCTTCTTTAACAGTGATCGGTTTGACTTCATTTCCGTCTTGCACGGTTGAAATAATCGACTTCTGATCATCACTTAAAATCGCGTTCGTCCAGAAGTGGAAAGTATGTGATCTACACGATACTGTGCGCTCCGTTATAGCTCTATGAATACGGCTTTCTTCCAAAAACTTCAAGATACTGTCGTATTCCTTAAGCGATGGACAGATCGTCTTGTCGAGCGTGATACACGTGTTGTGGGTCTTAGAAAACTCTACTGAGATTACTCTTGCTGGTTCTTGCGCCTGAAAAACGACACAAAATACTTAGTACGCTTTACGAGAAAAATCACAAAATTTTTAACAACATATTCATCAAGTTCGGGCGAACTTGATATATGTTAAACATTCTGTTTTGTTCAAGTTCGCCCGAACATGCTTTAACAACATGATCCTTATACACATATAAGTTCGGGCGAACTTGTACTCTACACAATTCAGATTTCCAATACCCAAGTTCGGGCGAACATGCATTAGATTATCTTTATTCAATTTTGTTAACAAGTCCGGTCGAACTTGATAACAAGTTCGACCGAACTTTTCATCATCTCCAATCCAAACCTGCTCAACATGTTCAAAACCGTTTCATTTAAATCCAATACAGTTCCACGGTCGATTTATGTCTAAGATCAAGATTCAAAGTTCAATTTTGTCCAATTAAACCTAGATCTACCATTTTTAAAGATTTCAGATCTGTTATGTTCGATTAAGTTCAATTAATGGTTCAATCATTCGAAATTATACCTCAGCCATTGATCGTGGTGTGCAAATCACCAAGATCAATTGAAAATCGAGCAGAATAACGGTGCTAAAATGCCAATTTCACTCAAAATCACTCAAACAGATAAGTTCACTCAAAGAAAATGTTTGTTGTTGAATGAGTTTGGCCGAACTTGATTGGTATTTATACCATATCAAGTTCGGGTGAACTTACAGGCCCATAACATAAGCCCATTTAAGTTCGGGCGAACTTAGCTTTTGAATAACTCAGAAACCATCTGCAAGTTCGGTAGAACTTGCTTATTTTTTAAACATGATTTTTGTTTAGCAAGTTCGGCCGAACTTGCCAAACACAAATTCAAAACTTTTTCAAATTTTACATATTAGTTCCCAGCTCGTTGTCAATGAGATTCCCACCAGTTCTAGCATCTTACCAGACTTCGAAGACCTGTTCTCCAACATTGGTTTGCTGAAAACAATGTAGAAATAAAATCTTTTTGTATTTTTGTAAGTTTATGTTAAAACACACTGAAAATCTTTTTGATTTTAAACTATAAAACTGATAAACTATGTACAGGACAAAGTAAACTATGTACAAACATATTTACAGACATATTTTTGTGAATTCGTGTCTAAAGGATCATACTAGTTAATTGAGACATATCACCAGTACCGTTGACCTTTAGATGACTTTAAGCTTTAAAACTCGTTTACCTAGATTGTCGATATGTTTGTCCGATTTAGCTTTACCACATTTCTCAACTGTTTCAAGATATGTTAAGGTAAGATTTATGAAATTTGACTTATATGTGGTTCCCACTTCTTGAATATACTCCCATATCCAGATTCCCTAGATTTCATCTTACAGGTGAATATAGCATAATTGATATATGTATCTGGGTTATGCGAGACCTTGAGAGCTCAGGTTAGTACTACCGTACAGACAAAGAGATGAAGGCTCGACTTTAAGGTGTGTTCCATTTAAGGAATCTTTTAATCACTGCAATTGATAGATCTTTCGATACTTTTCAAGTTTGCATGCAGTTTGGGGTTTTTAGCATAATGTATTATAAAAGTTCTAGGCTATTGCTTCGGCAAAATCAGAAGAACTTGTATAATACCCCAGAAATCAACTATCTATAAAGACCTCGTATCTCAGAATCAGGCGATCTTTCAAACGAAATTTCGGAGTACTAAGTCCATATATCCAAGATATGTTAATCCACAAGATTAAGTAGTTGTAAAATTTAGTTTATATCTCGAAAATAGTTTACTGAACGTGTTAAGCCTATCGACACATCCACAGTAAAACTCGTTTATCACTTTTAAACTTTCCATTTCTTTAGCATACTGTGATAGTCCACTGATGTACTATCATTTCCTTATATGACACGGAATTCTTTTTGTCTTTTTCAATGTTTTTGTACATTTTGAATTTTTCATATGTTTTTGGATTTTAAATTTTTTTCGAATGTTTTTGTATTTTCTCTAACATTTCTCCCCCTAAAATCAAAAACATCTTTTTTGATTTTAGTTTTAACAAAATTCTAAACTAGAAAGATATTTACAAACTAATGTGGATCACGCAAACGAGTCGTCCTATCCGTATTCAACCTCAGCGTCCGCACCTGCCAGCAAATTTTTCATACCATTAATTCTCAGCAAGTATTTAAACCGTGACAAAGAAAATGGTTTGGTATAAAAATCAGCCTTTTGTTCGTCGGTGTGGATTTTTTCTATCCGCACCAATTTCTTTTCATAGCAATCACAAATGAAAAACGAATTTCAATGTGTTTTGTGCGTGAGTGATGAACCAGATTTTTAGTTATATCTATGGCTGCCTTGTTATCAACAAACAGCGGAGTGTCTAGAAATTGCAAACCATAGTCTCTCATCTGCTGTTGAATCCACAGAATCTGTGAACAACAACTGGAGGCCGAGATATACTCAGCTTCACAGGTAGAGAGAGCGGCCGTAGTCTGTTTCTTACACTGCCAGGTTACGATTCTTGTTCCAAAGAACTGGCATCCCGCTGTAGTTGATTTTGAATTCAACTTATCTACACCAAAATCAGAATCAGCAAAGCCTGTGAGGTAGAAATTGTCGTTCTTCGGGTACCATTAGCCGGTGCTTGGGCATCCTTTCAGGTATCTGAAGATTCGTTTTACGATCTGCATGTGTAAGATCCTCGGGCTTGACTGATATCTGGCGTAGAGGCAGGTTGGATACATAATATCTGGGCGCGATGCCGTCAGATACATCAGCGATCCAATCATTGATCTGTATAACGTCTCGTCAACTTTAGCTCCAGTCTCGTCAACGCAAATCCCGTGATTTAGAGCAAGAGGCATAGATAAAGGCTTCAAGCTTTCCATTCCAAACTTCTTCAAGATGTCATGAACATACTTAGTCTGATGAATAAAAATACCATCCGGAAGCTGATCTACTTGCAAACCAAGAAAGAACTTCATTTCGCCCATCAAGGACATTTCGAATTTCTTTTTCATGATTCCCTCAAACTCCTTGTAGAGACTATCGTTTGTAGATCCAAAGATGATGTCGTCGACGTAGATTTGAACTATAATCAGATGACCATCAACCTCTCTGGTGAAAAGAGTACTATCCACAGTTCCTCTGATAAAGTTGTTGCCAACGAGATGTTGTGATAACGTCTCGTACCAAGCTCTCGGGCTTGGTGTAGACCATAAAGAGCTTTATCCAGTAGGTATGCTTTCTTCTTGTTTATTGGATCGACAAACCCCGGTGGTTGTCCAACGTACACCTTCTCGCGTAATTTTCCGTACAGAAAAGACGATTTGACATCCAATTGATAGACCTTAAATCCTTTCCATGATGCGAAAGCTAGAAATATTCGAATAGATTCCAAGCGAGCTACTGGTGCGTAGACTTCCGTGTAATCTATCCCTTCCTGCTGGTGAAATCCCTTGACAACAAGCCTAGCTTTGTTATGAACAATAACCCCTCTATTATCACGTTTACAATTAAAGACCCATTTTGTATCAATCGCTTTCTGATTTTCTGGTAGGTCTTCAAGCTTCCACACTCCCAACTTCTCAACTGCAATAATTCTTCTTGCATTGCTTATACCCAGTTTTCATCGGCTAAAGCTTCATTAACTGTCTTTGGCTCTATCTGAGAGATGAAACATGAATAGAAGCAATAGTTCTGGGTTGGAGCAACGCGAGTGTAGAAACAACTGAGTGCTTTTTTTATTTGACTTCAAGTTCTAACACCAGTTTTAAGTTCTCCGATTATATTTGTTGACGGATGGTAGGAATATGATCGCGGCAATTCTTCACTTGGAACATCTACTGAGTTTTGCTGATTCGTGATGTTGAGATCAACGACCAATTCAACGTTTGGAGAGCTTAATGAAGCTTCATTTCTGTTACTCGGGCCTGCAGATTGATTAAGAAGACTTGTTATCTGCTCCACTTCCTCGTCTGAAGAAGATGATTCCCCATTAGCATCAAATGTTGGTGCTTCATCCGAGTCAGAATTCTGATTCTGAGGCATACTAGGCTCCGTTGTTGTATTCACTGGTTCAGTAGAGGCATTTGATGGAGGAGGAGTAGGTGTTGCTAATGTTTCAGAAACATTTTCAGCCGGAACACCACTATTACTTGAACTTGCGCCAGAAGAAGATGGATCCAACGTGGGTTGATTAACCACAATTGGTCGAACAATTTGTTCTTGATTCACCGACTGGTGAAGATAATATAACGCTGCAACTTCTTTGTCAGACGGTTCTTCGGGCAGTCAAATGACTTCCAAAGATCTTGGTAGTTAAACAGCCACGCGTCACCTCTCATTTGAATAGGATCTGTGTAGTTAAAATAATTCACGTGCGGTGCTTCAATTACTTTTCTTAACGAAGGAACATATACTCTTCTTAGCGGACTCGCATATCTGACAAAGAAACCTTCAAGAGATTTAGCTCCGAATTTGCCATCTTGGTCTATTACGGTACATGGCGCACCGAATGGCTCTAAGAACTTCAAATTTGGATTCCGTCGGTTTATCATCTCAAAACATGTTTTCTTTGTTGGTTTGACAGTGAGAACCCTGTTTAGCGTGTAGCAAGCCACAGCAACTGCTTCACTCCAGAAGCTGACTGGAAGTTTAGAATCTGCAAGTATGGTTCTCGCAGTTTCAATCAAAGTTCTATTCTTCCGTTCAGCAACACCGTTTTGCCGTGGAGTATAGGGAGCACTAAACTCGTGCAAAATCCCTTTTGCATTGCAGAATTCCTTCATTTTGTTATTCTTAAACTCTGTGCCGTTGTCACTTCTAATTCGTCTAACTGGCAGATGATAAAGATTCTCAAGTTTCTTGAACAGAATCACCAAGTTCACGAACGTTGTCTTTTGATTCTTGAAAGAATATCCACGAATATCTCGAATAGTCATCTGTCACGACCAAGCAGTATAAGTCTCCTGAGATACTTCGAAGATTGATAGGACCAAATAAATCCATGTTGAGACGTTCTAATGGCAACTTGATTGAGTTCAGAATTTTCTTCGGATGAGATTTCTTGATCTGCTTTCCCTTTTTACACTCTAAGCAGTGATCAGACATATTAAAGCTTCGAAGATTTACGCCTTCTACAAGATCATTATGAACCAAGAAATTCATTTTTCGCAAATGAATATGCCCCATTTTACGATGCCAAAGAATAGAATTCTTTTCAGTAGCCTTTGTCACAAAACATTGCGCTGATTTTGATGAAGTGGTAGCGACACCCATATCAAGAACATATAGATCATTCTCACGTGGTGCTCGGATCAAAATCCACTCATCTGGTATTATGAAACCCGGCTTCAAGATGATACACTCTTTGTCATTGAAATGGACCATGAACTTCTTGTCACAAATCTGCGATATGCTCGGAAGATTATTTTCCAACTCTGCAATATAATTCACGCGATCGAATGAAACGACGCGATTGGAGAGTTTTCCCTCGGTAACTATCCTTCCACCCTGGTTACCCGCAAATCCAACATATCCACCATTGATAGCTTTTATGTCAAATAACAACACTTTCATTTCCGTCATATGCCTGGACGCTCCACTATCCAAAATCCACTTAGAAAGTACGGATCTCTGGAGCCCATGCACATTTCAACAATCTATTTAAAAAGCGAGCCCCAAGCCTTTTTGGTCTTGGGTTGAATTGGGTAACCATCATCAAAATCAAACTCACACTCATCAGCATAATCGAATCCACACTCATCTGCATAATCAAATTCATATTCATCATCTGGATTTTATGTGATGTTTATGTTTGAAAACTTTACTGTCTTTTTATCTTTTGAATTGTTACCACTTGTAGTTTTAACATTTTCAGATGTGGTTTCAATTATGATTTCAGATTTTGATTCTTTCATGCTATCACTAGTCTTAACAAGCTCAGACTTAGTGATCTCAGATGTTGTTGACCGTTTCTTTGCAATCCAGGCTTGAGATTTTATGTTAGCCTTCTTGATGTAAAAATTATTTTCATTAGCCTTTGAAGTTTCACCTTTTTCAAAACTTGAATTTTCAAACTTAGGTTTGACTTCAGCTTTTGATTCATTTCTTTTTAAACTCTTTACAGGTTTTACAAACACTGGTTGCTTTAGTTTCACAACATCTGAACTCTCTTTCCTTCGAAGATAAGCCGGCTTTGATTTCGGACAGTAACATTCAATATGACCAATTTCGTTGCACTTGAAACAAGTCTGAGACTCATGTGGATGTCCTTTTGTGGGTTTTACACCACTTGTTTTGGCACCACTTGCAACTTTGGGTTTATCTCAAAGTTCTTTCTGTTTCTTAAACTCATCGTTTGATTGTTTTCCGATCAAACTTTCCTCATGAACCTTGTTCGTCCCATATACAAAATTCATGTTTTTATTTTTGTATTCATGAAATGGTGACTCTTTCTTTTTAGGTTCATCTGATTCCTTTAATCGCAACCCAACTCTCCGGTTTTCCGGATGATCACCACCATTCTTTCGGTAGTTATTTCTTTTAGGTTTGGAATAGAATTCTTTTCATTGATCTCCAAATCATCTGATGTGACTTCCACGAGTTTAAAGAATTTGTCTAACAATTCTTCCTTCACGTTTTGAATCGAAAAACTGTCATCAAAGTATAATCTATCAGATTCCTTAATCTTGTACATGACAACATTAGGATCATCACATAGATCATTCTCCGATGATGTATCGTCATCTTCAGACTGTGAATCAGAATTCTTTGAGCTCGAGTCGGCGCTTTTAAAGTTTCCCTCATCAGAATCGTTCAAAACATTTTCAACAACTTTTTTAACCACAGCATTGTCATCATCTGTTTTAGTATAGATTACATCAATGTTCTCTGGCAACTCAGTTTTCTTTTCAGATAACAACTCAATATTGAGTGCCTTATCCATCCCATCAGCGGATTTGCGACAATACTTCTCGCAAAGGGGTGGAGGAACATTGTTGTATTCTTTACCAATTTTCTTTTTAGGTTTCTCTTCCGATGGAATTTTTGGAAGGATGTGATCAATGACATATGCATTACATGTGTAACTTCTCAAAAGTTGTTGAACACTCTCTGTTTCAATTGTCACGTCCTGGAGTTGTTGCTTAGTTTCAGCAATGGTATTAATATAGATATGAATCGCTTTTTGCTTATCTATTACTGTTCCTTTTAACATCCTTATTGTATCATGTTGTTCGATGTTATTTCTATCAAGCCTGCCATAGTCATTTTTCATTTTATCATACGCTTCCTACATTGTGCGATAATCGTATTTCAAAAGTTCATTATGCACATTGTTTTTAGTGATGATTTTTTATTTTTCGGCACATTCGATACAAGGTTCGATACATTTTGTACAAGGTTTCTCAAGATCTACAACTTGTACTTTGACAACTTCAATTACCTCTGGACCTACATTGGTTAGATTTGCCATCAAGGCTTTGTCGGCAATGTCCTTGAGGTTTTCAGCATTCACTTCTTTAGTAACATCCATGACCACTTCATCAGTCGATTTCTTCTCGGGAACTTGCTCCTGAGAACTTCTATCAAAATGACCTGCAAAACTTTCACAAGAGTTAGGAGATAAAATTCCTTGCTTCTTCATGTGGATATACTCCTCTTCTTCTCGTTGTTGTTGCAAATATTGTTCAAGTAGTAAATTCTCCATAGCCGCTGCTTCTTTTGCAGATGTATCTTCAACTATCTCAGCCATCAACGCAACTCAGGTCTTCTTACCGATGTATGAGTTCCATTCGAATCCATCATCTTCGTTGATGCAACCATAGCTTTCTCATTGCTGCTGCTATTTGGTTTCTCTTGGATTTCAACCTGAGTCTTCTTTGAAAATGGCTTGTTTTGAAGTGACTTCTTGTAATACTCGTTGCCTCCTCCGAACGGACTCTGATTTCCTGTTGCTTTAGGATTTTTGCATTCTCTCTTGAAGTGACCCTTTTGGCGACATCGAAAACATATAACCTTTGACTTGTCGAAGCCCAACTTGTTGCTAGAATTTTTGATATCTCGGCCTGTGAGAGCAACAAACTTGGTAACTCGTCGAATAATCGAAGCTAAACTCCACTTAATATCCATTAACTCGAGTTCTTCTTCATCCACTTGGTCATAATCTTCTGCCGTCATTTCAGGATTTCCAATTTTACCGGCTACAAGACTTTCGTATGACTCCAGAACAGTGGCGAGAAGAGACATATGTTGTTTAGCGACCTGTTCCGAAACAACATTGTTCAAATTTACTGCGATGTTGCACTTGTTGTTGCTAGAATTTTTGATATCTCGGCCTGTGAGAGCAACAAACTTGGTAACTCATCGAATAATCGAAGCTAAACTCCACTTAATATCCATTAACTCGAGTTCTTCTTCATCCACTTGGTCATAATCTTCTGCCGTCATTTCAGGATTTCCAATTTTACCGGCTACAAGACTTTCGTATGACTCCAGAACAGTGGCGAGAAGAGACATATGTTGTTTAGCGACCTGTTCCGAAACAACATTGTTCAAATTTACTGCGATGTTGCACTTGTATACATTCGAATCAGAATTTGTTTGTTGATTCTGATTTGCTTGATTTTGATAAGATGAATTTGAACCAGTGCTTGAGAACGAACTATGTGGACTCTGATCATAATGAGGCTGTGATTGACTCTGGTTTTGTGGAGAATGAAAAGTTTTGGAAAACATGGTTTTTTCAAAATTTTGACATGATTTCGGTTGAATTTGGTCTCCAATCTTTCAAGGGTTTATCTTTGATGTATTTTACATGATATATTCAAAATTGAAAAGATTTTGACCGTGAATTCTTCATTTTTGATGAAAAAGTTAAGAAAAATAGAAGAATGGAGATGAAATAGAAGTGTTCTTGTCTTGATACTATCAAATCAGGCTGTTCTAGCTCTGATACCACTTGTAGGACCGATCCTCAATGCTAAGGAACCTAAATTTGATATCTAAAATCCATAATAGCGGAAATATTACGCCGTGTTTACCAATAGACAAGAATTAATCAGTTAATCATCAGTTTCATTGATCAAATGTCATGAGTACAAACTGACAGAGCTTCGCCTCCAAAATGCCAAAGTTACGAATGAATAAGGCAAGCTAGGTATATATAGGCTGACAAGTCCTCTAGTGAAGTAGTGAAGTTCGGGTGAACTTGCCAAGGCAAGTTCGGCCGAACTTGACCTTACATTGACACTATGAGCGAACTTGGCCTTTACAACTATAAATACATCATACGCCTAGCTTATTCAGCTCTATACTATACAGACTCGATATAAGACTAAGACATAGACATTATGCACCAACAGTGAGTTTCACACGTGCGTGACAACCGTCACTCCGTTGTTTTGCCGCATGACGTGTTGTTCTCCTATTGGAGATGCGCTGCAACTTGCTCGGCATGGTTACCCATCGCATTAAATGCGATGGGTATAAATAGATGAAACGATGAGGCACAATACACTTTCCTTTCGAATTCTCTCCCTCTTTTCCTTTGTATCTTCAAATTCCCATGAAAAGTTTGAAGATCTGCAAGTGTTGATTAAGATTTCCAGAAATCATCACGACCTTTATATTCTGACGTATCTGATCGCGTAGTAGATGTCGAAGTCGAAGAGGTTAGTGCTGGAATGCCACCAATAAAGTAGGAGGAAGGCCTGTTTGAGCAGGTGGTTCGAGGACACCAGTTCACTGCCGAGTGGGATGCTCGGTATCCGGCCAAGGGCCAGACTGCTTCTGATTCACCGCCGGGGTACATTAGCTTGCTTGCATACTTTTTTGGTGAGGGTAACTTCTGTTGCCTGCCACTCAGTTTTTTGGCGCGCTTCTGTCGTATTACCATTTTCATGTATCCCAACCCCCGCTGGGCATGGTTAGGATAAAGCATATCGATTTTTGCTTACGTGCGCAGGGGGAGGAGCCGACTGTGGAGAAATTTCACGCCTTTCTACCAGCTGCAATCCAATTTCGGATTTTATTCTTTTGCCACCCGTGGGTCTAAGAGGTTGCCCATCAATCCTCCTAAAAGTTTCCATGATTGGAAAGGTAAGTTCTTCTGTTTTCGCGAGGAAGTGATTCCGATCGCTATGGATTCCCGTGACCCTACGCCGATCACTAAGAAAGATCTGAAAATACCTAAAGGCGTGACATGGTACGAGAGGTTGCAATCGCTGCCTAACAAGGCGTTTGGTGAGCAAGTTTTGATCGCAGCAGTCATGAGCGATAAGTAGCCAGTCACCAGCACGAATGTCCATGTGCTTCTCTTGGATGATCGAGGTAAACCTCTTAAAATGTTATCTCTTTCTCTGTAATAAGGGTGTTGGTTTATCAACAGTTCACGTATTTACTCAATGTGTTTCTGCAGAGGTCGCGCTCTATCATCGGGCGTTCGCCGCTCATGATAGAGTTATGGGCATGAGGGCTATTAGGATCTGAGTTTGATTTACTTGTAGTTTTTGTTTCAAATAATGGAAATATGATTGAATTCAAAGGTAATGCAGCGGAATAAGATGGAAAACTTTTACTACTAGTAAAGGTCGTTGTTTTCATCATCATCATGCTTTTAAGTTGATAAACTTTGCATGTGATTCACAAACTCCCCTTCAGCCAATTACAACACAATTTGATATTACAGAAAACTCAGAGAAGATAATTTGTGAATGATCTTTCAATAGACAAGTTCAACTGTTACATCGATTCACCTATTTATACTAACTATCTAACCATTGAGCATCTTTTGATGACGTTAGGGTTGATAGTGACATTTAACAACTAAATAACTAACTAAAACACTGCTATCTAACATCTGATAGTGCAAAGCACTGTTACATTGAATATTAAACTAATAAACTAAACTCTGATCACTATCCTCTGATCTCTATTCTTCTAGCAGACCTTTGACAAATGTAGAGACAGATGATAGGAAACATATCTTGTGGAAAGCAGTGTATATACATCAGAGGTTGTAATCTATGATAGTTGTAACCAAACCGCGGATAGTGTATTTAGCTTTATATCATCTGTTCCTTTGTATAGGGATCAATCCCAACAATCTCCCCTGGAACAGATGGTGTCAAAACACTTATTTATTCTTGGTTTTTATTCCTCAACTGAAATTCTCTGACTTGTCCTTTAAATTGCAGTTCAAAGTTCAGAGACACTTCATCATCATCATCATCATCATCATCCTTTTCGAGTACCAGATCCAAAAGATCTTGGAGGTCTTCTGCACACAGCTCATCTGCATCCTCCATTCTCATCTTGGTAGCATCGCCATTAGACTTGAGCAAAGTCAATTCGTGGGAGTTTTTGTCAACTTTCCACTTTAGAATTTTTGGGTCTGATGGCTTTCTAGGATGGCACTTTATTGTTGAGGTTGGTAGAGTTGGTGGAGTTGATTGATGAGCCATCTTTAAAAGATCTGCTGCAAGCTCTTAACTGGCTTCATCAGTATGATAATCAATCATGAACTTGATTCCTTCTTTGATGTGTTCATACACTCTTTTATCTTCTTCAGCCATCTCCTCTTGCCTTTTTAATTGAATTAAGGTAAGTGTGGAAGGGGCAGATGTTGAGACAGATTTTTTATAGTGTTGAGCTTTATGAACCACAATCTCTGATGTATAATCAGGCTTAGGGGGCATGTTTGGATCTTTCTTCCTTCTTTCTTCCAACTTTTTGTAAGTGTCAAGCACTCTCAACTCTCCCCATCTAGTGATCTGATTTCTTGATCCATAATTGTTAGTATCAATTCTTCCTTCATCCTTTTGAGCTTCAAAGCTCTGTCAGGCAAATTTTTCTTATATTTCTTCCATTCTGGAGGAGTTGGCTTTTTGTGAGGATCTTTTAACATTTCTTGCATTATCTCTATTTCTTCTCTTAGATCACTCACAGTCCAATCATTGAACTATTCCCTGGTAGCTTTGTACTTCTTGTTGGTCATGATGTGCTCAATGTAGTCATGTCTTAGACTTTGATCTTCCATATCAGACAGCTTCTTCACAAGTCTTTAACAAAGTCTTCCAAAACTATGACTTTGCTCAGCTGGAACTGCATATAGTTCTACACTTCTCTATCACTTTTGCCTACTGTATCTCTTTTGGCTATATCCTCTGCTTGTTTGGCTTTAAGTAGTAAATATTTATCAATATATGCTGGTCTAGGATAGCCATCCAGAGATAGGATGAGTCTTTTCTCAGGATTTTCTTTAGAGTAGAAAGACATGATTTATTCCCTTACATCTTGTAAATCAAGAGGAAACTTTACTGCTGCAGGAATTATTTTCAATGGTTGATCAGTTGTTTGAATGGAAGATTTAGGAACAGATGTTGTAGAGGTCAGAGGTTGTGCTGAAAATGGAATTGGAGCAGGAAGGATCTCATCTTCATTAATGACCTTTGTAACCTTTCTCCTCTTGAACCTGAGTGCAGGTGATGGTGGATGATCAGGAATTCTTGTAGGTGTTGGTATTGGTTGGGTGGATGTAGGAAAAATGATCAAAGCAGTGGATGGGTTAACATCTGCTATAACCTCTACTATGTCAACAGATGTTGACATCACAGGTGTTGTAACATCTGTTGTGGTGGAAGTAGGTTTATGTTTTGGAGGAGGTGAAAGAGATTTTGTGGGAGCAGAGGTTTCAATGGTTGGAGTAGCAACAGACTGAGTTTTAGAAGGAGTGGTTGTTGGTTGCCTGGTTTTTCTAACTGGTCTCTTCTTTGTGGAAGTACCAACCTCTTCTTTTTCTTTTAGCAGTGCTATCTTTTGCTCAACCAACACTTTGCCCTCATCTCTTACCCTCATCTTATTCTTCATTCTTTCCCTGGCTAAGAAGTTTTCTGTTTCATCAACTTTCTTTGGCCCATCTGGCTTGGGGATATCTGCTGTTGGTCGTGTAGCTCTTTCAAGCTTTAGCACTTCTTTCTGTAAAGGTTTCTCCCCTTTTTGGCATCATCGGTGTTTACCAGTATTACTGTAGGAGGAGTGGTACCAGTGGTTTGAAGGATGTGAGCCTTGATTGCCTTAATATCTGCAATTGTATCCATGTATCTGGCATCAACAATGTTTCTAATTTCTTGCATTTGATCTTTATGTTGAAGGTCAGCAAAATATTTTTGTTGTTGAAATAGAGTGTCTAAGGCTTGTTTGAGATCACCAGTGGTTATGTCAGAGGGTTGGCTCTTTGTAGCTATCATCTGCTTCAGTAAATCTTTGATTTCATCAACAGAATGTTCAATGTTAGTGACTCTCTCCGTCAAATCCTGGTATCTTAGATCATCACCTAATTTAATAGGATCATCTGAACTCCTACCAAATGTGGAAGTTATATCTACATCATCATGAACGGGGGTTTCGACCCTTGTTTCAAACGTAGATGCCCCTTTGTCTTGGTACTTGGGACTTCCCACATAAGCAGAGGTTACCGTCGTAGCCTCAACAGTGGTTGCCATCATCAGAGTCTTAGATATGTAACCAATGTCCAAAGGTAAACTTGGGAGTTTAGCAATTGTAGTGGCTGCTGAAGGGGTATGGTCCCAAAAACCTTGCGCCAATCAAGGAAACCATACCCATTAATAACTTCTAAGAAAAACTGCGCGTAGACTTCTTTGCCAAAATAAGATTTATTAGAACTCTGCGCCAAATATCCAAGAGAGGAAAGGATCATTTAACTACCTTGCGCGGGCTCGCGCAAGGTTCAAAGTTAACCTTGAACATTCTCTTTGGATAAATGCTTCATTTAACTACCTTGCGCGTGCTCGCTCAAGGTTCAAAGTTAACCTTGAACATTCTCGTTTGATAATGCTTCATTTAACTACCTTGTGCGGGCTCGCGCAAGGTTTAAAGTTAACCTTGAACATTCTCGTTTGATAATGCTTCATGCACAAACCTTGCGCAGATATTTATATCAAAGCAAGTATCCACCAAACGTTGCGCTAAGCAGCAAGGAGAAGAAGGAAGATCAGTTAACTAACTTACGCTTCTCGCCCAAGGAAACAGTAAATCCTGAGAAACTTTCCCTTAGTAAAATCCTTGACTTGGTGCAAAAGCAAAGGGAATCCTTTCTGTTGTAACAGAATGTACACGTGGCGAATAATAGATGGGTAACAGCTGTGAAACCTTCTAGAAGCCATTAACACCTAATCGTGCAAGCATCTTTTCAGTTGTAACCAATTGCCACATGGCAACATCTGGACGGCTAAGGAAGATCATGGTGATGGCATGCTCACATTTATAAGATGTAGTGATCTCATGTTAACACGTGGCACCTCCCTAACCGCTGATGAGCTCACGATCGGTGTGCACTAACGGATTGCCAACAAACATTAACGGAATAGCAGAAGATTCCATTAAAGTTAACAATCTCTCCTTTTGGCGCCAAACACCGGCTATAAATAAGTAACTTGGAGTTCAAGGAAAGGTATTCACTCTCAACTACTCTCTCTCTTACAATACTTACTTCCGACTACCTGTACTTATTCTCACGCTGGAGGGTGGTCACGGAGAGAACCCCCTTCTCCCCGTGGCGAGCTAACGGTGTTTTGTTTTGCAGGTTTAGCTGGAGTACTGTTTTATTCATCATCCATCGTGAAAACAAACGAAGGGTTAACCCTTTTATGCAGACCCCATTCCATAGACCTACTGAGATTCCGGTCTAGTTGGTCTAGGGTTTCTTCATTGGCGCCCATCGATTTCAATTCTTTCTCATCTTTCGTTTCGTTTCACTTAGATCTGCAGCATCATGGCTGATGGATCATCTTTTCAAGGTCCTCGATCAGGGATTCGACGCGTTGTTGTCGGACCTCAGGTCGATGGACAAATAGTTGAGGATTCTTCCGGCGAAGCTAATGCTCAGTATGATCCTAATCATGCGAGTATTCCTGTAACGCCGGCGGCTCCTCAGGTTGATGTTACGTCGATTTTACCACCTGGAGAGACTCCATTATCGTGGTTAATCAAATCTCAAGCGACTCTAAACGCTATTTATGCTCAGTTATGTGCCCAAACCGAAACTCCAGCTTTTAAAGCACCGGTTAACGCTCCTCAGGTCCGTGCTTCGCCGGCACCTCGAGTTTTGAGTTATAATACTAAAAGTCATGCTCGTTCCCCTTCGCACATGCCTGAAGATGGAACAGAAATGTATTCTAAAACAAGGAATGATCCTGTTCATTCTGGTAATAGAAGGCAGGAAGACAATGTTCAGCGTCGCACATCTGTCCACTCTCGTTTGGGCTCACGGTCTTCGCAGAAACGGGACACCCAACACGATGAGCTCGATAGAACCTATGAGGAAGGGGATAGTGCAAGTATTTTCAATCGAATATCTGCAGATCATGCTAGTTATAGGCCGAAAGTACGTGCAGTATACAATCCAGAAGCTGACCATGATTACAATTTGGTGTATCGCCCAACCGAAGTAGCTGAACAATCAAAGTTTACCAGAGAGACAACACTGGCACCATTGGAGCGAGTGAAGTTACCATCCAACGTTGGCAAGTTTAACGGTTTGACCGATCCTGATGATCACATGCGCCTCTTTACCGGTGCAGGGTTTCTTGGGTGCTAGACATTGCTAATGTGGTGTCACCTATTTGTACAAACCCTTACCGGCACTGCACGCCTCTGGTTTGATAATTTTCCGGCAGGTAAACTTTCCTCTTGGAATGACTTAAAAGAAAAATTTCTTACACACTTTAGTCAGCAATGACGATACGTGCGCGATTCCTCAGATGTAATGAACATCTGGCGGAGGGACGATGAAAGCCTCGAAGATTTTATAACACGTTACAATAAAGAGGTGTTGGAGATTGGAGATGTCCATGAAGACCTTATACGCGCGCAGTTCAAGTATGCGGTAAGGTGTGACGAAATGATTAAAGTGTTGTCCGGTACAACTGGCCTTCCAAAAAACTGGGATAAACTCATGGCGGCAACCAAGGTCTACGCCCAGACTGAGCGCAACCTAAGTTCTAACAGACCACCTCTACCTCAGAATCGTCCGCAAGACCTGAGTAGAGGTAGTCGCAAGTATAAGAGAAATTGGAAAGAGTAAAGTCAGAATTCGTACTCTCCATATTCACCAATTGATGCGCGAGCAACAATCAACAAGATAATAACTCAAAAAGCGATTAAGCAAGAGAATGGGTAATGTCAGTGGACTCCCTTAACGAAACTCTGGCTGAGGTTCTCAGCACTGAGAATTACCAGTTCAAACAGCCGCAACCAATGAAAAACAAAAAAGGGCAAGACCCAAATTTGTTCCGTGACTATCATAGAGACACAGGACACACAACAGATAACTGCATCAGTCTGCGCACGGAGATTGAAAAAGCATTAAAGAGTGGGAAGCTTTCACATCTACTCCAGAATGTGCGCAAAGAGATTAAACAGATTACGTGCGAGAACGAATGGCCTAGCAACAAGAAAATGAAACATCACGTTTCCATGATTCAAGGTGGATCATCGCGCAAGCGTAGCCTTCAACATTTTCAAAACAACACTTGGCGCGAACAGCAAGTCATTTTTCCTATCGTTCCAGGAGGTCCTCAAGAAGACCGGCCAGTAGTTATCACCGGTATCTTTGGGCACTACCAAACAGACTATATGTTTATAGATCCGGGTAGTTCCATGGATATTATGTATGAGCAGTGCTTCAAGCAGCTAGATCCTGAGGATAAGGCACGCTTGGAACCAGTTGATTTTCTATTAACTGGGTTCTGCAATGAGGCTGTCTTTCCTCTAGGACAACTCCTTTTTTCTGTTACTTTATCTGATGGGAGGTGTTCTCGAACGAGTAACGTCAACTTCATGGTGATGCCGGCAAATTCTCGTCATGATGTACTATTGGGACGCCGCGCGCAACGTGATTTTAGTATGATTACTTCCGCTCCTCATGCTGCTTCTGGTTTTCCGACACCAAATGGTATAGCTATACTTTACGCGCGGAAAGAAATCATGTCAATTGAAGAACCAGTTATGAAGGCTGTCAAGACATTGCCAAGTAACGAACTAGAAAAGTGGGTACTCAACAATAAGTATCCTGAGCAAACAATCTTATTAGGGCCTGCAGTCAGTATGAAATTCGCACAAAGCTTAAACTACTGTTGTTTCGCAACAAGGACATTTTCGCCTGGACACATGCCGACATGGTCGGTGTCCCGCGCAACGTTGCGGAACATTGTCTGAATGTATTTCTGTCAGCAGAACCAGTTGTACAGAAAAAGCGCAGCCTCGGGTCAGAAAAGACAGAGGCGATGAACGAATAAGTCACCGAGTTATTAAATGCTGGTATTCTGCGCGAAGTCAAATACCAGACCTGGGTGGCAAACCCAGTCATGGTAAAGAAACATAATAGCGGATGGCGGATGTGCGTAGATTTTAAAGATCTAAACAAAGCCTGTCCAAAAGATTGTTATTCTCTTCCTGAGATTGGCAAAAAGGTTGACTCATTAGCTTCCTTTCGCTGGAAATGTTTTCTGGATTATTATAAAGGTTATCATCAAGTCTTGATGAAAAAAGAGGACGAAGATAAAACCGCTTTTCGCACGGAGAAGGGCATTTTTTGTTATACCAAGTTGCCTTTTGGTCTCCGCAATGCGGGAGCTACTTATCAAAGATTTATGGATACAGTGTTTGGAGATGACATCGGGAAAACTGTGGAAGTCTACATTGATGATTTGGTCATTATGAGTAATTCAGAAGACACTATGTTAGACAACATCCAACGAACTTTTGATTCTCTACGAGAGGTAAATCTAAAGTTAATTCCCAGCAAATGCTCTTTCGGCATGGAGGAGGGCAAATTTTTGGGTTTCATCGTCACCAAAGACGGTTTCAGAGTTAATCCTGAGAAGGTTGAGGCAATACAAAAAATGTCTTCTCCTACTACCATCAAAGAGATGCAACGTTTGGCTGGAAGGTTAGCTGCGCTAAACCGCTTCCTCGCCAATCATGTTGCAAAATCTTATCCATTTATTCGAACCTTGCGCAATTGTACGAAGAGCAAAGAGTTCGCATGGACTCCTGAAGCTGATCAAGCTTTCCAGCAGATGAAAGATTTTTTAGTTCAACTTCCCACACTTACTGCTCCTCGTGAAAAAGAACCCATGGTTTTATATCTTGCTGCATCTGAGGTAGCAGTAGGTGCTGTCTTGTTGGTAGAACGCGAAGGGGTCCAGTCTCCAATTTATTATATCAGCAAGATGTTGAACGATCCAGAGACAAGGCATTCAATTATGGAGAAACTAGTTTTAGCGTTGGTCGACGCTTCGCGCAGGCTGCGAATATACTTTTCAGGACATGTTATTACAGTTTTAACAAATTTTCACATTGGCCAAGTCTTGGCCAAACCAGATGTTTCTGGACGACTTGCGAAATGGGCAATAGAATTGGGAGGTTATAACATCTGTTATAAACCTAGACCAGCTATCAAAGGCCAAGTTTTGGCATATTTCGTCACTGAACTCTGCTGATAAGCTTGAAGAATGCCAAGCAATTTAAAACCCAGTCCCAGTCATAGACAATAGAGCATGGACACTGTTTACAGATGGCGCATCAAACAGTGATGGGGCTGGAGCAGGTCTTCGATTAATGAGTCCAGAGGGAGCAGAATTCACATACGCAATTCGGTTGGATTTTAAAAGCGCAAACAACAAGGCCGAATATGAAGCTTTCCTAGCAGGCTTACGCCTCGCTATCAAAATGGGTGCAAAAAATTTAGAAGCCCATGTTGATTCATTACTAGTTGCTGAGCAAGTAATTGGAACGTACGATGCAAAGGGAGATATCATGGCTTTGTACCTGGCGCAAGCCAAGGCTCTGATAGCACAGTTTCAACAATTTAAAGTCATACACGTCAAGCGAAGCGAAAACAAACATGCTGACGCTTTAAGTAAACTCGCAGCAACTAGTTTCAAACATTTGGCAAAGGAAGTTCGCATCGAGGTTTTAAGTAATCCATCAGTCCCTCTCAGACAAGTGACAATGGTTGAAGTAGGAGATCCATCATGGATGTCTCCAATAATGATGTATTTGTTACATGGTTCTTTACCAGAAGATAAAGCGCAAGCACGTAAGTTACGATGCAAAGCCCTCAATTACGAAATGGTTGACGGTATTCTATATCGACGCTCTTACATGGGTCCTTCGCTCCGCTGTGTTAACAAACATGATGCGCAATACCTGATCAGGGAGGTTCATGAGGGGCTATGTGGCATACATTCTGGGCCGCGCATGGTAGTAGCCAAAGTGAAAAGCTCAGGGTATTATTGGCCCGGAATGTACGTTGACGCGGTAGAGATCTTGCGCAAATGCATGTCCTGCCAAAGGCATGCCCCTAAAATGTTGCGCCCAAAGAATCCTTTGGTACCCGTCACAACAGCTTGGCCATTTCAACAATGGGCCATTGATTTAGTGGGACCATTTCCGGATGCTCCCGGGGCAGTAACGTTTATCATTATTGCGGTCGATTACTTCACCAAATGGGTTGAAGCCAAACCTTTAGCTTCTACTACAACGATGGTAATTCATAAATTCATCTGGGAAAACATTATTTGGCGTTTTGATCTGCCCACGTGCATTATTACAGACAACGGTCCAAATTTAATGGCTGAAGAGTTGCAAACATGGATGACCGAAATGGGAATCCAACATGTTTTCACTTCTATTGCGCACCCACAAGCAAATGGTCAAGTTGAAAGCATAAACAAACAGTTGGTCGACGGTATCAAGGCCCGCCTTGGCACGGCACGGCGGGGGTGGGTTGACGAATTGCCTAGCATCTTGTGGGCACACCGAACTATGCCCAACACTAGTACTGGAGAAACTCTTTTTAGACTTGTGTACGGAACGAAAGCTGTGATTCCTGCCGAAATTGGGTTACCATCTCCAAGAATGCTAGCTTTGGAAAAACAAGATAACGAAGAACAAAGGCGCATCAACCTAGACTTATTGGAAGAACGACGAGAAAATGCAGCAATTCGCGAAGCTAAATACAAGTCTCAGCTTGAAAAGTATTACAACAAAAGGGTGTGCATCTGTTCCTTTTTGCCTGGTGATTTTGTTCTTCGCGATAATGAAGCATCGAATGCCGAAAAACCGGGGAAGTTAGCCCCGCGATGGGAAGGCCCGTACGTGATAAATGAAGTATTGGGAAAAGGCGCGTGCACTCTGAAGCGTGTGGATGGATCCAGTGTTCCTCTTTAGAGTGAAGAAAGAAGGTCCATGTAAACCTTGAGAAAATTTTGCAAAAATACCTGCAGTTTCATCTTTAGAATGAAGAAAGAAGGTCCATGTAAACCTTGAGAAATCATCAACAATTACCAAACAATACCTTCTCTTTGTGAGACTCATGATTTGCACAGGACCAAACAAATCCATGTGCAGCAGTTGCAAGCACTTGGTTGTTTTGGACTCTTCAATTGACTTGTAAGAACTTTTATGTTGTTTTCCTTTTAAACAGGAAACACAACGTTCTTCACAAGTAAATTCCTTTTGTGGTAAACCTCTGACAAGACATTATTTAGAGAGAGTGGTGATAGTTTTCAGATTTGTGTGCCCAAGTCTCCTGTGCCATAACTCTGTCTCTTTGCTGGAAGCAATTGAGAATAGGCATGCATTAGACATAGGGTTATCGTTCAACATATCAACCACATACACATTACCACTCCTATGAGCAACGAAATGTGCTTTACTCTCAGCAATGATTTAATCAATCTTTTTAACAACCTCTGGTCCTACAATTTGACATGTTTTCTTTGTAAAGAAGGATCCATATCGTTTGTCACTCATTTGTGAGACACTCAGAATATTGAATTTTAGATTGTCAATTAAGTTAACATTTTCAAATTTGAGATTCGCAGCCTGAACACACCCTGACCCCAACACCTTCCCCTTTGAATTGTTACCAAAAGATATATCACCCCCTCCATGAGCCAAGAAATCCTTGAGAAGGGCTCTACATCCTGTCATGTGCCTGGAGCCTCCACTATCTACATACCATAACTATCAAGGCAAGTAGAAGCTCCCTTGGAAGCAGCCATAAGAGCACAATCACAGTCTTCTTCACACACCTTTGTATCCCATGGATCAGATAGAGAGGTCTTTTCTTCATCAACAGTGTTTTGAGAAACCACTGGTGTAACCACTGCTTCATCACAACTTTGAACCTCATCAGATTTTAACACTAGTTCCTCGGACTCATCACCTTCAACTATAGTTTCTAAGGCCATTACACAGATATTTTCATTGTCAAAATCATTTGTAGCCATTAGAGCAAAGTTTTCATCAGATAAATCCTCATGCAAACTACTCCAATCAACAAAAGCCTTGTGTAAAGAAGCCCTGTTGGTTGACCTCTGCCGGAGCAGTGGTTTGAGTAGTTTGAGTGACATGTGGACCTTGTTGCACATGCACTTGAGGTGGTGCTTGGACATATTGAATCTGTGGAGCAGGTGTTTGGATATAGTGGACAGGAACTGTAGTAGCAGGATGTGCAAAGTGTGCAGTATTTTGCATTTGTGGTGCAGGGGTACAATGGGAATAATGAGTAGTGCTTTGAAGTCTAGGGCCTGGGTGAGTCACAATTGGACCAGCAGTTTGAGATCTGCATTCCCTGGCAAAGTGTGCTAACCTATTGCACTAATAGCATTTGATTTTGGATTTATCCAACCCCACTTTTAACCCCCCATGCAATCCAGGAAACTTCCTACCAGTCCTTTTGCAAAATTTATTTGCTCTAACACTCAAGAGTGCTAGCTGATGTAAAATATCCATTTCTTCCAGATCAGTGGGTTCAAAATGTTATAAGTCATTCATCTCAAAGGACATATTGTCAGAGTTTTGGCTTCCCCATTTCCAGCAAAAGCAAAATTGGGTGTGTAACGATCAGAAGTAAAATTGTTTCCAGAAGTTATGTCAATATAATGATCATAACCCTGATCCTTCCCACTACCAAAACTCTCTTCATGACTATAAAGAGCAGTGTTACCCAAAGTATAGCCGTCTGTTGCTTTCCCTGACTCTTGCAACTTCTTTTTCTGATTCAACTCTCTCTCATATGTGAGGAGTCGACCATGAAGTTGAGTGATGGTCATCTCTTTAAACCCAACAGATGTTCGAGTAACATAAGCTACAGTCTCCCATTTTTCTGGTAACGATCTTAAGAAACGACTATTGAAAGTCGAATTAGGAAATTCCACGTTAACCAGTTTCAATTCACTGATGAGAAAACTAAAACGTTCGAACTGTTGTGTTAACGACTCACCTTTTACGTGACAAAACGTCTCATACTGTTGATTCAGAACTTCTCTATTGTTTTCAATCACTTCTTCAGTACCACCGAAATGCTCTTTTAGTGCATCCCACAACTCTTTTGCACTATTGCAGTGGAGCAGTCCAGCATAGATTTCGTTGGGTAGCGCGGAAGCAATAATGCTAAACGCTTTTGCATCCAACTCTATTTTCTGGAAATCCTGCTCAGAGTAGTTTTCATGATTTTTTGGCACTTGAGTAGTGGGATCCTCTGTGCTTGGAACCAATATGTGGTCCAAACACAACAGATCGCCAACATCTGGTGTTTTGCTGAGCTAAGATGTGACCCATCCGACGTTGCCATATGAAATATTCATTTCGTTTCAACATCGGTGGTTTGAACATAGATCCAGTGTTGGAATCTGATGTGTTTTGAGACATTTCTGCTTGTTTACAACAGATTTGTGTTTTAAAAACTTTGAATGTAATAAAACTCTGTTTTTAAGTAAAACTATCAAATGAACTAGCAGTGAAAGCTGATCTGTTCAAATCAAATTGGCTGTTAAATCAAATTTGATTGATCTAGCTCTGATACCAATTGTTAGGATCTGAGTTTGATTTACTTGTAGTTTTTGTTTCAAATAATGGAAATATGATTGAATTGAAAGGTAATGCAGCAGAATAAGATGGAAAACTTTTACTACAAGTAAAGGTCGTTTGTTTTCATCATCATCATGCTTTTAAGTTGATAAACTTTGCATGTGATTCACAAACTCCCCCTCAGCTAATTACAACACAGTTTGATAGTACAGAAAACTCAGAGAAGATAATTTGTGAATGATCTTTTAATAGATAAGTTCAACTGTTACATCGATTCACCTTTTTATACTAACTATCTAACCACTGAGCATCTTTTGATGACGTCAGGGTTGATAGTGACATTTAACAACTAAATAACTAACTAAAACACTGCTATCTAACATCTGATAGTGCAAAGCACTGTTACATTGAATATTAAACTAATAAACTAAACTCTGATCACTATCCTCTGATCTCTATTCTTCTGGCAGACCTTTGACAAATGTAGAGACAGATGATAGGAAACAGATCTTGTGGAATGTAGTGTATATACATCATAGGTTGTAACCTCTGATAGTTGTAACCAAACTGCGGATAGTGTAATTGGCTTTATATCATCTGTTCCTTTGTATAGGGATCAATCCCAACAAGGGCCTTGCGCGAAGATGCGGATCTCTGGTATGACCAGATTCGGAGCAACTTTATGTACCCACCAGCCGGAGCATTTGTTTCGCCCCCTATAGTGCTGAAGGTGCGCATATACCGAACCCTAGGCCATGTCGAGCTATAACTCCTGCTGGAGAAGATGTTGTCTTGCTTTCAAGCAGAGAGTCTATTGCCTCTTTAGATTATGGGTTAAACATCCCAATGTATACGTTTGCAGGTAGCTTGCGCAATCTCGAGGTTGATCCTGATGAAAAGAAGCCTAAGAGCCAAAGCAAGAAAAAGAAGGTGATTGTTGTTGAAGGTGCGCACCCCATGAACATACAAGCGACTGCTGCCACTTTTGACGTTGGCTCGCGCAAAGGTATGGCTCGCCCTCGACAATGTAACCTAGATGACTAGTTGGGCGTAAATGACAAGGTTGTGCGTAAATGAGATTTAGGGTCGCTGTTGATGGGTTTGCTGTTATTCCATCTTCATCTTACTTGTTGATGGGTTTGCTGTTGTTCCATCTTCATCTTACTTGACATTAAAGTTAAATGGCAGAGTGTTCGTACTACGGGTGTTCAAATAACTAATTTTTAAATCAATCAAATAGAATTTTTCAAATTTATATTATTTTTACCTGGATTCGTATTCGAATTGGATTTGATTTATTCGATTCAAACTTTATGCCCAATTCTAAATTCGATTCAATTCGTATTTGAAACTCAAATTCGAATAAATTTATTTCAATTCAATTTCACCCTAAAAAAATTATTTTACTTTTAGGGAAAATGCGACAGAAAGGTAACCAAGTTTGTCAACTATTTCAATTAAGTCATCCAAACTTTTTTTTGTCTATCTTAAATGACTAATCTTTAATTTAATGTTCTAATAATATGTAATTACCAGATCATTTATCTTATTTTTTTAGATCATTCCTTGGATATATTATTATATATATATCAATTTACATTGCATATTTGTTACGGTATCCTTTTGTCTTTTTCTGGTTTTCTTTTTTTTATTTCATTTTAGTTTGCTTATCTTTTTGTTTTTTTAAGTTACAATCAAACATTAATACTTTAATTAACATCATTTCTGATCTGCGGTATTGTACAGATAACAAAACTTAGATATATCAATTTACATTGCGTATTTGCTACAGTATTCTTTTATTTTTTTCTGGTTTTTTTTCCATTTCAGGTTTTCTTTTTTTTTTTTGTGTTTTTTTAAGTTACAATCCAACGTTGATACTTTAATTAACATGCGTTCGTTAGTTATACTCGTCAGTATTGTACAAGTAACGAAACGAAGCAAACTAATATCAAGCGAACGTTGGTATCGATATTGATATTCATTTTTAATGTTTCGATCGATGTAATAGATGTCTCGATATCCTTTTGGTCACAGGATGACTTTATTTATTAAGTTTTCTCTTTCGTTTGCTATATCGATTGTCAGTATCGTATCAATGTTGTTTGTACTAAACCAATAATGACCAAATTCTTGCTATTAATGTTATTCCTACTATTGCGTATAAGTTCCATTTAAAAGATTTAATTCGGGTCATCCGCCCCAAAGCACGGATGTCACCCACTAGTTTTTATAAAATCGCAACATAATTTAAATCTACAGAACACCATGGACGACGTTTCACACTTTCAGTCGATCAAACACTTCGACGGTTTTGACCAGATTCGCAATTCAACTTTTGACGGCTATGTGTTTCCTGATCCCCATACCTTTCGCCAACGAGTAACCTTGTAATCTTGTGTAGCGAAATGGTGAGAACCGTTTACGTCTCCGTCACCGATCTGGAGCTCGTTGGTGAGTTAACAAGTGCGATTAAGTCTTTCATTATGTTTTGTTAAGAGATTCATGTACGGGTAGCGTGAATTGAGTGAAATTTGCAGGTTTTTTTGTAGGGAAGATGACGATTTCAAAGGGTTTTTGTTTGATTTTTATTATTGTTTAATGTTAAACTTTTTTTGGATCTGTCCTTTTTCATTTTTTATTGTTATTTAATATTGATTTTTAATATTTTAGAGTATTGGATAATTATATTTTAGATAACATGTTTATGAAACCTGATACATCATTATTTGTAGGGTTATTGGATTTTAATAATCTTAAGTTTTACCTGTTGGCTGATAATAATCCCAACTTTAAAAATTACATCCAACGATCCAACTTGTAAATGTTTGGCCCCTATTCATCCTTTTCAAACATATAAGAATTTGACATCCTCAATAGATTCGAGTGCACTTCCAGACTCCTTAATTGATTTAAGTGCACCTATGTTAGAAAAAGGATCAATGGGGGCCAAACCTTTACAAGTTTGGACCGTTGGAGGGAATTTTTTAAAGTTTGGATTATTATCGGCCAACAGGTGAAACTTAGGATTATTGAAATCTAATAGTCCTTATTTGTAACCTGATAATTACATATTATTAAAAATCAAATGAAACTTCAGTGACTTTAGAGAGACAAAAAAAGTTAAAATGACTTAATTGGAACATTTGTCAAACTTGGTTAAATTTCTATAAAGTTACCCATTTTTGAAACTACTACAAACAATAAGGCTTTTAGAGTTTACCCTAAATTTAGAAGGTCTTGTCCATGCGTGTGTGTGTGTGTTAATGTATATATAAATATAAAAAAATCATATGTAATTTGATTTCGATTTTTGAATCGAATTAAAAATAAACTATTCATATTCGATTCAACTCTGATTACTTGAATCGAACTCAAATGATGACCGAATTCGAAGCGCTTAATAATCGATTTCGAATAAGTCAAATTTCAAAATTTTGAATTAAAATCGAATAATGAACACGCGTAGTTCATACAAGGAAAAGGAACAAACCCATGGTATTATACAACAGGGCCGGTCTGTTAGGCTTTCTAATCTAGGCACGGGCCGAGGGCCACAAAAAAAAGCAAAATTAACCGCAAATTTTAGTAAGTTTTATATATCATATATCTGTTATGTCCAAATAAAAGCAAAACTAACATAGTTTTTTTTTATCTCATAGGAGCCAATATAAAAATTGTTTAGAAAAAAAGGCTAACATTCAAGGCCCAGTTCGAAATTAGACTGCAGACAATAACTGCAACAAGCGTCGATCATTCGAACCCATCCCAAAGCTAGAAAAATCAATTGTATTTAATCATATAGAATATCTATACAAAACATATAACTTTGAAAAAGAAAAATAAAAACTTCGCTAACTAAAAACTTTTTAGTTTATACTTGCATGTTCCAACCCCGAGTGAAGGAGGATGGTTTTGTTACTAAATACATTAAAAAGAATAATTTTTCAGAAGGGCTCCACTTCGTAGTTCGTTTAGGGTCACTAAAAATCTAGGAACTATCCTGTTATAAAGTGACAATTTCAGGAATTTTTTAACCAGTACGGGTAAAAAACAGGGAGGTCAACTATTGGTGAATTTAATCAAGTTAGCTCGTAGCTAGCTGATGAAACGCGAACTACAAGTTACAACTAGCAAAAACGTGAATACACATAGAGAAAGTTAATATAGTGGTATTTTGTTGTTTCAGTCAAAAATATTATTCAAGGTCCAACTTAACATGTGTTGGTTTTATGCACTTGTGAGTTTACGGAACTTTTTATATCATAGCTTCTAGAACAAATCTAAGAAATAGTGAAATCCACATGAATTTTAGTAGTTGAGAGCTGATAGAAGTCACAATTAAATCTTTTACTTTATATTTATAATTACACTAAAAAATACTATATGTTTTTTATTTTTAGTTAGATAATTTTTTATATTTTATCATTACATTTTCTATCTCCTCCACTCACAACCACTTTTATAAAATATTAAAAGATTATAGAGGTGAACGGTATTTCCTTCAAATTTACTGATGAAGAGTAACTTTTTCTCTTTTTTTCTCCCTCTGCTTCACTCACACAATTTACAACCCCTCTCACAACTATATAGGTTACACTCACACGAAATAGATGATCCATTGTGAATGCTCTAAGATAGTTTTCATAACAAAAGACGTCACATACCTAAAGGATGTAGGCAACGATAACACACGAGGATGTCGCAATATTGAAAGAATCTTGACTCACCATTTTACAAACTATTTTGATGAATTTAAAAGAAGCAAATGTAGAAGGGTGTAGTGGTCATCAATTGCCATATAGGACTATTAATAGATTGCTACACAGCCCCCTCGTTCATTCATATGGTTCGCATGGATAGCCCACCTTTTCCATTTTCTAAGATTTGAATGTTTTGTGTTTTTATTAACTAATTAAAAAGAGGTAGTGGTTTGGGTTATGATCATACCAATGGTTTTGAATGGTAAATTAGAATTGGGTGAGATTACGCTTACGCTGACTTTTATGGTTAAAAAGAATCTCAAACACCCCTTAGAACACTTTTATCGTATAAAAAAGAAGAAATTGAGGAGTTAGAAATTCGAACTTTTCACTTTTTAGAAATCAGAAGTTAAAAAAGAATCCCAAACACCCCATAATCTGAAACTGATTTTTGGTTGTCTATAGGTCTAATAGCATCATGCATTTTTCCTAGCAAATTGGTGCAAATTCAAGACCCATAAGGTTGATTACAGTTGTTTTATATAAGATATGATTTAAGATTCCATCGTAGTGGTTAAATTAGATTAGATATGTACATATCAAGCTAAAAATCTTGTTTGACATACAATATACAAATTCAAAGATCTCTAAAACACCGATCCAGATTCTACCAACACTGATCAGTCTCCCATCTCCGGCTCCTATACCCGCCACCAGACCTCACCGGAAACAATTCTCCGGCCCTTCTTTGCACCAAACTCCGATCATAAACCGCTCGTTTCTCCGGATCCGCAAGCGTCGAATACGCCGACTGCACTTTCATAAACTCATCCGCCGACGACTCTCCCTTTCCGACATCCGGATGCAACACTCTCGCTAACTTCCGGTACGCCGATTTTATTTCTCGCATATCCGCTCCGATTCCTACTCCGAGCACATCGTACAGCGAATTCGAACCTTTTCCGGCTGTACGGTACGATCTCACTGTTTCCGTCGGCCTCTTCGCGGTGGCGTACGTGCCAGTGATGGTGGCGCGTTTGAATTGAAGATGTTGAGTGTTTGATTTTGGAAGCGGTTGTGACTGTGAGGATGAATTGAAGGTGAAATTGGAGGATGTGAAGAGAGAAGAAGATGCAGATGAAAATGAAATCGCCATTGTTTTGATTTATATGAATATGATGATTTGGGGGTTTTTGGTATTTATATAAAGTTTTTTCAAAAGATTCTAGAGTGGTATTAAGTGGATAATTAAATATTGTTGAATAATGGAGGCCCATTGGATAAGATGAAAGGCTGAAATGTTGCAAAATGATAGTGACATTATCGTAAAATATTGAAAATTATGTTGAGTCAATTACGGTTTTTGTCTCTAGACTTATTTTGTTATTTAATATTCAGAAGTCTAGAACCTTTTGAAAAAGAAAGGGAGTCTGCAATATTTTAATCTTCTAGATCAAGAACCCAAATCATATCCAATTTTAACATGAATAAATGTTTTGATCAGATCAGCATCAATGGATTTTTCATCTACATCTTCATCCTTCACTTCCCTTCCCTTGACTGTCGTAATGTTGGAAGCGGCTACTCGTAGGTGGATGAGTTCATGAAGGTGCACTCGGCTTATTCTATGTTCGTGGATGAGCGGTTTATGACTGAACTTTCTACATGAGGCGGGCGGGGGATATGTTTTCGATGAGGACTCTTAAAAGTTATCAGTGCCTGATATGCGAGACTGACCAGACTATTGTAAACTAAAAAGTGGATCGAGTTTTAAAGATGCTTGAGGTTGTAAATAGGGAGAGTTCTAGTTTGAATTCAGGAACAAACTCACAATTCTTTGATGTATTTTGAAATCGTGGTACTGAATTTTAGAGATAATTTAGGGACTTAGGGTTCCAATTTCTGTTTTAAGCATCTGACTCTAATTAAGAAAATGTAGACGTATCTATTTGTGAAAATAATACATGTTAACCACTACGATGGACTTTTAGTAATATGTTGTAGAAAATAACAAAAATCTATGTTCTTGTCTATAAAACTAATGCATTTTAGGAACATCTTTACGTCCTTTCTACCTATTCAAGCTCTCCTAGTTGTAGTCTATGTTTCTTAGGCTGTAGGGTGCAGTTTAAAGCCCCTAGAGGCTTTATAGTGCCACGTCATAGCCACGTATGCACCACGTAAGCGAGAGCTTTATCGTTAACTTGCACGATGTGGTTTAAAGCCCCCCTATTAAACAAAATACAAAAAAAACAAATAAAGAGAAAAAAATTGATTGGTTGAAAACAATGGGTCCCACATGCACTTCCCATTAGCGCTCGTTATTGGCTGAAGCCCTCTCAATGGCGCCCCCCTTTGTTGGTGGTGGCGGTGTAGTGGATGGCGCTCTGGGGCGCTAAAGTGGCTGAGGTGGCCGGGTGGCGCTAAGCCACACCGTTTTGCCTTATCATGCTAGAATATAATGTAATTTTTTACTCGTTTTGATCAAAGTGTTTTTTTTTACCTCCACTAATTAAAAATTCATGAATCCACCACTCTCTAATATTATGAGCATTTAATTTAAAGGTTTGTAAAAAAAATGTGTATTTAAAATTTTGAAATCACATTATTGAATATTGGAGACTAGAGTTTCAATTTATGGATTGTTTATTTATATTTTGTTTCCGTTTAAGAAGGATTTCTATATAATATTCATGACCAATAGCATCTTAGATTTTTTATTGCCGTTTTTGAGTATTTGACTATAATTTAGACAGTTTTATCAGCTTACTATATATATATATATATATATCTGTAGTTATAAAATTAGCAACACGCTAACCACTACGATGGAATCTACATAATATTTTATAGAAAACAGCTAAAATGACTAGTTTTATGTACTTATTATACGCCTATGAAAAGTGACACTAAATTATCTCATAAAGTCGTGATATATATAATACATATGCCCACTCAATTCGTTATTGTATTTTTATTTATACATGTATTAGAGCAAATCGCAACTCTTTTTAATTTTCTAAAATCTTCTACTAGTCTGGGTGCTTGTTGGTGCTTGTATCTTGACACAAATAAAAATAACATGATTCTGAGTGCGGACCTAGGTAGAGTCGTGGGCGGACGCACCCCTTGAAAAAAAAGTTTTTGTGTATTTTTAGGGCAAAACCTTGATTGCACCCGTTGAAAATTTGGTAAAACCTCTCGTTTGCACCCCTTGAAATTATTTTCTGGATCTGCCACTACCTAGGTTGACTCATACTCAATGTAACAGGTCTGCCAATGATCCTAAGGTGATTTTGGTTTTTCTGAAAAGTGAAAACTTTTTGTTCTTTAATTTATATTTTATTTTGTGTAATATACATTAGATTACCTATTTAGTAATCCTTTTGTAGGAAAACCAAGTAAATTAGTTTTAAATACAAATACTGTATTATTTATTGATTTGTCAAGTGGATAATATATGTAATTTGAATATTCTAGTAGATTTTTTTTATTCTATGCTTTATGTCGCTTTCATTTTATTTTAAGACGTTCATCTTATCCAATGGGCCTGCCGCTCACATGCAAAAAAGTCCAAACCTTCCAGAATTTAATACTATTTATAAAACCACCGGATGTCTAGAATCTTTTGAAAAAGAACAAAAACTACTATAAAAATAAATGAACAAAACTATGTCCTACAATTTTTTCTTCTAAATAAATTATTATTGATCTACTATTGATTTGATTACTACACAACTATGTCCTACAATTTTTTTCTTCTTCTAAATAAATTATAACTGATCGATCATTGATTATTACACATAGATATAAGGTTTATTCATCTGTGTCCAGATTTAAATTTGAGATCTTCCATTTAAGTGGCTTGTGCCTCTACCAGATGGGTTACCCGACATTAACATATATAGTTAGTTATGTTATAGTTTTTCTTAACATCAGAATAGGATACTAACGACAGTAGAACACGATAATATACGAGTCATCGTAGTCTATGTTAGATGGTGCTATTATGTGAGTGGTTGTAGTTTGTACATAAACTACAATAGAGTGATAATTTGTGGTAACCTGGGAACTATTACAACGTGTGTGTTATTAATAAATTGTGATAATCCATGAGAATTTTAAGGTCCTCGCACTATAAATGATAAACAAAGTTTCAAGGAAATTAGTTTTGATCATGTATGAATTGTCGTTGAAATTATGTAATAAAAATGACCGACAAAATGATTTATCAAAAGAAGAATTACAACTTTGACAAATATTCTGATTTTCAAATGTTTTTTTTAATGACAACGCTTCCTCCTACTATTAGACCCAGTAATCCTAGATTAATCGCATATGCCCGGATTTGAACCTATGACCTCTCATCCAAGAGGCAATACCTCTACCAAATAGACTAACCACACATTAGCATATAACATAACAACATATATGTTTAGGTATTGTTTAATTGGAAAACTAAAAGTGAAAACAATATAACATTATAAATAGATTAATTAAGTATGAAGGGAAATTAATATGACATTAATAAATAGATTAATGCTGTGTCGACTTGATATTGAAGCTTATTACTTAATTATTATAATATAATATAATAATTAGAGTAACTTATTGGATATATCGACTGATTGTCAGTTTTTGAGTGGATGATAGGATGATACAATAAGATACATGTACTATTATGTAGTTTGAATATATAATTGATTTTTATATACCTATCCTGATGTATTATGTCGCCTTAATTTTATATTACGACCCTTCATCTTATTAAATGGGGCCTGCCTCCTCACTCACATGCAAAAAGTTCCAAACCTTCGTTAGTTTAATACTAATTATTTACACACACGTATTATATATATACACCTTTAGAAAATGAGTGGAGCTTAACCAATGTGTTATCTCGCCTTAATTTGTAAAGAAAAGTGAACGATTCATGATTTTTTTTATGAAATACAATCAATGAGTTCAACCAAAATTTTAAGTAGGGATCAAGGGCATTGGAGGGGTTAACCAATTTTTAGAGGGTATTTCGGATTATACTAAAAAATTAAACTATTTTGTTTTTATTGAAGGGGGCGGTTGCCCCTCAAGTCATTACCTCGGTTTACATAGGGTGGTGTGCCCGGCATGAAGGGGCTTCCACGCCACATTTTCACACCCACTCTGTGTGATCTTAATGGAGTGTAATCGATTTTGGTTAGAATTATACGTTTTTTATGTATCTTATTTCAAATCAAGGAACCCTTTTGTCCACAATCTTTGGCCTTGCATGGAGATTCGGTTTTATTTTAACTAATGGTCTTTTTCATGGAGTGTGTAATCAATTTTGGTTTGCATTATATGTTTTCTTTTTCCTTCATGTATCTTAGTTTTCAAATCAAAGATAATATTGTCCACAATCTTTGACTTATGGAGAATCGGTTCTAATTTAAGTAATAGTCGTTTTCATGGAGCGTATGTTATCGATTTTAGTTTTAGTTATAATGCCATGGACAGTTAAAACATATGTATAGTCGTTTTCAGGAGGAAACCCAATAAATCTGGAAAAAAAAACCCTTTGTGGGAATTGAACCTAGGACTTAACGGTCTCTAAATCTTATTTCACCCTTAAAATACCACTAGACTATAATACCATAGATAGTTAAAACATATGTACAGCCTCACACTTACACCTGTGTTTGTGTCTTTGATTGTTATCATTGACTACTAGAGTTCACCAAGACTCGGTGTATCTTACAACCAAACAAACTTGCACACTATTAGAATTTATACTAAGATTTTAATAACATATTCAACAAGAGTATATATGTATATTTAAACATATATAAAGTTATCCACCAATGATATACATGCATGTAGTGTAGAAAATTAAAAACCATACATATGGAGTTTTGGGGAATGACCTTTAAAACTTCGAGATTATATAGCTTAGTACACATTTTTGCATTTAAATTAATAGTGATTAATACCATTAGTTAACTTAAGCAAAAAGCGAACATATAAATATACAGCTAGAAAAGTGAGTATCTTCAGCGTCACATCCTTGACGGAGAATATATCATAAAAAATAGAGAATCTGTGACACCTGTATTTTCAAACTCGATAACGTATATAAGGGTGGTGAGAGCGCCCCCATGTTCGTCTATAGGTTGAGCTAGATGGCCAAGGAACACCGCCGCAACCCATGCAGGTTTCCCTCGCGGATTTCTTTTATGGTTAATGCATCCGTGAGAGATGGATGTATTGGATGGTGATGTGACACAATAATATTGGATGATAAGTTGAAATGGGTAGTGAGCTCAACACTTCATCTAGATGAGTGCCCCCTCTGAAACTCTTGACCCATTGACACAATTGATGCTCAACTCATACGGATTCACATTTAGTTGTTCACAAACGCACTTTCAATGACGTTATAGTCATTTACTTGAGTGAGTTTCGTCGTCAACGTTTTACATTAATCATATAGGCTAACTAAATATCGTTATGCCTTTTGAGTCAAACATACGGCTTTTAAAAGCATTATATTATATGACCTTAAACTTTAAAAAGAATTTCATAAAACTCTTCATTTGAGTTCTTAAACATCATATTGTGATTCAAACATCATTTGTGTGATATTTTTAACAATTTTCTTGCAACTCAGCTCGACTAAAACATGTCTAACTAACAACTCCCAATTTACATCAAACTAGGTTAATGGTAACTCTCAATTAACATAACTAGGTTAATGGTATGTAGGTCGTAGTTGTACATAATTTCAAACGAAATATGATTTAATAATTTTAAATTTTCATATCCAACTATTAATAGTTTTTATTTATTTATATAATAATAAATGAGTTTCTAACCAGCTAATTTTAATACATTATAATTGTATCAATTTATAATTTATATATAGCTTATAAGTTAATAACCAAAAGTTATCGAATATTGTAAAGTCATAAATCATTATTAAATATTAAAAAAAAACCCTCTTAGCTACATATGTTGTTTTACTTTTTGAGATTGGCCATTATAGTTTTTCATTTTATTAAGATACCCCAATTTTCTTTCACCCAATATTCATCTTTTGTTATTCACTTAAATATAAGATTTTAGTTTATTTCTGTGTTTTATAAGATACGTTTCTATGACGAAGTATCTTTTCATGTTTTTTGAATGTACCGTCACTAAATGCGTCTTTTGCTATGTTAAGATTTAAAAAAAAAAACAAACAGCCGCAATGCTTATGTTTGTTTTTTTAACATCGCCCCTTTCAACTTTTAAAATTGATGACTACACCTTTCAATTTTCTAAAAATTTGTAAAATGTCATTTTGACTCGCGTTGAGTTTTACGTGATTATTTCTATGTGTGTCAGTATAAATTCTGATTGGTTTACCTTTCGACGTAATTTTTTTTCAAAAATGAGTTAGGTCAACTATAATACATTTTCAGTGGGCGGTATAAATTCAAATTGTTTTACGTTTCATTAGTCATGTCAAATATAATATGTTTTGTTGCTTATTTTTATTGACGGTTTCATTTGGTCTATGTCTGGGGTTTATGTACGTGTAGATAAGCTGGTTTACAATTCGACGTAATGACATTTTTGACCCCCTTGAGTTTTATGTGCTTATTTCTTTGTACGTTTCAGTATAAATTCAAGTTGATTTACGTTTTGGCGTGGTTTATTTCGAAAATGAATTATGTCAAATATAATACGTTTTGTCCGTATTTATATGACCGTTTTCAGTTGGTTTACATTCGATCAATAGGCGATTACAAAAAAAAAACAGTATGCTTAGATTACGATAAAAAAACTAACACCGCAACGTGAGAAATCAATTCTAGTTGTATCAAAAGTATAAAGTGAAAAAATATATTATATTTACGTCGGAGAAAACAAGGATAACAATTTGATACAAATACCTTTTTATATATGGTAAGTTGACAACGCAACCTTGCACTCTATTAGGCAAACAAAGGGGCGTATGCAGATGGTTTTCTTCTAGATGTCAATTTTTGAGTGGATGATATAAGTAGTTCGAATAAATATTCATATTTATATTTATATACCTACGTTAATGTCTTATGTCGCCTTAATTTTATATTCTAACCTTTCATCTAATGCAATGTATGAGCCTCCTCCTCACATGCAAAAAGTTCCAAACCTTCGTTAATTTAGTGATATATTTTTTTATATAGCAATCAATTGAAAACCACTAGAAGAGGATAACCTTTTGAAGCTATCAAAAAGAGCTCTACTAGATTTAAATTTAATGTTGTTAATTGTGAGTGTCGGTTTGGTTTTAACATTCGTTATATAATTTCTTAATTTGTTAGGTTAGATGTTATAGCCTCTTGCTAACTTGTTTCCTTATCGTAGGGAAGTACCGTCAATAAATAACCTTTTTTTTTTTAAATAGAAGAGAAACAAGTATAAAAATCAAGGAACAAAACTATATTCGTCTAGTCTAGTCTAGTCGATGGTCCAAACCAACATAACTTGAACTATCTGGTTTCCATAGATAAACATCTATTATGTCTTCACCTTTTTCATGGAGAACCGATTTTAGTTCAATTGAGGGACGACTCATCTTTTGCTACAACCTAGAGTTTTCTTATAGAATCTTCTTAAGATTTCCATCATAGTTTCACTTACACTCGGGTGTGTATAGGTCGGTTTGAATCAATTTTTACCATTAATTATAACCGAACTTCGATTATAATTAATTGGTCATGAAGTTGATTATGGGTCGGTTTCGGTTATTAACAGAAAACTTTACATAAACTAACTTTTGGGATAAGACAACCAAGACTACATGTTTTATAAACTACTGATGTGGGATCCCTTTTAGTAAATTAGTAAAGTAATTATGTACTCAATGTTATATAGAAGATTCATACGATCATAACACTTCGGTTCTTCATCAAAATAAGGGCATCTACATTAATATCATTTTGTTGCTAAAATACTTTTATTTAAGTAAAAAACCTCCGCATGGTTATTGTAAAACATAAATCCATTATATCAAATTGTATACTTAACATTACAAGGTCGGTTCAGTTACGGTTATATCAGTTAACCAAAGCTTTATAACAATAACCATAATCGAGTAGTCGGTTAACCAAAATTCATAACCATAACCATCGGTTATTTTGATTATCAGTTAAAATCAGTCCGGTTATGTCGGTTATGGTTCAGTTATCAGCTATGACGGTTAATTTGCTCACTTCTTCTCGGGTGATGAACAAAACCAAGTTGAAGTCGATAGTGTAAGGCTGTAACGAACCGAACGAACACGAACAAGGCCTTGTTCGTGTTCGTTCGTTAAGGAAATAAATATGTTCACGAACGGTTCATGAACACTTACCGAACGAGATTTTATGTTCGTGTTCGTTCATTAAGGAAATGAGTGTGTTCACGAACGGTTTGTGAACACAAATAAATTTAGCGAACGCGACGAAGGATAAAGGTGGATGGCCCAGAGAATAGCATTGGAACTCGAATCCCTTATTTTGGAATGGAGGTCGATCGTATTCATCGATGTAAATAATGAGAAAGAAAAGGGAAATGGTGAATAAACAAGGTGAAATAGGGTTTTCTAAATTTAATTGTAAGGCTAAAAAATAAATAAAGTTTAATAATATAAAAAGGATAGTTAAAATATATGAAAGTACAAAAATCATTAATTAAAACACAAACATAAGAGCATAAACGAATGCAAATGAACGAATGTTCACGAACAGCTTACCGAACGTTCATGAACACAATTGAACGAACGGGGCATGTGTTCATGTTCGTTCATTTAACTAATCGAACGGAATTTCTTGTTCATGTTCGTTCAATGAACATAAACGAACTTTTCGTCGAACGGTTTACGACCGTATACCCCCCCCCCCTTTTGGTCCGAAAGGGTGCCACTAGCAGAAGAAGGTTCCATCAGCTCACGAATTAGGAACTCTCCATCCTTTTAACTCCCAACCACCTTTTTAATACCCTAAAACCTAATCCCTATTATAAATAACATCCCCTAACACTTCCTAAATACTTTCACCACCTCCAAATCACTTTCAAACATACTCAAATCTCTAAGATCTTCAACTTTTGGCAGAAAGTTCTTGTCACACCCCAACCGATGGCGGAAACATCAGGGTTAGTGGCACTAGGCGACCAGATTGTCTCACAAGAAATTCCGTAACAATTATCCAACAACATTACTTAACGTTTAACATCCCATACTATTAAACATAATATTTCAAACAACCATTACAGAAATTCTGATTTTTTCCTAAAACAACATGGTTCGATATCCCCTAGATTTTTATTACAACCATTCTAAACAAGATAAGCAAAATACTAAATAAAACTACTCCAAAGTAATCCAAGCTAAATCCTCAACCTTTTACAAACGTTAAAATACAAGTCAATACAATTAAGTAAATGTGAGCATACGAGTTTGAATAATATTAGCATAGTCGAGAAAGCGTTTGCGAAACATTCTAATTACATATCATGATACACCAAAACACTTAACATAACATACGCTCATTTCTCATGCTAACTACCGTGAAAAGGCTTGCGCGACCATCCTAACTAGACCCCGTCGGGTGTTAGCCAAACTATAGTACCATACTAGCAAAGGAGGCAAGTTAACGAAAATAAGTTCTAGTCACATGTTTCTAGTATCACGTATCGAGCATATACAATCAGATTATTCGCGTGTAATAAACAGTTTTGATTTGTGAAGTGATTTTGATATAGGAACGTATGTAACACCCAAAAAGTGCATTAAAGCGAAAATGGGTCAAGTATACTCACTGTGGGTGCGTTTAGGAGAGAGATGAGGGATCTGAGAAGAGTCATGAAGAGCGTCGGATCAGCCTGCATACGAACAGAAGTGCAGCAGTCTTCCGAAAAGCCGAAACGGTGAAGTTTGAGTTGAGCAGTAGGCAAGTTCGGGCAAACTTGTGTGTAAACACACAAGTTCGAGCGAACTTGTATGGTTTTGCTGAGTTGAGAGTTAAGTTCGGTCGAACTTGGTAGGATCCTTAGGGATCTTGTCAAGTTCAGGCGAACTTGCATGAAAACCTCGCTGGAAAGACAAGTTCGGGCGAACTTGTGTAGTTTCCTAAGAAACTAGACAAGTTCGGTCGAACTTGTAAGGGATTTGGTGAAGAATGACCCAAGTTCGGTCGAACTTGACCTGGTGAGCTGGTGATTCTCGAGCGAACTTGATGTTTTCAGGTCCAAAATCTTGCGTTTTCGCGTCGTTTGCTGAGTAAATCGAGTGTTCATCCCTCCAACCCTGTGCTACTGAGCAAACTTAGATCGGAGAGGTCTTTTAGAGCGGTTTTAGCCGTTTTACAAAAGCGTGGGTTAATTCGGACGAACTCGGGGTTCGTTCGGGTTAGTCCGGCTTGTGTAAACCAACATAAACGTCCTTGTGCTTCCAGATCTGGGATCTTAAATGATAAATGCTTCGTTTCATATCAGAAAATGAACAAAACATCATCAAAAGTCCGTATTTTGTGTCAAAATCAATGTTTAAAAGTTTTTGCTCAGATCTAAGCATAGATATGAGTAAAAACAGAAGTTTTATGGAAAAAGATGAAGATTTTCGTAAATAGAAGAGTTTGGATGAAAACGAAGGCTATGCCTTGTGCCAAAATCGTTGTAAACCTTTGTAAATCGTTGATAAACGTTGTTGTAGTTGAAATCAGGTTGATTCTTACTTAGAACACGAAGGTTTCGGGTTTTGAGAACTTACAGCAAGTTCAAAAGAGAGGAATGAGCTGGGTATTTATGGGAGAAGGCAAAGATGAGGGCCGGTGGAGTCAAGTTCGGCCGAACTTGTAGGAAAATGAGAGGAAAAGAGCCAAGTTTGACCGAACTTGACCTCTCTGAGGTTAAGTTCGAGCGAACTTGAGGTTATGGAGGAGTTTGATTGGGCCAGTCAAGTTCGGCAGAACTTGGTGATCCCAAGTTCGAGCGAACTTGACCCAAAAGTTGGGTTTTCTATGTTTATTTCGCGTTAAGTGTTCGTTTGGCGATTCGGTTAGTATTAATTAGTTATATTAAGCGTTTTAGTAAAGTGTTAAGCGTTATACTTGAGGTAATAGTGCGCTTTAGCGATTCGAGAGTGCGAGAGCGATGCGATAGCGAGCGTAATCATAATCACAAACACCCACACGAACACGTAATTATCATATAAACACGTAAATAATATTACCACATAATTCCAATAAACCAAATAAGTAATTGCGTTGCGATTGCGATGAGATAGCGATGAGATTTAATAAGCGATTAGATGCGATAATAACGTACAATACCATAATTAATTAACATAAACTTTATTACCAATCGAATCTCGGGATTACAAAAGATAGGTACATCGAGAAGACAAATGAAAAAGATAAGAACGAATTTTTGAGTTGTTACAGTTCTAAGTTCAAAACAGTGAGTTTTGGTCACTTTCTTGCACTTTTTCTTCTTCCCTACACTTGGAAAACCTCTAAGAGTGTTAACTCTTGTTTACCAAACTAAACAAAGATAGTAAACCACCATGTTTGAATTCCAAGTTAGGATTTTTAGTAAACTTTTTATACTTGCTTTATCTTTGCTTTGTTTTGTTTTTTGGAACATTTTCAAGTTACAAACAAACTTCCATGTCAAATGAATTGGGTTAATGTTAATTTCCAGAAACATGAGGTTCATATGCCTCTATTTCATATCCCTGTAAGTTTCTACGTAACCCACAAACAATAAAGTGAGTGAAACCATACCGGGTCTCCAATCACGCAATGTTGGAAGCACTCGTGAAGGTTATGAATGGTGGGTGGCACACCCCGTTTTCCAACACAATCCCAGTGGGCCCGGGTGAGGTGTATCGTGACGTAAGATTGGATATCGAAATAGTCAAACAACACAACACAACGGAAGTCTTGGATTAAAATATTATTACAAACTGATAATGTTCAAAGTTCAAAACATAATATGCAGACGGTTCGTAATAAAGATCCACAAGCGGATCGTAAAAATGTACAAAAGATGTTCAACAGTATTTAGGCACAACTAAGGACTTGCAAGATCCTCCTATGTCAATACCGAGCAGCTCCCAACCTATTTACGTGTTGTACATGTAGCTTAATCTTTTGAAAATACGTCAATTTACACTGGTAAATACTAATATCCGACACATTTTAAAATCTTTTCAAAACTGTTTAGGTGCACAAGGCACATTTTATAAATAACTTGGGATAATTCAACATGATCTTGTATACAGTTTTACAGGTCTGTCAATACATATGGGGTCTAGTGCAAAAACCGAATAACATGATTAACCGACACGCCACTTAAAAACCCACAAGGAGTATACAAAATAATTTAGCATTAGTATCTGTCAGGTGTATGCCTACACCCTGTGCTTAGGTCATGGCCATTAGTAACTTAAATGAGCTGAGGATATCCAGGACATGGTCGAGTTAACCCTCAATGTTAAAGTTATTAGACAATACATATTAAAATGGGTTATGAAGATTTTATAACCACAATCCGGTTAAATGATCCCATACCTGACCAAGCGGTAATAATATACCGTATCCCAAGCTCGTATAAGGAAAATAGGTTAAAAGTATTTACCTGAGCTAGCACTTCAAAGTTTTATTAACTCAGCCATTTAATCAATAGATAAGTATAGGTAGCAATCTTCTGGAAGGCTCTAGTCTGGAATGTTGGTATTAATAACCAATTAGAATGCCAACGGGTCCTATTTAAGTCTTAGACTTGGACCGGCTAGCTTAAAAGATAATTAACGGTACTATACGTTATATTAAGCGATGACTGGAATAGAATGTAGTTTAAACCTGACAAGTACCAAGACTTGTATTATATAGGTAAACATTTACATTCTAGAATTTGATATAAAAATGGTAAGGTAAAACCCGTTTCGGTTAAATTACGTAAACTAGTTAAATAAGCTTAACCGTATGCATATAAGAGATACCGGGTAACCGGGTGAATCATGAACAAGTTCCATATGACATTATGCTTTAACATGTTATAATATCAGTAGGATATCAACATGTATGCCCGTTTAGGTTTTTAAAATCAAACTATGCCTCATAAAGGCGTTTTGGTCATTACGTGACTTATAAAAGAGACTTGCATGTAATCTGATGTTATAATCATAGACATTCTGGAAAAATATTTAATTAATGATATAATATCAGTAGGATATCAAATTTATGTGTGGTTTATAGTTTAAGACCAAACTACATATCTTAGGGGCATTTTGGTCATTTCACACATAGTTTTGATAGCTTATTTGGGATTCTGAGTTTAGAATATGTACCTACTGTGCAAATATTTAAATTGTGTTATATAATCAGTAGGTAACATGTCTTGATGGTTAAATATGGTTTAAAACCACACTATGCACCGAAGCGGCGTTTAAGTCGCTAAAAGACGATTTATGAGATGTTTAATGAAATCTGAAGTTATGATCAGGTTTATATAACCAAAAATGTTATTTAATATAACATAGTGGTAAAAGGTTTTATACATAAAGCATGGTTAAAACCCATTTTAAGTGTCGTAAGGGCATTATCATCATTTATCGACATAATACAAGAACTTGTATGTAAACTCAGAATATAAACTGACTTGACATCCCAAATAATCCCACTTATGATATTACATCAGTAGGTATTGAGCTTTATTGAAGAAATTATGTTTAAAGCCATTTAGATGCCGAAAGGGCATTTTGGTCCTTTAAAAGCATAATTTATGATATTTAAGCAAAACTCAGTTTATGATCAGATTAATAACATCAAAATCTGTTAAACATGTAACATATCAGTATGTAAATCTTTAGCAAATTTGATGATGTTTAAAACCTCATTTTTAACAAAAGGGCGATATAGTCAAAGTATGGCATATTAATGAAACTTGTGTATAAACTCATATTTTGATTATGATCATGTAGTATGACCTTAGAGGGTTATATTACATTAATTTATGATCATAATGCAACTTAGAATCAGTAGCAAAAGTTGCTAATCCGGGTCAGAACTGGAAGTCAAAGCAGAAGTCAAACTTCACGACTTTCGGTTGCGAACCGACCTTAAACCTGGAATTGACGAGCCGAACATGTTTACACATGTTATAATAATTATTACCAAGTTTTTTAAGTGTCAAAACATGATTTATAACATCTACATTATCATATTTGAATCATTACAAAACTGACCCGTTTGACTTTTTAAAGCTTAAACTTTGACCCGTCAATTGGTATAGCAAACGTGATCTTTAGGAGGTGCCCTCTTGAGGGATTATCGCCTACCTAATTACGATCACTTAGCCGTGTTCATATCGAACAATGGCTGGACCATATTGGTCTTAACCGAAAGTCAAAGCGTTTTAGCGAAAACGCTTCACTTTTGGCTATACAAGCCTATAAAATGAAAAAGAAAGGATGGAGCACTTACAAGTGATCTAAGAGAAATGTTTAGAACTCAGAGGATGCAACCAAAAGGCTCAGGAACTTCCAATAGAGTATACAGAGGAGAAAGATGGAAATAAGCAAGGATTGAGGAAGGAGGTGCTTGCTATTTATACTTGTGGAGCTTGCACAAGATCAAGACAAGTGTCTTGGCACATTCCTAGGTACTAGCAAGTGTCAAAGGAGGCATCACAAGCTGCACAAGGGTGGCATTTCGCGAGTAAAGGTGGCAGCACAGCAGGGTGCCAAACAAACTGCCTCTGGCAGTCCCTTACGGACCGTAAGGGTGATGGCTTACAGTCCGTAAGCCATCCTGATGCCCACTGATTTGAATATGTTACTTACCCTAAGGATTAATCCTTGCGGTCCATAACCGCTTATCATAATTGCCCCATTTCCTTGCATACGGTCCATAAGCATAAGGCTTACGGTCCGTAAAGGGTCACTCAGAGGCCAAAACTGGCATGTTGACATATTTGGCCCCTTGACTATTCAAATGTCGTTCAGAGGTTATTAAGTTAACATAACGACAGATTTAGTCCCTCTCGTCCAACACGTGGCACATACTAGAGTTATCTGGACACGTGTCAGTATACTACTAGTCACGAAAATACGAGGTGTTACATTTTGTTAAGGACATTGGTTCTACAACTAAACTTTCACAATCCCTCACTTGGTTACTTAGAAAATATTTAGTTTACTTATGCAATTCTTAGTTATATTCATAACCACCCGAATCAGCAACTATGTTGGTGATTTTGTGCAATGGTGAACTCTTAAGGTTAATGGATTTATCCTACCTCTAATGCTTGACTATATACATTTTATATATATATATATATATATATATATATAATATGTACTCCAAAGTCAAACCATAATATCAATGTATCCATGGTTGAATAATATGTGATATGGTGAAGAATATCTTAGTCTTAGTTTCCTTATGTTGGGCTTCTAATGGGTGTTTAATACTCATAAAAAACACATTAACAATAATGTACTAATAAGTGTCTCGGCAAGATATGTTTTATGTAATTTCAAACTTGTAAATTTCGTTTACTTCCCAATTTTCAAATACTCATACTCATACACCTTTGTTTACCTTTTTAATGTGACTTTAGTGTTTCATCATTCAAAGCCGCTCACTTACTTTTGTGGAAATTTTTCGCAAACCATGAGTTCATACTTGACCCTTTTTTGCTTTAAACACTATTTGGGTTGCAACATGTATCCATACTAAACACACTTACACCCACATACAATCAAACTTATGCAAACACTCAATCCTTTAACATGCTTATTTTTTATGCTAAATGTGATACATGCTAGATTAATTATATGCTTAGCTATCTATCATTAACCATGCAAGCCTCTCTTAACAAGTATAGTGCTATAGGATTAGCACACCGTTCGTTTTGTGGGTCATTATTAAGTTATTCTTTACAGCCTTACTTACTTCGGTGATAAGGTTACCCTAGTGCCAAAATTTGGATCGATATTTAGTCTGTTGCATGCTACTATGTTACATGATTTGGTATACTATAAACATGTGGATTTGAGCCTCATTCTTACTTATGCTATGTAACCAGACTAGTATGCTCACCGACATATTTTTGTGTTGTCGGATATTTTATACATGTTGCAGGAAATGTTTGATGATCTTATTCCTAAGAAACGACTTATGGTGGATTTAGATACTCGCTTAGTTTAATTATGAATTTTGATGTTTTTAGTTATAAAATCCCCGCTTGTTGTATTTCCTTTTTGAACAATGTAATGTTTTATTCGATTATATGGAAATTAAATTTTTGAATCTTAATTTATATATCACAAATTAGTGTTGTGATGTCTTTGAGCAATTTATTACGTCTCGCCTCGAGGTTTCCTCCATTGGTTGGGGTATGACAAGGGGCACACCTCAAACTACCCTAAGTATATAAGTTGAACCAGCTGATGAGAAAATGACACTTAATTTTTAGTAAAAATTGCTCAAAACAACCTTTATGTATCATCAAAACTGCAGACTATACCTTTACTTTAAAATTCGCCAAAACCAACCTCTAACTTCTTATTTTGATACAGGGGTAAACCTTAAACACAAACTCTGTTTAATTTTTGGTTAAGTCACCTCACATACAACGAATGTGAGGGTATTTTAGGCTTTCTAAATGTTTATATATATATCATTTTCAAATAAAACCACAAACAATCTCCACCCAGTCTCCCCCTCATCTTCAACCCTTGCATTTTCTCACACTTACCATTATCATCACCATGTGTACCACCATACGACCACCACGAAACTACCACTGTGTATTCCCCATCGATCACCCTGTAACGTCGTCATCATCTTCTAATCACCATAACTACCTTTGCTACTTAATACCATAACACTGTTCAAAGGAAACAACGAGTTACCTTAGTCGCCGTAAGCACAATGAATATCTACCACAACCTCCATCGTAATTAGATTTCTTAGTGAAATCATGTAGTGAGGAAAAAAAGCGAATAATTGAAAGTAAAATAGTAAGTCATTGAATTATGTGATTCAAGAACTACGTTAATTCAAGTGAATGGCATCATGTGTAAAGTTATTATGTGTACTTCTTTTGCTCTATTGAAAACTAGATGGTCAACTTGTGTAATCATGTTTTTCCACATGGATATAATAGGAAACTGTAATATCAAGCATATGGGAGTGGTTGAGCGATGCATCCTTTGGGAACAACCCTATACTCAGGCTTATTGCTGGGCTCATATTCATGCATGAACAAGAGTACATCAAGGCTTTGAAGTACACACATGCTGGGGGGAACTATGGAACTGTTAGTCTTACACACATGTGGAAACAACGAGATGAGACGAAAACGAGATTGCTCATTGCTCACAACATTAATAAGTGACAATAATTAATTAAACCATATTTCATTTCATAAAAACTGTCAAATACATCAATGTAACAAAACAAAAAAACAACATAACATTTGCAAAGTCATAACAAAATTGATACATCAACATTAAACCTAACATCTAATTTGTGTGTATCTAGTCCTTGCTTTATTGTTTTCATAGCATCATCTCCTTCAACCTGTAACATGTTTTAAAATATTGTCAATGCGAAAGCAAAGACGAGTACACAAGTTTAGGAATAGCATACGTATACAAATAAGTTTAAAACGATCCTCATGGCAACTAAATCTATACAAGAGCAATATCAAGGCATGCGATACTAATAATCAAACCCTTAACGCAATCACGATGTTTTAACATGACCTCACGAATAACACGATGGAGGTGGATGCGTGAATTCCTATAGCGCTAAGCATGTCAAACGAAGGCTAAAAATAGTTAATGACTAAAGCATAGCATAACGAATATCCAGGACAAGCATCAAGTATGAGATTCAAGTATTCATGTGTATAAGATTGTTTGTGCGTTTCAAAAAGTTTAAGTGTTTGTGATTTTTGTATAAGTAAAACATGTTACACCCAAAAGTCTTATAAACGAAAGTGGGTCGAGTGTACTCACAAAATTGCTAAGTCTTCTTTGGAGATCCCACCATAAGTTGACGAGTTGGAGATGGGAAACCGATGTCACCTTTTATGGCAAACGAAGGCGTATGAGTAAACAGAAGTTATAACGGAGGTTTTGGATTGGAGTTGACTGTACGTATACATAGGACATAGTTTAAATAACGATTCAAAGTAGAATTCATAAAAAGTATTATAGAGATGTTATCGTAACAATAATCAATTATATTTACCCTTATATTTATTGTATTAAAGGTTATTTGATTCCGATACATTTTTATTTGTGGTTTAGACTATAAAGTATATACAGGTACATATATATACATATATATTTATAGTTGACGAAAAGCACATAGATGTTTACATTTATTTTCTAACGAAAGGTATGGTAGATTTCTATTTTTCGTCGAAAAGTATAATAAATATATATGTTTCGTCGAAGGACATATTGATATATATATTTTATTGAAAGTACAATATATATATATATATATATATTTGTGTCGGAAGTATAATAATTAAGTATATTTTTGTTGAAAAGTATAAGTATGATATATACATATTTTGTCGTAAAGTATGATGATTATAAATGTATTCCGTTGAAAGTTTAATAATTATATTTTGTCGAAGTGAAACATGTACATATATATTTTGTCATTAAAGGAATATATCGAAAGGTGTATTACATATATATGTGTTTCGAAAAGTGTAAGATATATATTTAGGTAGTCGGAAAGTGTAATATATACATATATATATTTGTCGAAAGTTTAGTAGGTGTATAATAGTCAAAAGACATAACAGGTAGAAAAGTAATAATTAAATATATATGTCAAGATATGTAATAAATAAGCATATATTTTGTCGATAAACAGGCAGAGTTTCCTCTGTTTTCGGACGATCCCGACAATGCGAGTTGTCGATAATATTGCCAAAACGCAACAACGAACAATGCAATGATCAACGAAACAATATAAATATTCATTTACATATTCCACTTATGCTTATAACTCAAGTAAAGTTGGTTATGAGATTAAAACAATAAATAAATGCGAAACGACATAACTAATATACAAGACATTATACCGGGTCGGGTGTTGACTAAGTTCGACCCGAAGCTTGAAGCCGATGCACAAATCTGACCGGTGTTGACTGTGGTTGACCTGGTTGACCCTGAACCGAACCGAGGCTGACCCGTGTTGACTGGTTGACCACAGTTGACCAAGTTTGACCGAACACCAAACTGAAACAGAACCGGCGTGGACGGAACCAAGAACCAAAACTGACACGTGGCTAACCCGAACTCATCAAAACCCAACTAAAGTCGGCATGTAATTCGCATCAAACCCAAACCGGCCGAGTTGTAACGAATCTGAAAGTAAAATTCAAAACAAGTCCAAATTGAATTGAGATTCGAACTTAACCAAATAATACTCGAAACGATACTAACCTGAATGAACTTGTATTGACTGGAACTCAAAACCCGAACTGAAGCCTCATGAACCACCACCACCACCACCGGCGTGACCGGTGTTCTGCCAGCGTTCCTGGTGCGCCGCCACCACTGTGGTGGCCGGCGTCGCCGATGCAGAGAGAGAGAGAAGAGGAGAGTAGGAAGCAGGGTGGGGGAGAGAGACTGGAGGTGGTTGTTAGTGTGTCGACGTCGGAAAAACGAAGGGGGAAAGGGGAAGAGAGAGTGGCAGTGAGGTGGTGGCTCAAGGAGACGAGGAGGTGAGGGTCTGAGGGTGAAGGAGGAGGAGCCGGAGTATCGCCGAAACGACGATTCCGGTCGCCAGAAACCGCAGAGGGGGATGGTTGGTTTAGTGAGGTGAGTTAGGGTTTGTTTAAATGAGAAAGATGAGGGTTTGAGTGTGGTTATAGGATTTAAGGTTCCAAGTGGGCTTGCGTATTGGGCCCGAGGCCTCATAACGTTTTTGAAGGTTTACGTTTCTGAGACCCGTCCCCTAAACCCAAATCATCAAGAAACGTTGGAGGTTATTATTATTATTATTATTATTATTATTATTATTATTATTATCAAGACTCATGATCCTCTAAGTGTGCTTAACACCAAGTAAGTTGAATTTCATGTTTTAGTGATGTTTAATGAAATGGGTTATGTGTAATCCGTGGATGTATTGTGAAATTGAGCATGAATGTTAGTTAAGTTTAACATAAAGAAGTTGTAGCCTGCTTGATTTTGACTAAATTGATGGTTTGATGAAAAACCCATTTGAATGTGTGATGATATGATTAGTGATGACGAATGCATCTGTTAATTCTTGATGTAGTGTGATGAGTAAGGTTAATATATGCATAATGATGTTATAATAATCTAAGTATTTGAAGAATTTATGTGTTGTGGTGTATTGCCATGATTTTAGAAAGACTTGGTAAAGATGTGCTTGATAGGTTTGTACCTTGCGCTAGATAAGTAGTACACACATAAGGTGTTTGATGAAATGCTTGAGCTAAATTGGTTATGTATGAATATGAAGAATTCTAGATTGTAAATGATCTAATGATGGTGTAAAATATGATTTATGAGTAATGAATGTTAGGGTAAATGATGTAAGTGCGTGTAAGTGATGTATAAAGCGAAGACTAAACGCGAATGTGATGCATCTTTTAGGGTCGAAGAAAGGAGGAGAATCAAGCCAAGCAAAAGTAATAGGAGCGCACGACTCCGGTAAGTTCACATGAACTTCGTTTATGTAGAACATAGATTCTTTTTTTATATTAGTTCTAAGGTACATATTTGTTGACGTTTATGCGGAAAAATCTATGGACGACCCGTATGAATGGGTCTAAAGAATGAGTATGAAGTTGTTCTTGATGATGTATAGACCCGTAGTTAAACGGGTCAAATAAGATGAAGTTTTCATGAAGATAAGATAGCTAAGCGATGACTTTTATAAGTCAAACTTTCAAAGTATGAAAATTTATGAGGTAGGAATAAGCATGATCCATGAGAACGGGTCGGATGAAGTATGATGATTGATAATGTTGGAAACTAAGATGGTGCAAAATCCGTAGAACGGAATTGCATATGTGATGTTTCGAATGGAGTGACGAAAGGATGTAAAGACCCGGTAACGGGTCAAAACGAATGAGTAACTTAGATGATTCGTTGTAAACGGGTCAAAATGTATGAAATTGTATGATGATGATATGGATTAATATTGACCCGTTATGAAATGAGTCTAATAAATCAAGAATGATAAACTATTTTGAAGGTTATCGAATTTGACTCGATATGATAGACTTGGATAAATTAATGATGTTGATAATGGAAAGGCTCGTGCTATATTAACTAAAGAGAATATGTTAGTATAAAAGAATGAAGATCGAATAAATGTGTTATAATGTTAGTTGTGAAGTAATAGATAGGAAAGTCGAGATGAGAAGATAAGTGTGAACTTTTATGTTAAAGAAATATTCTAACTAACGTATATGTTTTTGGATGATATGGAAATCACACCTTTGAAGATGGCGAACTTGGATCGAACACGCTTTACCGCCCTTTTTACGCTTCCAGATTTTGTTTATATTTTAAATGGGTCAAAACTTTCTTTTGGTTGTAAATGCTAAATAAATATTTAGGAACTTTGTATTTTTGTTATAGTAGTTCGGGTTAACACCTGTGATAAACTTAGATGATTGTGTTTACTCGAACTACTTAAAAGGGCATTTTGGTAAATTATAGGTGATGAAATGAAAATGTTAATATTTGACGTACTTACATGTTGTTTTGACCTTATGAAATATTGGGCGTTACAGAATTGCTTAACGATGGAAAACGAGAAGGTTAGGTACTTAAAATAAGCTAGTTATCAAGGTAGCGGCCAATTAAGTGTGTTGTATCCCATCAAGAATGGAAGATATCTTTAGAGTAAGAAGGCATCTAGGGTTTGAATGTTTAACCCTATGGATTGTAAACGAGTTTTGCATAAAAGACAAGGATAACGTGGAATAACAAAGGCATACGAGTGAACGTTGGATCTAATGAACGAGTACGAACATAAGAATGTCACATGTATATGGACAAACGAAAACGTTGCATTAGGGATTAAGACTCATCGTGGATAATTGGTTATCGCGCACTTAGCAATGTGTTTGTGATTTGAGAAAGTTTGCGTATTAGGTCTTATTATGGTCTGTAAAACACCGAATTTCTCATGGCACGTTTTACGAAACTTTGGTAATATGGTGAAAACACTTATGTATAGGAAGTACCAGCGGCGTATGCACCATTTTTTGACCACGTTGCGACCGTTTTGTTACTTGATGCAATGTTCTGTTCCGTGTGTTACCATACGCGGTAGTACACTCTATGGCTCTCATACGCTTATCACTATAAGCCCGTGTGCACCCGTGATTATACCGATGTCGCATGATCCACATAGTTTGTATTAGCGGCGTATGAATTAAGTTGTACATAAATTCTGAAAATGAGTTACGTGTGCATAAGAATGTAGTGTGTAAGCATGGTTGCATGCAAGTAAGCATGTGACCCACGTAAACGAATCCCTTGGGTTTCGCTCGCGCACAGGCACGAATGTATGAATACTAGTATAAGCATAAGTATGAGCATAAGTACAAACATAAGTATGGAAATAAGTATAAGCATGGATGTAAGGCGTATATGCATGAATGTGATTATAAGTATAAGCATGAATGATAACACGTATGTTCATGAACATGAATATGCGTATAATTATGAACGTCAACGAGTGTAAGAGACGATGATTGTGCGTATGATATGAGTTGAATGCAACGAATTTATTTACACAAAATAGTCGGAAATCAGGGTGAGTAAATCGAATGATATGATTAAAATGTCATGCAACAGTCAACTAAACCATGTACGAGGATATGCATGTGTAGTTGTTTGAGCAAAACTTTGAGTTTATCAATTCAAAAAAGGTTTAAATTCGATCTAGAATGTAGAATCTAGTTTGTTTATATAAAAGAATAAAAGTACTTATTAATTATGCGTTACGTATTTTGTAAAGGACGGGAGTGCTACCACTGTTTTAGGGGAATTTAAGTAAGTCGAAAGTGGTTGGTCCTTGTAATGTTTTCTTGCCCACGTGTTTTGAAATGGAGGTGACATTTTGGGTGGTGTATGACAAGGTCTTAAATTAGTAGGTTCGCATCGTTTTCAAAGGATATTACATCAAGATAAGAAATTTGAAATTCATTGGTTCTTGTGAAACGTTGACCCTTGAGAGGAAATCTGGGATAATGGATTTTATTATCGTTGAAAAGTGTTTAGCAAAATGTTTTCTTAATCGCGATAAGAGGTTTAGGGGGTGTTTGGGGTTGAGTTTTGAAAATAGTTTATGTGTTTTGAATAATCAAAATCAGATAATTAGCTGTAACAAAACGTGCTGCAGAAAGATAGTGTTTGGATTTGATTATGTTGTTTGATATCCCAATAACTAGATAATCAACTATTTGAGTATTTGACAACTATATATATGTAAAAAAAGAATAAATAAATAAATAAGCTTTGATCTCTACAAAACGAAAGAAATCAGTTTTTTTATATACTTACCAAACACTAAAAAATATTTTTTTGCGCTTTAAAAACACAATAATCAAAGGAATTAGGTTAAAAAAAATAACAATCCCAACATACCCTTAGTAAAACGATCCCATAATGTCTATAAGATATTGGTTTGGCTTTTGTTTACAAATGAAAGCTCTTAATGTAAAGTTATCGCGTGAGCGTGTTTTAGTGATTATCTTAACATAAGATTTGTGGGCAAGGTATTCCTTGGACCGATTAAGTTAGTAGGTAGCATTCCGTCGAGCTTTGAAAATCGAGGAAACAAAACGTTTTATGCGGTGTATGTGATTTATATGAAATGCATAAGAAATACGTTTGATAAAATAGTAAATTTTGAAATTCACCTAAGTAGGGTTTTGACAATATGATAAAAGATTTAAGCACGCAAATTAAACGTGTGGTTTGTAAAATAAAGTTTCAAAGGAGGAGGTTTGGTAACGATCGCCGAGGTACGGGAATCATCCCTAACCCATTGGTGAGGTTGTTTTAAAGAAGGAAAGAAGCAGAGTTTAATCGTCAAGGTAAGAAAGTCACTCCAATCTCGACGATGGGTCTCCATCTTGAGATTTCAAGAATATAAGTCTGGTTGGTGACGTTTTGAAGTCATACGTGTAAATAATGTTTAAGTGTATGAAAAGGTTTAGTATGATTCATGAAACTCTAAAATGAAATTTTGAAAAGAAGAGGTGACAAGCATGTAAGGTAAAATATCGCAATTAAATTGAAATAGCATAAAAGAGAGGTTCATAAAGCATTAGATTGTTTCGGGTAGAGAAACGTCGACTATTCCAAAGTGAATCGAAGATCCTTTCGAATTAGAGTATCGTGCTTTGGCCTATAGGTAAAACGCTCTCGTCGAGAAGCGATTATCGGCATTTTACCCTTCCAGTTACTACACGTCTCAAATTGATCGAGAAACCGAGACTTTGGCGAGATTGAAAATCGGGGAATGAGATTTTATCGTCAAGGTGCGGGTTTCACTCCTAACTTTGACGATTTCGTACCCTTAGTGTGGTTGGTACTCGTTGGGTCAAAATTAATTTCGACACTTGACGAGAGTCCACTAGAGTTTGAATGGGGAGTTTTCCATCAAGGTGTGGATGTCACTCCTACTTGATGATGTAACTTCGTGAAAAATAAAGAATAAGCGGAATGAGAGCCGTTCACCAAATTGTGGATATCACGCCTATTTTGGTGAAGTCGTCACTTGTGTAATACAGGTGTTTATGAGTTTAGTATAATCGAGTAAAATGCATTAGGAAATGCGTACGATCGAAATAATGTGACGAGTATGAACACGCAAAGCATTTCATGAATTTAGCACATAAGAGACGTTTCAAGAAATTAGTACGTGAATCACGTATGGTCAAGTATGGTGCTTAACTAAGACTAGGTCAAAAGCATGACAATTTTCCTAATTCCCTATAGTTATGGCTTTGATACCAATCTGTCACACCCCAACCGATGGCGGAAACATCGGGATGAGACGAAAACAAGATTGCTCATTACTCAAAACATTAATAAGTGACAATAATTAATTAAACCATATTTCATTTCATAAAAACTGTCAAATACATCAATGTAACAAAACAAAGAAACAACATAACATTTGAAAAGTCATAACAAACTTGATACATCAACATTAAACCTAACGTCTAATTTGTGTGTATCTAGTCCTTGCTATATTGTTTTCATAGGATCATCTCCTTCAACCTGTAATATGTTTTAAAATATTGTCAATGCGAAAGCAAAGGCGAGTACAAAAGTTTAGGCATAGCATACGTATACGAATAAGTTTAAACAATCCTCATGGCAACTAAATCTATACAAGAGCAATATCAAGGCATGCAATACTAATAATCAAACCCTTAACGCAATCACGATGTTTTAACATGACCTCACGAATAATATGATGGAGGTGGATGCGTGAATTCCTATAGCGCTAAGCATGTCAAACGAAGGCTAAAGATAGTTAATGACTAAAGCATAGCATAACGAATATCCAGGACAAGCATCAAGTATGAGATTCAAGTATTCATGTGTAAAAGATTGTTTGTGTGTTTCATAAAGTTTAAGTGTTTGTGATTTTTGTATAAGTAAAACATGTTACACCCAAAAGTGTTATAAACGAAAGTGGGTCGAGTGTACTCACAAAATTGCTAAGTCTTATTTGGAGATCCCACGATAAGTTGACGAGTTGGAGATGGGACACCGATGTCACCTTTTATGGCAAACGAAGGCGTATGAGTAAACGGAAGTTATAACGGAGGTTTTGAATTGAAGTTGAATGTACGTATACATGGGACATAGTTTAAATAACGATTCAAAGTAAAATTCATAAAAAGTATTATAGAGATGTTATCGGAACAATAATCAATTATATTTACCCTTATATTTATTGTTATAAAGGTCATCTGATTCCGATACATTTTTATTTGTGGGTTAGACTATAAAGTATATACAGGTACATATATATACATATATATTTATAGTTGACGAAAAGCACATAGATGTTTACATTTATTTTAAAGAAAGGTATGGTAGATTTCAATTTTTTGTCGAAAAGTATAATAAATATATATGTTTCATCGAAGGACATATTGATATATATATTTTATTGAAAGTATAATATATATATATATATATATATATATTGTGTCAGAAGTATAATAATTAAGTATATTTTTGTCGAAAAGTATAAGTTTGATATATACATATTTTGTCGTAAAGTATGATGATTATAAATGTTTTCTGTTGAAAGTTTAATAATTATATTTTTTCGAAGTGAAACATGTACATATATATTTTGTCATTAAAGGAATATATATTGTCGAAAGGTGTATTACATATATATGTGTTTTCGAAAAGTGTAAGATATATATTTAGGTAGTCGGAAAGTGTAATATATACATATATATTTGTCGAAAGTTTAGTAGGTGTATAATAGTCGAAAGACATAACAGGTAGAAAGATAATAATTAAATATATAGTTTGTCGAGATATGTAATAAATAAGCATAGATTTTGTCAATAAACGAGCAGAGTTTCCTCTGTATTCGGACGATCCCGACAATGCGAGTTGTCGATAATATTGCCAAAACGCAACAACGAACAACGCAATGATCATTGAAACAATATAAATATTCATTTACATATTCCACTTATGCTTATAACTCAAGTAAAGGTGGTTACGAGATTAAAACAATAAATAAATACGAAACGACATAATTAATATACAAGACATTATACCGGGTCGGGTGTTGACTAAGTTCGACCCGATGCTTGAAGCCGATGCACAAATCTGACCGGTATTGACTGTGGTTGACCTGGTTGACCGTGACCCGAACCGAGGCTGACCCGTGTTGACTGGTTGACCATAGTTGACCAAGTTTGACCGAACACCAAACTGAAACAGAACCGCCGTGGACGGAACCGAGTACCAAAACTGACACGTGGCTAACCCGAACTCAACAAAACCTAACTAAAGTCGGCATGTAATTCGCATCAAACCCACACCAGCCGAGTTGTAACAAATCTGAAAGTAAAATTCAAAACAAGTCCAAATTGAATTGAGATTCAAACTTAACAAGTCCAAATTGAATTGAGATTCGAACTTAACCAAATAATACTCGAAACGATACTAACCTGAACGAACTGGTATTGACTGGAACTCGATACCCGAACTGAAGCCTCATGAACCACCACCACCACTACCGGCGTGACCGGTGTTCTGCCGGCGTTCCTGGTGCGCCGCCACCACTGTGGTGGCCGGCGTCGCCGTTGCAGAGAGAGAGAGAGAGAGAAGAGGAGAGTAGGAAGCAGGGTGGGGGAGAGAGACTGGAGGTGGCTGTTGGTGTGTCGCCGTCGAAAAAACGAAGGGGGAAAGGGGAAGAGAGAGTGGCGGTGCGGTGGTGGCTCAAGGAGACGAGGAGGTGAGGGTCTGAGGGTGAAGGAGGAGGAGCCGGAGTATCGCCGGAACGGGGATTCCGGTCGCCGGAAATCGCAGTGGGGGGCGGCTGGTTGGTTTAGTGAGGTGAGTTAGGGTTTGTTTAAATGAGAAAGATGAGGGTTTGAGTGTAGTTATAAGATTTAGGGTTCCAAGTGGGCTTGCGTATTGGGCCCGAGGCCTGATAACTATTACTATTATTATTTTATAATAATAAAAAATACGGGGTCGTTACACTCTGCCTCTTTATAATATTTCCCATTTATACCGGATATCTTAAATATTCAGACGATTAGGTCCCATTTTTTTTGTAACATAGCACAAGTTGGGGTTAACTGATAACCAAGATAAACTAACGTAAAAAGATTAATACACATATATCGCAGTCCAAATACATTTAGGTTTAAGATCCAAAGCTTTGACACACATGATCACGCTTTATCTTCTATGAAAAGATGTTCCCAAGGAGGTGTCAGTTTCAGAGTGTTCGGTTCTTTGCGTGCTTGATCGTCCGTCCAGTACCAGCCCTTGTATAAACATGTCATAAACATCAAAAACGATTGGTGTGTATATTTCTTTTGTGTTAACTGATCAAAAAATGACAAAAGAAAACATTTTGAACGACTTGGGTTCTGTCACGTGACAGAAACGCCTTCAGAAGTCATGTGCCGCGACGGCTAATATGTGTACTTTACTTAGGTGTGCATTTCGATATTGTGTGCACTTTATTGAAGTGTGCACTTTGCTGAAAGTTCACGTTGCTGAGAGTTCACTTTGCTGAAGTGTCTGGGTCCAGACTTGTTAGCTCCTAAACCATTCTTTTGGTTCGTCGTTTTACCCAAACCAACCCGTTAGGAGGTATTGAGCATTTTGGTTCAATCTTCCCATATTCCTTATTCTTTTTTTTTTCTCATTTTCCTTCAAACCGTTATAAAATAATTGTCTAATTGAACATTCAACTTAATTTGGATTACTTCAGACCCGTTATCGGGTTTTGAGCACTAAAGTCTCAAATCATCAAATTTCTCCCCATTTAATTTCCAAACCATTTTCAACCTAATAAGTTAAGTCCCAATTTATCCATTGCACTTAATTTATACTTTCACATCCATAATTGTCTTTTGACTTTAAAAAGTAGTTTGGTAAAATTTTGGACAATTATGGTGTGAACTTACATGTGGCTTACCAAAGGATAGATTTACTCATATCTAATTCATGTGAACTATCAAGGTTTGACATCCACATTTTACCTCCATTGACCATTTTATCCAATGACAACTATAAACACCTCTTTAAGATTAGTACAATATAGTCAATAAGTTATTAACTTTCATCAATAACCATCTTGAGTAATTGGACCCCCATTGTAGTTTAATGGAACCGTTTCATTATCAAACGGTCATATTTTCCTTTTTTTCTTAATGATTTAATATAAGCATAATAACCCTATAGATTATAATCGTTATAATTTTACCCATTTGAATCATTCACGGTTTACACCATAGGGTCTTAACTTAAGAATTGATCGGTTATCACCAATATACGATTCATCATGATTTTTTGACCCGTTTGACCCATTTATGGTTTACACCATATGGTCTTATCTTACTAATTCATTGTTTATCACTAATATATGATTCATATTTTCCTTTTTTTCTTAATGATTTAATATAAGCATGATAACCCTATAGATTATAATCGTTATAATTTTACCCATTTGAATCATTCACGGTTTACACCATAGGGTCTTAACTTAACAATTGATCGGTTATCACCAATATACGATTCATCATGATTTTTTGACCCGTTTGACCCATTTATGGTTTACACCATATGGTCTTATCTTACTAATTCGTTGTTTATCACTAATATATGATTCATCATACTTTTTACCCATTTGTCCAATTTATGGTTTACATCATAGGGTCTTATCTTAACAATTAACCAGCTAATCACATCCGGTTCTAAGTTATTCAAATCTATTATAGTAACCCTCGTTATCAACAAAAATATTTTCCATCACATAAGTAGTGGTTCTATTCTAGAAGGCGTAAGCCTTACTTACCTTGAGTCAGTTCGAGCTTGATTGTGCACTTGACCCGTTTGACCCATCCATCTCCAAAGCTCCCACCTTGATTGTCAAGAGTAAAACTATCACATCATATCCACATGATTCTTAGATTAGTCATCCAACATCATGAGCATCACACCTTATGGATTTTATAGCACAATTATTAGGTTAGTTTGACTTTTAAAAGTCAAACTACCAATTGACATATATATACATGCACCAACAATTCATTTCCATTGTTCCTGTTAAAGCAACTACTTGCATTGTTAGTATGCAACTACATTAGACTCTTAATCACACCCTATTAAGTGTGAATTATTCATCAAAATCATATGCATATCTAGACTAACTAGGGCCTAATTATCCTCCATTAGTTAAACTTTTATAAAAGCCACATTTTCAGTGCTGCACTTTTGTGCAGCGACTGCTCTCGACACATTTTTTACATCTTTAAACATTTAAATCAGCTTTTCATGTTTAAAGACGAATTATTGGACTCAAATACCTTTGCAAGCATATATGGTGCATCTTCTAACAATTTTTCTGTGACTTTATACGATTTTTCGAATATCAGAACAACAAATAAAATGGTCCCAAACAACATGCCGAGGCTTATAAATTTTGACATGTTTAACTTCCCAACCTTATAGGGTCACTAAGTAATTTACTACAATTTTATAAAAATATGGCTGTAACTTGATTTTTACTCCAATTAAAAACCCACTTAGGCATTTTATCGAACACTTGGCGGACATTATTATTAAATTATCATATTAACTTAATATATCAACAAGATTACGATGCTATTGCAACCAAACAAGTTCTTACATTCTATTAACATCTAGTTAATACAAATTTTAAGTTATCAAGCCAATCATCAAAATAACCATATAAGAATTTAGGCTTCAATCCTATGTTCAAAACCCTCTTCCTACACGTATGAATATTCACCAAATCCACTAGTTCACTCAAATACTTCACACATATTAACAAATATGGTGACTATAAGCACTATAACATCATTTTTATCTCTTAATTCTACAATGTGTTGGTTAATTATCTAGTTTGGTCAAAACCACTATTTCCATCAATATTTTAACTAGGTTAAACATGTCTAGTTACTATAACATCCCATTATTCAGGTATTTTAATATTAATAAACAAAAACTAAAGGTTTAATATATATATATATATATGTGTGTGTGTGTGTGTTTGTTGTGATCCGTTTCAAATGAAAACCACTACGAGTTGTGAGAACTGCGAGAACTCTTATTATCCAATAAAATTTTAAACATCACCTATTTTTAAATTAAATCAATTTGGTAATTTAGTCTTTTACTCCCAATTTCACATCATTTCTCTCCTCTTTTTCTTTTCAAAAGTCACATCCATGATCAATTAACTTAAATAATAATAACAATAATAATAATAACAATATCTACAACAACAGTAAGATCATTAAAAAAGTTTTTTAAAATGTTTGAGTATGTAAAAATGTTCGACAGCGCGCGTTAAAAAACGTAACGCGTAAAATAGTTTATTTATTTTTTATTTTGTTGTGTGAAAAAATTTACGGTTGGTATGAGTTTTTTAAAATGGAGGCACCTTTCGCGCTGACGTAAAACATCAAACGTAAAAAAACGTATTTACGCAATACACCACTGTGTAAAAAAATAAACAAAAGCATTTACGTTCAATAAAGACAACGCGCGTAAAAAACATTCGACAACGTGCGTTAAAAAGTAACGCGTAATTTTTTTTTTATTTTGTTGTGTAAAAATATTTACGGTTGGTGTGAGTTTTTTTAGAAGGGAGGCACCTTTCGTGCCAGCGTAAAACATCAAACGTAAAAAAAGTCTATACGCAATACACCGCTGTGTAAAAAATAAACACAAACATTTACGTTCGATAATGACAACGCGCATAAAAAACATTCGACAACGTGCGTTAAAAAACGTAATGCGTAAAATAGTTTTTTTTTATTTTTTATTTTGTTCTGTAAAACAATTTACGGTTGGTGTGAGTTTTTTAGAGGATAGAGGTGCAAATTACATTTACTAACGACGACTTCGCTTTATTTATTTTAGTTTTTTTTTCATTTTTCTGGTGAGTTATTTCCAATGTAAACATTTATCTCAATTTTTAATTTTTTTTAAGAACAATCTTATTAATTAAAGCAAAATCATTAATGGTCATAGTAAAAAGACCAATTAGCTCTTATCTCACTAAAAACAAAAATCTCATTAATTGAAACATAATCATTATTCTGTTTTATTGTCTTTTAATCTAATCCATCAAAACAATTTGATCAATGGTTAATATTGGTACTACGGTTCTCACAACTCAAGGTGGTTCTTATTTTATCCAACCCCTATATATATATATATATATATATATATATATATATATATATATACCCACTTGAGTTGAAAAAACTCAAGAAACCTTTCTAAAAAACCCATGTAACATTTTTATTTTTTTCTAAAAAAAATAGAGAATGTAAGATACATATATTTGAATATTTTTGTAAAAGAAAAACAAAAAAAAATATTTTTTTTAAGAAAAAATGTTAAAATTCCATGTTACATAATATATATGTCCAAAAAAATGTAACATACAAATTTTGAACATTAAAAAAAACAGGTAGGCGTTTTTTACTTTTTTTATAAAAATATTCAAGTACATTAATATTACATTCCCGTATTTTTTTAGAGAAAAATAAAAATGTTACATGGGTTTTCCTTTGAGTTTTCTCAACTTAAGTAGGTTTTCGTTTTATCTTTCACCTATATATATATGGAGAGGATCATGAGAAAACTACTTAAATGTGAGAAAACTAAACTAACTAAAAAGACATAAAAAACATACAATTTTTTATTTACAATTTTTTTTATAAAAAATCGTTGTTTTTATAAAAACCTTTTTTTTCAAAAAAACAACTTGTACTACACATGTGCAATATATGTGTACTACACATGTGCATTATATGTGTATGTTGCACATGTGCATTATATGCTTTGTTATTTTCTTTAATTTGTTTTATATATTATATATAGCGATTTTTTATAAAAAAATGAAAAAAAAAATTTGATATGTTTTTTTGGCTTTTTTAGTTAGTTTTTTTGGTTTTCTCATTTAAACTAGTTTTCTCATGATCCATCCCCTATATATTATATATATATATATATATATATATATATATATATATATATATATATATATATATATATACGGTAGGGTTCTAGAGTGAACAATGGTTAAGTTGTGAACAAAGTGAATAGATCTTGACCCTTCATTTATTAGATGATTAGATTATTGGTAATGGCAATTTGGTAATTATTTTATAAAATATAACTAGTATATAAGGCTCATGGGGGCATTAATGTAAATGTCTACTGATTCTAATTTTGTAAATTTTAAAATCTCTCTCGTAGAAATACAAACATTTCAATTTCAATATCTTTGTAACCGACCGGCGATTTAGGGTACTTCATCCATCGATACTCACGGGGGCGGCGTCCCGGCGAGTGATTGCTGCCACCGTCGATACACAAGGTGTTCAACATCTTGTCGTCATTGGAATCCAAGCAAAGGTACGACGCCTTTAGTTTGTATCATGAGAAAACTACTTAAATGTGAGAAAACTAGAAACTAACTAAAATGCCAAAGAAAAGGCATAAAAAACATACAATTTTTTTGTTACAAATTTTTTATCAAAAATCGCTGCTTTTTATTAAAAAAACTTTTTTCAAAAAAAAAAACTTGTACTGCACATGTGCACTATATGTGTACTACACATGTGCATTATATATATATGTTGCATATGTGCATTATATGCTTTTCAAAAGAATTTTGATATGTTTTTTTGGCTTTTTTAGTTAGTTTTTTTGTTTTCTCATTTAACCTAGTTTTCTCATGATTCATCCCCTATATATATAGGGTAGGGTTCTAGAGTGAACAATGGTTAAGTTGTGAACAAAGTGAACATATCTTGACCCTTCATTTATTAGATGATGAGATTTAATGGTAATGGCAATTTAGTAATTATTTTATAAAATATAACTAGTAAATAAGGCTGATAGGGGCATTAATGTAAATGCCTACTAATTCTAATTTTGTAAATTTTACAATCTCTCTCGTAGAAATACAAACATTTTAATTTCAATATCTTTGTAACCGAACGGCGATTTTGGGTACTTCATCCATCGATACTCACGGGGGCGGCGTTCCTGCGAGTGATTGCTGCCACCGTCGATACACAAGGTGTTCGATATCTGCGAGTCATTGGAATCCAAGCAAAGGTACGACGCCTTTAGTTTGTATCATTAGAAAACTATTTAAATGTGAGAAAAGTAGAAAACTAACTAAAAAATCCAAAAAGGCATAAAAACATACAATTTTTTTATAAAAAATCGCTGCTTTTTATGTGTAAAAAACTTTTTTTTTTCAAAAAAAAAAAACCTTTGTTGCACATGTGCACTATATGTGTACTACACATGTGCATTATATGTATATGTTGCACATGTGCATTATATGTTTTTTTATTTTTTTAAAGTTTTTTTATATAATATATATAGCGATTTTTTGTAAAAAAAAATTGATATGTTTTTTTTGGCTTTTTTAGTTAGTTTTTTGGTTTTCTCATTTAAATTAGTTTTCTCATGATCTATCCCATATATATATATATATATATATATATATATATAGGGTAGGGTTCTCGAGTGAACAATGGTTAATTTGTGAATAAAGTGAACAGATCTTGACCCTCATTTATTAGATGATGAGATTTAATGGTAATGACACTTTGGTAATTATTTTATAAAATATAACTAGTAAATAAGGCTGATAGGGGCATTAATGTAAATGTATACTAATTCTAATTTTGTAAATATTATAATCTCTCTCGTAGAAATACAAACATTTCAAAATCAATATCTTTGTAACCGACCGGCGATTTAGGGTACTTCATCCATCGATACTCACGGGGGCGGCGTTCCGGCGAGTGATTGCTGCCACCGTCGATACACAAGGTGTTCAACATCTGCGAGTCATTGGAATCCAAGCAAAGGTATGACGCTTTAGTTTGTACCTTCGTATCCAATTGTGTATAATTTCTATTTCGTTTGATGCTATGTAATCAGAAGCTGGGGTTTACTCTGTTTTTTAATTCTATTTTTTCATCATCATCATATATATTATATGTAGCTTTTTTCTGATGAGTTCTTATTACGGATGTTCCGATGGTGTGTTTTGATTCTACTGTAATTGATTATAGTATTACTTGGATTGAAGGTTAGGGTTATGTCATTAAGATTGTTGATGATACTCTGTTTTTTCTGGTGCTCTGTTTTTTTTTGGCTGTACACATATGTATTGTAGTAGGTTTTGTGTTATCTTATAAGGTTGTGTGTATTGATTGTGTAAAGTCATTGATTACCACTTGTGTATTATACTGATTGATATTGAATTGGGGAAAAATTTGATGAAGATTGTAAACTAGGTTGTGCACATATGTACAAGGTATTTTTTTTATACACTGGGTTATGAGGATTTAATACAAAACACAGTGTACACATATGTATATGGAGATGTACACATGTGTGTATTGTTATAAAGGTTTACTAATACACTGGGTTGTACACATATGTACAATAATTTTTTTATTTGTCTGCTACCTGGGTTGTACACAAATGTATTGTACCGGGTTTTGTGATATCTCAGGTGGTTGTGTTTATTGCTATGTGTAAAGAGGTAGAGGTACACTTGTGTATTCTGATTTTGCTCTCTTTTTATGCACTGTTATGCTGTTTGGTTGGTTATACACTGGGTTGTACACATATGTACAGGTTGTTTTTTGTTTATTATGGTCTGTTTGAGGGACTAGTGTGGGTATTATAATCGCATTGTTAGGAGGATAATTAGGCACATGTCATGTCTTATATTATATAATTAACACTAAGATGTATTAAACTTATTTCATTTGCATATGTTAAGTTGAGATATTAGTCTCAGGGTTCTCACTTAATGTGCTTTTCCATTCTCAATATCGAAAAGGTCGCATTCAGCTTCAATAGAGGAAAGGATTCAATTGTTAGTAATTATGCTCATGTGAAACCATAAAAAGGTAATTAGGAACCTCAGTAAATTCTAATGCAAACTATCAGTCAATTATCTAATATACTCATCACAAATTACAAAACAAGATTATTTAGTGGACCAAATTCAATGCTATTGATATCATGTTGTCCAGAAAGCACATAAACGTTATAATATGATCAAAACTTTGCCAAATGAGGAAATGTTGCGTTTATTTGCCATGTGAGCAAGTTGCATTTTCTTTAACTCCTAGCAAATACTTATTAAGTATTAACATTACATTGTTCTTGATGTTTCAGTTATGGTGTGAAGTTAGATATCATTCGCGAAGATTTCAAGTCTGGTATGGAGGCTCTACTAAAGGCAAAATCAACCAAAGCTATTTTTCTTGGTGTTCGATATAACGATGCTGAGCATTTGGAAAAGTTCAGAAGTATTTAGAAGGCTGGTTATTGAAATTTCGTTGTAAACTTTGTTTAAAAGGCTTTAGACGTTGGTTAATGTTCGTATATCCTTTCTTTGTCGAAGTTTTCTGTGTGTTGCGTATTGTCACTTTATACATCGATGTAGTGAAACTTATACAATCAGTGTGTTGATTCAAAAATATTGGTTTAGTAACAATGCAGTACTAGATGAAATACATGCATTCTGCTCATATTGTATGTGTAACGATCATTCGTAACTGTATTGAAGTACTGTATTTTAAAATACAATGTTGTGTACATTTGTGAACAAAGGTTGTACACCAGTGTATATTAGCTGTCTTTGAATGTACATATGTATACAAGGCAGTGTACACAACTGTTTTTTTACTTGTACATATGTGTACGTTTCATTTAAACACAATATTACAAAACACTTGCCCTCATCATCTTGGCCCAAAACTTCTCCCCATCAACAAACCTCCAATTGCTATACAACCCAACGAGCAAAGTATTAAAAGTAATCAAATCAGGCTCACACCCATTCTTCCTAATTCATAAAAAACAGATGCCGCCGAATTAAACGAAACCATCTCACACAACGCCTTGATCATTATAATATATGAAACAATATCCGGACTCAGGCCCATCTTCCCAGTCAACTCTGTAAAAATCCCATCAACCTTATCAAACTTCTTGGCACTAACACAAACACCAAGAAGCGCATTAAAAGACTTAACATACTGGCCACATTTTCTCTCAGGCATTTCATCGAACACCTTGGATGCATGATCAAACATGGCACCTTTCACATACAAAAAAGCTCAAAGATGGTAAGACCTACCGGCAAAAATACAACTATGTTTCAATGTTTTCGTCGGGAAAATCAATGGACAACAGATACAACCGGGTTTAAAGTGGACTGCAGGAAAACAAAAGTTTTCAGAATCAAACCTGGGTTGCGATGATACAACAGCTGCCAGAAATCAATGTACACCGATTAATGTTCGCCGGAATCTTATGACGTCTCCGATTAATGTTTTCCAGAAATCAATGTACACCAATAATCGATCTTCAGACGAAATACGACGTGATGATGATGATGATTGAATATTGATTGATGCAGATGATAATGATATGATGATGTTCTAAAATCAAATCAAATAACAAAGAACAGAAACTTGCGATTTTGATTTTCTGCTTAATTTCTTGCATTCGAATCTTGATTCATTTAAGGGAAATATTGAAATCACAAGATTATAGGAATCAGTTATCATGTTTGGTAACTGATTGTGATAAATCTCTTTAAAAGTTTATATATAATTTAAAAATAAAATTAACTTTATATGGTTAATACAATCCTACCCTTTATCATCTTAAACAAAATCAAGGGCCAAGATTAGTTCATACAGTTCACTAACAATGATGTTGTTCACTCATGAACCTAACCCTATATATATATATATATATATATATATATATATATATATATACAGGGGAAGGAAAAAAATGAAAACCCATTTGAGTTAAGAAAACTCAAGAAAACCCTATGTAACATTTCATTTTTGTCTAAAAAATTAGGTAATGTAAGTTACATGTTAATGAATGTTTTGTAACAAAAAAACCGCCGAGTGGAATTTTTTATAAAAAATTACAAAAATTCAGTTTTTTAGCATTTTTTTTTGTAAACACTGAAATTTTTTAAAAAATAAAAAAAAATTCGGCGCCTTTGTTTTTTTTTTTTTGTTACAAAACGGTCATTAACATGTAACTTACATTCCCTATTTTTTTTAGAAAAACATAAAAATGTTACATAGGGTTTTCTTGAGTTTTCTCAACTCAAGTGGGTTTTCTCTCTATACTTCACCAATATATATATATATACTAGTAGAGAACCCGCACGATGCGGCGGCGTTGACTTTTTTACAATGTGGTACTCGTTTCCGTTAATTTATCAATCCTTTTGTTGGTTCACCTGTGCTTTGCGGAGGCTAGACCAATTTCTAACCAAATTTAAATAGCAATGCAAACGCAAGGTACCTACAATTAAAATAATAAAAAGGTACTTAGAACTAAAACATTATACGTGGTTAACGAAGACAAAGTATCAATATGAGAATTCACATAACAGGTTCATTTAACCGAAATTGCCAAACATTTAGTCATTTAGATGATAAGGATTCAAACTGAGGTATATCGTCCATCATAGGTAAAGGAAATGAATCCGATACGTTTGAAGTAGACACAAACGTTGATGAAGAGTAGGGAAGTATGTGTGTATATATATTAACTTATGTTATTTATATGTTTTTATTTATTATTGTTATTACTATTAATTATTTTACCCTATAAGATATATATAATACACATTTGACCGGTCTAATTTTTTATATAACTGATCAATTTAACATATAACAAGTTATTATAACGCTCCAAGCGATGGTTAAGGCCCCATGATGCCATTTTATCATTATTTTCCATATTTTTCCTCCTTATTAGATATTATTCTAGAAATGCATTTTTCTCTTCGTATACATATAATGCCTATAGGGGATAGTGTAGGGGCATTATCAAACTCTTTTACACATATATAATGTCCATTACGCGTAACCTTAATAAAATTATAAAACATTACAGTTTTAAATGCATGTCAAGTTTGCTTGTTGTTTACTAAAATGAATGGTACGTCACCATATTATTTGTTAAATACATAAATATTTATTAATTGTAACACTATCACATAGTTAGCAATAAAAGCAAAATTGAATTAAGAAAAATCTCTTAGTTATCCAGCTATTTGCGTGGAAATAGGTAAAATGGAAAGTGAGTTGTCATTTGGTGATTGTGTGTGAAGAAAGATGAGGATTTGAATAAGTGGTTACAGGAGAGCTTGTTTATGTAGGTTGTTGGAGGGTGTACTGATTGGTTGGTGATGCTTTGCCGTTGATTTAAGGAGTGGTTATGGACGGTGGGGATTATGTAAGGGTTTCTAAGAAGTAAAAAGGGGGTCACTTTTTGTCAGATGATGACAGCCATTGTGGTATTGTAATATTGTGTTGTATATAGTTGTAACATATGCTAATGAAGTTGTAAAACATAGTTGTGACAATTTTGACCCCTTGAAATCCTCTATTTAACCAATTTAGCTATTTAGATGTTTAAGCTTTAATATATTGTACACCATGCACTAAGAGTAGTAAAACCCTTAATTTTAAGTTCTCTCTCCTATATCTATTGTATAGCAGTGTATATAGGGAAAAAAATGGTAAATGTACGGTACCCCTGACTGTGGGAGGGTTCTCCCTCCCCAAGCTAGCTTAGCCCCATAGCTGCCTGGCGGTTACTACCCAGCAGGATTATTCGGGCCGAGCTGGACTCGAACCCGCGTCCTCCCGTTTGGAATGGGTGAGGCTGGCCACTGGGCTGACACCCCGTGGTTTGTATAGCAGTGTATATATATAATTATATATATACATATATATATATGTATATAGGGTAGGATTCATGAGTGAACAATGTTTTATTTGTGAATAAAATGAACTTATCTTAACCATTGATTTTGTAGATCTAGATTTTTTCTTTAGTGGCAAAATTGTAATTATTTTTTTGTAACCTACATATATTTTAATAAATACAAGGGTATAATTGTATTTTATCTCTCCATTTAATTAATTGATTTTTTTCTCTCTCTTGATTTCTTTTTCCACCTAAAAGAATATTTAATTATATCTTTATATTTTTTTCTCTCACCAACTACATAATTTTATAATTTAAAAAAATACAAGCATTATCAAATATTGTTTCATCTAAAACACGATTAAAAATATTCAATTATATTCTCTATACATATATGTATTATACGCATTCGCATTTTACAAACGTATGTACACATATCTACATTCACAATATACCTCTAGCTAGAAGTTAATGATATTGTTGTTCACCATTGTACATATGTGTATAACAAGGATCTGAGATGTTACTCAGCATTGTACACATGTGTATATTCTCGCTAACTATTAGTTTATACAAGATACATAGCTGCTAGTTCATACACATGTATACAGTCTCGCTAACTACTAGTTTATACAATATACACAGCTGTTAGTTTATACACGTGTGTACAGACTTTTATACATCTATGTATTATATTCAGAACTTGTTACATATGCGTATATTAACAACATATTTATAAGATACATTTCTAAACATTCGAATACAATTTCTTTTGAAAGCGTAATGCATTCAAAATAAAGTATTTTTTCCTATTATAAACAATACCAAGTGTCGGTATCATACGATACTTTTTTTGAATATGTAATGAAGTTATTTATTTTTGCTCTTACCAACATAATCAAACACTAAGTAAAAAAGATTGATCATAAGTGCAAAGATTATACGTATACAATATACATAATCGATACGTGAAATAATCAATTAAGAAAACTAGGTATCATTTTGATACATAAATGTATCTCGCTCTACACACATATGTATCTCGAGTATCACGCATAGATACAAAATAAATAAATAAACTAAATATACTATGTGAATAATAACTGAATTATATAGGACTCTAAATTCATAAACAAAAGGATAAATAATTCTTGCAAATATGAAAAAGAAAAATTTTACCAAACAAAATAAGGCCTTATCCAAAAATTCTAAAGTTTCAATCTTTTATAATTAAAATAATGGAGAAATAAATAAAAATGAGAGAAAGAGAGAGTTAAGAGATGGGAAATTCAAAGATTTTAATTAAATATACTTGGCTAATGTCAATCCTACCCTTTTAATCTAAAAAATGATCAAGGGCTAAGATTAGTTTACTCTTAAGAAGTTGTTCACTCTTGACCCTAATCATATATATATATGATAAGGATCCGTTAGAAACCACCATTTATTACTAGAACCGCGAGAACCAGTGTGAACACAACCAAAAATACTTACAAAAAATCAAAAACACATAAATTTTTTTTATTAAAAATCGCTAAATTTTGTTACTAAAAAATATTGAACAACAATGTTGTTGCACATGTGCATATGTCATAGTTTTTTTTGACTAAAATTAGTGAATTTTTAAGGGGTGGGGGTTAGGGTTTTATTTTAGGTTTTTTGGGGAGAGGGTTAGGTTAATTGGGGGGGGGGGGGGGGGGGGGGAGGGGGGGTTTCTCGTGAGGTATAGTGTTTTTTATGAGGTGGGGTGGTGGGGGTGTTTAGGTTTTTTGGGTTGTGATGGGGTGGGGTTAGATGTTTAGGTTTTTAGGTGGTGGTGGGGTAGGTTTATTTTGTTGCGTTTACATTGATTCTCGTTGTTCTCGTAATAAGGGTGGTTCTCACATGAACCTATAGGACAAGGATCCGTTAGGAACCACCCTTTATTGCGAGAACCAGTGTGAACACAAACAATAATACCTAAAAAATCCAAAAAAATACCATTTTTTTTTGTTTTTTTAAATATTTTTTTTAGAAAGTCTCTATATTTACTCAACAATAAAAAAATTTTAAAAAAAATATTGAGTACCAACTATCCATACATATGTGCATTTTCGTCATTTCTTTGATAAATTTCATAATACATTACAAACATTAGACAATTGTACTTTCATTTACACTACCATGTGTAACACACTACTTTTTACGTTACCAGTATTAGCAATACACATGTGTATCTATATATATCAACATGAAATAATGTGTTTTGATACACTAATTTGAATACATTTTCTCTTTCATCTATCATACCATCTATAATACACTACCTTGCACATGTGCATTTTCATCATTTCTTTGTCAAATTCCGTAATACGTTACAAACATTAGACAATTGTACTTTAATTTACACTACCATGTGTAATACACTACTTTTTATGTTACCAATATAAGAAATGCACATGTGCATCTATATGTATCAACATGAAATAAGGTGTTTTGGTACACTACTTTGAATACACTTTCTCTTTCATCTATCATACCATCCATAATATACTTCCATTACCTCCTACCATCCATAATACAATACCATTACCTCCTACCATTTATAATACAATACAAATACCAATATTTTCACTTTATTACATGTATATCAACACCGTTTATACCATCAAATCAACATATTACATCATAAAGTGACAACTATAATGAACCCATCAACCACTGAATATAACTAAGCAAAAAACATATAAATGAGCCTACGTCATTCAAAATCACAAACTTTTTGTAACAAAACACGGTATATAATTGTTATACATAATGATGCGCATGTGCACTTAATGTAAAATTGAGTGTATTATGGATGGTGTTGTAAATTAAAGTGCAATTGTCTACTAGTGATAACGTATTACTGAATTTGTCAAAGTTATGATACATATGCACATGTGCATGGATAACTGTTACTCGAAAAAATTCTTTTTTTTTTGTAACGAAATATAACGATTTTTATTAAAAAAAATATTAAAAAAAATTGAGTGCTTTTTTTGATTTTTTTAGATTTTATTTTGCAATAAAGTTGGTTCTCGCAGTTCTCACAATAAAGGTGGTTCTCGTATGAACCTTACCATATATATATATATATATATATATATATATACATATACATATAATCTAGTGTTAGTTAAATTGTTAATGTGTAGTTATGGTGTGTACAACTTAACAAGTGGGGGTTAAATGGGGGTCAAGACTTTTATTTAGGGTCAAAATTGGAAGTGAGTGTGTGTGCGTGGGTGCCTAGCGGCAGGGAAAAGGGAAAAGGGATGATATTCATCAAAATTGAAGGTGGAGAATCAAGGATATAAAAGTTCTATGGTCTCCTTCTCTTGATTTAAAGAGATTGGTAAGCAATCTCTACCCTAAGATCTAAGTAATGATGATTGCATGAGTAATTCTTATTGATTAAAATTTTAATGGATGTGCATGAGCGATTATCATGTGTAAGAAGATTTCAAAAATCCACGAACTTATTTGTAGATGTACAACCATTAATGCATGTTTAGGAGCTTTTGTTTGCTAAAAGGGTTTGATGATAATTTGAAATAAATGGAGAGATAGTGTTATTGAGTTACTTGCACATATTTTTTTCGGTATTTATGCATTTATAGGTGATTAGGATCTATGGGTAGTTCAAGTAATTGGGATGTAGATGATGTAAATAAGGAACTATTTGTTTATTGTTGTTTATGCACACCAAGTGTTTGATGAAATGCTTCAACTACGAACTTCTTGAGCTCTAAGAGATTTCCATACTAAGTGTGTTATATGAATCATAATCTAGTTAGAATCAAGTTTCATGTCATAACATGCATTATATAAATTGTAGTGGGTGTATATATGGAGGATTTATGAACTAAACGGGTCTTTTGAGTGAATAAGATAGATATGGACTAAATCCTTATAACTTATGATATAATCCTTAATGGACGTGATGGAACGAGTTGTATAACCATAATCAAAATGTCATGAAGTTTCAATGTGTTTAAGAAATCCAAGTATACTAAATCTAGGGATGTTATCATGGATTTAATTATCGTTGTGTTATGAGTTCACTTCATGTAAGTCAACATAGCGGAAGAGGAACTTTAAGTTATATCAAACCTATAGATAAAGGGGAGTAATTCTATATTCCATAGAATTATAATTATTATTACCCCAATGTTGTGAAAGTTAATGTTTCTTGTACGGAAATTATATATGACTTGTTTATTGTTGTAAGGAAATGTTCACTTGTTATCAAAGTTAAATTGTTATATCTTCTTAAGTTTATAAGGTGGGAATGTGAATTTCTCAACAACTATGTACGAAGGTGGATCTTACATTTTAACTGAAGAAATGTTTGACATTTGGTATGGATACATAGTGCATGATTTATGATGGTGGTTGATCCATATTCAAATTTTATATAGGGACAAATAATAGAACGAAACATGATGTATAATTGTAAAACCAATCTTGAGTTAATAAGGCGTTATCAATGTTCTAGTTCCCGAAGAAGCCCCTGATATCCTTACCCTCACATCCTTACGAAAAAGTACCGCACATAAAGAGTCGAGAAAATGAACTTTGAAACCTCGAAATTACGAACTGAGTACATATTTTGCATTTGTATTAAAATAATAAAAGTAACTTTAAAAAATCACATAAATAATTCTAATATATGGATGAAAACACTACACTATATGACTATACCTAAACTGAATTGTAAAGAGTAACAAATAAAGAAAAGAAAATCGATCCTAAAATCAAATCAAGAAAACAAATACTGATTTGATCTCAAGTCTCAACCAATATACTACTAAGCTCATGTGTAATGGTAATACCACATAACCTCACAAAATACATTCTCCGACACAACTTTCCTTCTCACCATCACCACATAACCCCGTTATCACCATCACGACACACCAAATTTGCAGGCCATGGTGCGGAGGGAGGCAGTGTTTTCCGGCGCTATACGGCGCCATGCACTCATCACGCTACCACAACTTACCACTACACATAGTCTAAAATTAGAAGATAATTTGATCTCAAGTCTCAACTAATATACCATTAAAATTAATTTGTAATAATTGTTGGTTGTTTTTTATAAGTAGATTATTGCTATACAGCTGTGAATTAAAGTAGATTATTGCTATACAACTCTGAATTCTTTTAGAGCTATAACTATATAGTAATATATAGTGTAGTACGTCTTCTTCCTCGTATCAATCACATCTTCATAATTTCAGAAAATTTTAAAGTTTTCACCAAATTGAACACTCAGTTCAATTCCTTAAAATACAAATGCAACTTGCACTTTTTCCATATAAATAAATACCGATACCATTTGAGTACAAAATCACTATAGCTTACAACTCTATTTTAAATACAACTTTATTTTCAATAAATACATATCAAAATGTTGAGTAAACAAAAAGTTAAACATAACTCCTGGTTCAACTTTTTTTAATCAAGAAACAAAAGTAATTGAAAAATCAAATCAAATTAAATGAATAGTATATGAGTTGAAATTGAATATTAAAAAAAACACGGTTTATATTGTCAGGGTTGCGATCAAATACAAAATTTCCTAAAAATAAGAAGTCGTAAGAAGAGTATCAAATGGACTCCAATTGACCTCATTCAAGCGGCACTGGAACCGTCTCATCGAATTCAACAATGTGAGATTTTAGGTTTATAATTTTAGATGTTTAGCTTGTAGAATTTAGAGTTTATGTTTACATCATTGTTTCTTTTCTATATTTGCGTTATTGTGTCTTTATTGTGACTCGTTGTGTCCTTTCGACATTGTGTTATTTTTTGTGATCTATTATGTCTTTTTACACCCCTTATTTTTAGGATTCTAACTTTACCACACACTATATATTAAACATGATATCCATCGTATTCACGAAAAAGCGGATGAATATATAGTTAAAAGAGATATAATTATTTTGATATAATAGACGGAGGAAACAAGGAAGAAACTTTGTTTATACGTGGCATAAAAGTTGTCGACTACGTAGAAACACCGTAACTGGCGGTGACTGACGGTGGTCGGTGGTGGCCCCAGAGCCGTAAACACAACCACTGACTGTTTGCTGACTCACTCGTACCATGACATGGGCCCACCATAATTCCAGCTCAGCATCCCCAAATCTCCTGTTATAAATCCAACTTACAAACTCACCAATCTCAGCTCCCATTCACAATGGCCATTAATTCTACTTCATCATCCTTCTTTACTTCCCCTAATCCCCAATTCAATTTACACAAACCTTCACATTCGAGTTCGAGCTCGGTCCGGTTCGGAAGAGCTCGGGTTTCTGCTGGTTACACAACCGCGGAGAGGACGGGTTCGTCGTTGTACGAGGTGTTCGGGGTTGGTTTCGGGGCGGATACACTAGTGGTGAAAGTGGCGTACCGGAGACTGGCTAGAGTTTTGCATCCGGATGTGGGAAGTTGTGAGTCGTCCGCGGATGAGTTTATGAAAGTGCACTTTGCGTATACGACGCTTGTGGATCCTGAAAAACGAGCGGCGTATGATCGCAGTTTGGTCCAGAGGCGGACTGTAGTTTCGTCCTCGATGAGATATGCCCCTGGCTATCGGTCCCGAAGATGGGAGACGGACCAATGTTGGTAGAAATTGATGTTTGAAATTTAATTAGGTTTTACAGATCTTGAGTTTGTAAATTTGGAATTTAGGGACTAAGATAATTCGGATTTTTAATTCGTGAATCAAACCGTATAAATATTACGTATCATTAGTATGAATAATATTTCTCTAATCAAAATCATCAATTTACTTATCCCTTAAGTTAACCATTATTTAAAAGTTTCAGATACTATACACCATTAAAAGGAAAATTGAGTTAAACTATATGTATTGTGAATGTTTATGCAGTTATCTAATAATTAGTAAATAAATATATATATTTTTGAAAAACTCTTCTTTTACAAACAAAAGAAAGATTATTACATCAATTAAAGTGGTAATACTAGAAATGGTAAGACCATTGGTACTAGAGTATCACCAACGGGTACTTTTTCCTAGCAAAAATCCCCGAGAGTCAAAAACCTTAACTGAACGGCCCTTCCTCTAGTTCCACTCCCCTCACAAACTCTTCTCTTTTCCATATTCGATCCATGAACAAGGACTCCCACCTCAAGAATCTTGAGGTCCATCACTCCCACCTCAAGAATCTTAAGAATCTTAGGGATGAGATTTTTTACCGAATACCGGTACCATACCGGTACCTTACCAATTCCGGTATAAACGATACCGGTAATAGATTTTTCGAATTTCGGTACCGGTATTTTTCGGTAAAAAACGGTATTAATACCGAATTTTAATAAGGAATTCTAAGGAGTATTTTGACAAATATAAATCATAATCTCCTAGTATTACTAGAAAAAAAAATTTATAAAGGCAATAAGGACGAACCAATGTATCAGTTATGAATTATGATATTTTTTTAGACATGTCGGAATTTGGATGTTAAAAGTCAAACCCATGTATGTTTTCCTTTTGAATTTTTAGTTTTTACTACATACATTTGTCTAGTTTTCCCACTATATATTACGCCAATTCAGTTAATAACGGATGGATGGATTTATATGATATTTTTTAGGTAAACCAATGGAAATTAAACACTAAAGCGGTACCAATCCGGTAAAATACCGAAATACCGGTACCAATACCGGTACCGTACCGTTACCGGACTGAGAAATTCGGTACGGTATTCGGTATCCACTTTTCCTCAATTTCCATAACGATATATGCTGTATTGGTACCGGTACGGTACCGGTATGATACCAATCTCATCCCTAGCTGAAATAATGCCCCTTTCCAAAAAAAATCATAACTAATGCCTTCTTCCAAAAATTTTCACATCTAATGCTATAGTCATTACAAATGGCGATTTCTCATTGGCAGAGAATGTAAGTTTTACAATAATTGGTTTTGCATAAATTTCCATTGAGAATGACGATTTTGTAAAAGTTTCCATTACTAATGACGATTTCCATTCGACAACTAAGCCTCAAAATAACCATAACTTTCGGGTGCTACAACCATACCATCCTAATGTTTTGCCCAATTTAGGTACACAACCAAACCGTCCAACCCATCCCAATGTTGTGCCCTATCTTGCGCCACAACCAAACCGTCCAACCCGTTCCTCCATTGATCAACACCCTAACCGTCCCCATCTCGTGCAACGTGGTATCGGTTGTTCTTTCGTCCAACATACTCACCCACCACCTTTGGTGCAAAACCTAAATCGACCCTCATCAAATGTTATCCACCCCATATGTGCATACGGGTGAATCTACCAATCTTTGTGCAACCACCAATATGACAACGATCACGACTCAAATGGATTATCGGATGACGTCATCGTTAGTGACGGTCTATGGATCAGGGTTACGATAACGAAATTGATTTAGATTCCTCGTTTTCATAAGCTATTAGTTGTATTATTTGTCTGCTTGTCATTAGGCTAAGTTTGTTGGGATTTAACTTGTATTATAAATTATGTGTTGTTTTCAACATCTAGTAACACGGTATAAAAATAACAAAATATGAAATAAATAACAAAGTAACATTGTAGGAATTTGATCGCTTTTTATACAAACCAATAAAATACTACACAAACTTATATAAAAGTAAAAATACAAACGAAAATTAGAGATGGAAATAACTACAGCTCCATAGGTCATCTCCAATTTCCCTTTGTATAAGTGAGTTCTTCTCAGATTAAGATACATCACTTGGAGGGAGAATATTATTTTGCATTCCGAACCTGCTAGGGTGCAAAGGAACTTACAATTTTAAAGCTCAGAACACGTCATTTGAAACAAAACAATCCTGTTGTTATAGGTTTTTTTCTACCATTTGAAAAAATTAACAGTGAATATCGAGCTTTTAAACAAAAACAAATCCAACATCATTTTCTCCATTTGGAGTAACTCATGGGTTTTACACACTCACACAATTCCAGACGTTATATATATACCATTAAAAAAAGTCCAAAGATCTGACATAAATTAGCAGAAATCGCCATTATAATTAGAAAAGTTAGCAGAAATCGCCATTGTGAGTGGAGGTATGTAGAAATCGCCATTTATAATGGAAAAATGTGCAGAAATCGCGATTCTCAATGGAAAACCAACTAGAAATCGTCATTACCAATGGAAATCCCCATTCTCAATGGAAATTTCTACAAAACTAATGATATAAAGCTTACATCTCTGCCAAGGCCAAGTAATTGTGAGAAATCACCATTTGTAATGGCTATTGCATTAGATGTGAAAATTTTTGGTGGAAGACATTAGTTGTGAATTTTTTTTTTTTTTTTGACATAGGCATTATTTAAGCAAAAAAACTCGTAAAATACATAGATAAAAAAAGATCTCAACATATGAATATAAACAAGTGATTGCACATTAAGAAGCTATTATAAACATGAAAACTATAAGTTGATGATAAGACTTATAATTTCAAATTTATAACTTTCAGTTGATGCCAATGATAATAACATTTGGGATAAACATGATTAATGTTGTGCATACACGTTTATCACATAATTAATTTTGTGCATACACGTTTGTCACACATCACCGTTCAAAAGAAAAATGAAATGAGTATGCTGATCGAAACTAAATGGTTGTATTTGAAATGTCGATCTATGCTGACAAATTATGTATGATGTGTTCTTAATTTCTTTTCACACATACTTAGACAAAACAACAAATATATATACTGTTTAATTGAACAAAGGGTAATATATTTATATATTCACGAGTAAAGGACAACAATATAGTCATCAATAAATGATAAAACATCGATATGTATATGTTTCTAGCTGAGTAAACCTCTAAATTGGACCTGACCCAACAGTTTTGGGTCTAATGCACAGGAGCCCATTGAAACCTAGCCCACGTGTTCCCAATACAAAGATAGTAAGGGACCTTATTTTCTTCCCCTCCACAATACATCGCATACATGTATACTATATTCGTACGGACACACGTCAACGGTTAAACTTAGTATGACTTAAGTGTTGAAGGATAGTCTAGTGACCTCTTCTAACGAGTTCTTTATGATTTTACATATTTGACTCGAGATGGAGAAGACGAGGTTTATCAAGCATGAAGCATCTACCCTGATATCTTAGATCTCCTATTTCTCGAAAATCAGTATTTGCTTCTAACTTTTTTATAATCAATTATTTGTAAAAATATCGATTTGTATTTAGAGCATATGGTAAACCTTTATATGACATAACAAGAATTGTAATTGTAAATATAGATTGCTATTTTATACATATATATTAGTAATGGAGCCTGGTAGGGTGGCGGCGGCAATTATATGACATAACAAGAATCGTAATTGTAAATATAAAACTTTTTTGTAATACATAGCAATTTGGTATAAACCATAGAGACCAATATTATAAAATTCTATTAACAAATTCACAGAGGATCACACTACGATGTGACTCAAAAACAACCGTGTGATTTCATTTTTAGATATATTTATTTTTCTAAAGTTTCAAACGCATTTGTGGTGACTTTTTTGTATACAAATGATTAAAGTAATACATACCTATGCGATCAAAATCACGTGTGTTTTAAAATTTTTAAACATCCTTTACCTTTTGATAATTCACTTTTCTTATCTTGGGAGTATTTAAATATCACGTGTTATATTAATTCTTCAAATATTATTTCCTTTTCTTGAAGATTTTTTTTATTATTCACATATTTTTCTCTTGTTCTCTAGCTTTTAATTTGTGAGTATTTAAAAATTAGACATGCAAAACAGTCGCATAAAAATATATAAATAAATAGTGCATGCTGCCATTTAGGTGATGTTTAGTATACGCATAAATGAGAGACGGAATTGAATGCATCATATATTTGATTGGTTAGTGAAATGAAATCACATATTACACAAGAATTCTCATTCTCCCTAAATACCCGAAATTGATTTCATGCACCTAGTATATTTTTTTTCGTTCAATTTCATATTTCACGCAAATTCATTCCATTCTTATGACTGCCTATATGATTCTTGTACCTTATATCTAAATCAGAATAAACACCCCAGCGATTTTAAAGACCTTTTTGTCACCCTCCAATTTCGCACGAATTGGTAACACATGTCTTGGCGTTCAAAATCACGTGTTATTAGAAAATGGGTAAACATAGTTTTATTGAAAACAGTTTGTTCGATTTTGACGTGTTATTTTAATTCTTCAGATATTATTTCCTTTTCTTGAAGATTATTTATTTATTATTCACATACCTTTCTCTAATTCGTCAAATATTATTTCATTTTCTTGAAGATTTTTTATTATTCACATACCTTTCTCTTGTTTTCTAGCTCGTGAGTATTTTAACATGCAAAACAAATGTATAACTCTCCAAAACACCCCAAACCGAGCCATAACCGGCAAACCGGACACGCACCACGAGATCCGACACGAAAAAACGAAGAAATTCCACCAGGACGTCTCAGGCGACACTCGCCAGAAACCCTGGCATCTCCCGCGACGCGCGGGAGACATCCAGATGACATGTCACCGTTTCGCGTCATGTGGCAAGGCTATGCTGATGAGGAGGCTGACCATGCCTAGCTAGATGTCTCTGGCGCCACGCGAGAGGGAACCCAGCATCCCGCGCGACGCGCGGGGGAGGTTAAAATCGGGTATAAATAGAGCAGCATGGGACTGAGTCTAGTGCTCAAAATCGATCGAATTCTCTGATCGTATACCCTCTCAAATCTATGTTTCTGTCAAAACCCCCTCCCCCTAAACCCCTAAACCTGCGAAGCGTTGCCCGCTTAAGTATCTTAACCCCCGATCACTAATTCATTACCCTACCCGAGTTAGAACCGCCAACGCATGTCAAGGCTCTGCCCGACTGAGTACGTTGTGGTTCTACCTTGTGCTGTATGGTTATCCTACTCGATTGATTTAGAACCCACCGACGCATGTCAAGGCCCTGCTTGACAGTTTTCAAAGTGAGTACATTCTCTTTTTGTGAACCTTTTTGTGAGTCAAAATATTTTAATTAGACTTAACAGTGATTGAGTATATGTATTCTACAATTACTGCCGGTATGTTGGGGTTTTGTATACGAAATTTGAATTCGTTACCGTTGGACAAATGGATTTTTGCCAATGGGTAACATGACCCACAAGTCAGGAGTGACAGTACTGATTAGGTAATGCTGTAGATATAAACATTGTAAATGCGGATGCTCTCAATAACTATAAAGCTATAAAACTTGTTTTGATTATACTGGGATGTATTCACCAGTATTTCTTGCTGATAACGCATTTCAGGTAACTTAATGTGAAGCCAATAGAAGCCAGCTGGAGAGCATTGAAGGCTTAAAAAATGTGGCTATAAAAGTTACCTAAATAAACGGAGTTTATGTTTTTCATAAGTCAGGGTTCATCCCTACAAATGTATTGTAATTGAAACTTGGGTTTATCCCATTTTGTGTAATATAAAAGTTTGGTGTTTTGAAACTCTGATAAATTATTTTCTAACTACGATCCTGATGTTATAATTCCGCTGCCAAATTAATAAACAACAGTACCACCAGCTCTGTGTCTCGCAGCTCCCGCTGCCGGGTAGGGATCGGGGGTTGCGACAGAAGGTGGTATCAGAGCCATGCCACTGGTTTAAGCCATTTAGGTGTTCTTTTACATACCTAAATTTTATCCTATTGTGTTAGGAAATATCTATAACTTCTAAATTTTCTTAGTTTACAGTATGAGTGATCAGGGTACTTCTGACGCTTATCGTCACCTACCTCATTCTCCCACATATGAAGGAGCCTCCCAGTCAACCGCTAGATCCACTATTGATTCCGAAGGAATCTTTGTTTTCAAAGCCAAAGCTGTAGAACCTTTTCCCCCCTAAAAAGAGATGTTGGTTTAGTCGAGGCCATGGAGAGAGGAGGAAAAGATTAAGACAAGCTCAACAGCAAGCCATAGCAGTTAGAAATTCCCAGAACCCGGAAGCTAGGCCCTTGTGGGAAGAAGAGTTGGATAGACAATTAGCAAAATTTTCATCTGTATGGAAATATAGGAGGAGAGCCTAATTACAACCAAGCAGCAAATCCAGAACCACAGATACTTCCTTTATTTCCCAACCAACCCATGAATCTAGACCAGAACCAGGGGAACCAATTTCCAATCCCAGCCTTTGACCCCAACGAGGAACCCAGGATTCCAGCACCAAATCCTCTAAACCTATGGTGGGCCAACAACTGGGAAATACAGCAATTACTGGAAAACCCATTCCCCTACGAAGAACCAGTTCCACCTTACCCTGAACCAGTGCCAGCCCTAGTGCTACCCATGGAGCATGTGGAAGAACTCCGCCAGCTTGGAGATGAACTGGTGGAGGAAGGAAACCGAATTCGCCAAATCGGACAGAAGCTCGTCTGGAAATACGATGAGCGTGAAATGCAGTTCTAAGCAACCGCCACCTACTATATGTATATATATGTGTGTATTTTGTTACATAGTTAGAGAGAAAAAAACTAAACTAAAATAAATATAAACTATATACCACCTATATACATATATCGATGCATAATTACTAATGTTTTAATTACAGTTACGTTTGTAATAGACGCAAATATATGAAAAGAGTAAAAGTCGCAATGCTTCACGATTTTGGTTCAATGTGTTGTGTGATATTTATTATTCTGTAATATTAATACCTGATAAATGTTTACGATTCAGATGTCAGACGAAGTAAATCAGGAAATCCATAATAACGATAATAACGAGAATCAAATGAATAAAAGTGCTATCGAACACATAGTAGCCCAAGGAATCATAGATGCTATGCCATATATTATCGATACTATTAAAAAGGCAGAAAACGATAAGTCCGAAAATGGAAATAAACGCGTATCCCTGAACCAAATCATAGCATGAACGGAAATCATGAATTATTAATTCAAGCTCCTGTTCCAAAAAGAAGAAGAACCATCTCATATGGTTGTTCTTTTAAAGAATTCTTATCATGCAAACCGATAGAATTCTCAGGCAGTGAAGGAGCTATTTCAGCCTTGCGCTGGATAGAAAAGACAGAAGCAGTTTTAAAAATAAGTAAGTGTGCCAATGTGGATAAAGTTATGTATGTTTCTAATCTTTTTAAAGATGCAGCTTTAGAATGGTGGAATACCATTCTTCAGTCCAGAGGAAGTGGCAGGGTTTAGAGTATGGAATGGAACAACTTTAAGAAAATAGTTGAAAGGAAATTCTGTCCTCCTAATGAAAAGGAACATATTGCTAACAAGTTCCTAAATCATATAATGACTAGGGTAACTTGCAAAGATTATACCACCACATTCTTTGAATATGCAAGGATTGTACCAACCATGGCCTCACCAGAACCAGTATTAATCTCCCGTTACATTTGGGGATTAATCATTGAAATCAGACATGTGGTTAAGGCAGCTAGACCACAAACTATTGAAGAAGCAGTAGAACTAGCAAACACCTTGACAGATGAATTGGTACGTACGCAAGAAAAAAACTAGAAAAGGAACCTAGCTCAAAAGATTACTCAGGAACTACGTTATGGTAATTCCTATCGCGGAAAAAGGGCAAGTTCTTCGTCACCCCTATGTAAATACTGCAAAAAGAAGCATTCTGGGAAATGCTCTACATACTGCAATTTCTGCAAATTCCTAGGGCATAAGGAAGAAGACTGCAGAAAGAAACCTAATAATAGGCTATGCTACAATTGTGGAGAAGCCGGTCATATTAAAACCAACTGCCCGAAACTAGCTCTAGCGGCAAACAACAAAGCAAGGACGACGGAAGGACCCAAGAAGACTGCCAGAGCGTTCGTGCTGACTGCCGAAGAAGCCAAGATGAATCCGGATGTAATTGCCGGTACGTTTTTAGTTAATGATGTTTATGCAAAAGTATTATTTGACTCTGGTGCAAACCAAAGTTTCATAAATACTTCTTTCTGCAATTTTCTTAATCAACCATTAACTAAACTTCACCAAGACTGTTTGGTGGAGACGGCAGATGGATCCTCTATCAAAATAAGCAAAATCCTGCAGGGAGCTAAGATAGAACTTTTAAGTCAAAATTTTTCTGCTAACCTTTTTCCTATGGATCTAGCCGGATTCGATGTCGCGTTAGGAATGGATTGGTTGGTAACCAATCAGGGACGAATATTGTGTGATAAAAAACCTGTAAAAGTGATTGCGCCATCGGGCGAGAGGATCACAATTAAGGGAGATAAGTCGACAAGGTCAACAAAGTTCATCTCCGTGATGAAAGCGGCAAGTTATACACGAAAGGAGGAATGGTGTATCTGATTTCCATAATCATCAACACTAAAGGAAAAGAATTAAAAGATATTCATGTAATATCAAATTTCTCTGATGTCTTTCCAGAAGAGTTGCCTGGATTGCCTCCAGATCGAGAGGTTGAATTTAGAATTCACCTAATACCAGGAACATCACCGATTGCCAAAGCCCCCTATCGCCTAGCACCGACGGAAATGCAGGAACTGAAGAAACAACTGGACGAATTACTAGAGAAGGGTTTCATACAACCTAGCTCATCACCATGGGGAGCACCGGTGTTATTTGTTAAGAAGAAGGACGGATCAATGCGAATGTGCATTGCCTACCGAGAATTGAATAAGGTTACAATTAAAAATCGGTACCCATTACCGAGAATTGATGATCTGTTTGATCAACTCTAAGGAGCCCGATTCTTTTCTAAGATCGACTTACACTCAGGATATCATCAGCTGAAAGTGCAGGAAGAGGACATCCTAAAACTGCTTTCAGAACGAGGTATGGTTATTATGAATTTACAGTCATGCCATTTGGTAACCAATGCCCCAGCTGCATTTATGGACACGATGAATAGGATATGTAAACCATACCTGGATAAATTCATAATCGTCTTTATAGATGATATTCTAATTTACTCTAAGAGTAAGGAAGATCACGCAGGGCATTTGCATATCCTCCTTTCATTGCTAAGGAAGGAAAAGCTTTACGTTAAATTCTCGAAGTGTGAATTTTGGTTACAAGAAGTACAATTCCTTGGACATTTGGTTAACCATGAAGGAATTCATGTGGATCCCACAAAGATCAAGGCGATTACAAAATGGGAAGTCCCTAAGTCGCCTACGGAAGTAAGAAGTTTTCTTGGATTGGTAGGATATTATAGACGTTTTATTCAAGATTTTTCTAGAATAGCCATTCCATTAACCAAGCTAACTTGCAAATCGGTTAAGTTTGAATGGGGACCAAAGCAGGAAGAAGCATTCAGGATTTTAAAACACAAGTTAACCAACGCATCAATACTCGAATTGCCAGAAGGAACTGAAGACTTCGTAGTTTATTGTGACGCGTCTAAATTAGGATATGGATGTGTGCTAATGCAACGTCAAAAATTAATTGCTTATGCCTCTAGACAACTCAAGAAGCATGAAGAAAATTATACTATACATGATCTGGAATTAGGAGCAATAATTTTTGCCATTAAAATTTGGAGACACTATCTTTAAGGTAGTAAGTTTGTGATATTCACAGATCATAAGAGTTTAAGATATGTCTTTGGACAAAATGAATTAAACATGAGACAAAGGCGATGGATGGAAATCCTTAGTGATTATGATTATGATATCCAGTATCATGCAGGAAAAGCTAACATAGTAGCAGACGCTTTAAGTCGAAAGTATCATGAGAACCCGAAAAGAGTACGCTCTCTTAGACTAAATCTTCAGACAGATTTAAATGAGCAAATTAAACAGGTCCAGGAAACAGCCATCAAGGACGATGCTGAAGGATTAAAAGGAATGATTAAGGAATTAGAAAAAGGAACCGATGGAGTTTGGAGATTCCATAAGAAAAGAATTTGGATTCTTATTCAAGAAGACCTGCGAAATCGAATTTTAGAGGAAGCCCATAAGACTAAGTATAAAATGCATCCTGAAAGTGATAAGATGTACAAAAATTTAAGAAAAATTTCTAGTGGATAGGTATGAAAAAGGATGTAGCAAACTACGTTGCTAAATGTCTAACATGTTCACAGGTTAAAGCTGAACACCAGAAATCTTCAGGACTGTTGCAACAATTGGAAACGCCAATTTGGAAATGGGAATTAATAACAATGGACTTTGTTACCAAACTAACCATGACGCGAAATGGCAATGATACAATCTGGGTGATTGTAGACAGATTAACCAAATCGGCTCATTTCTTACCAATGAAGGAAATTTTCAATATGGAACAGCTAGCTAAATTATATGTAAATGAAATAGTTTCATTGCATGGAATTCCTTTATCTATTTTATCTGACAGGGACAGCCGGTTTACTTCGCATTTTTGGACAAGTTTCCAAAAAGCAGTGGGAACCAGATTAAATCTAAGTACAACATATCATCCTCAAACAGACGGTCAAAGTGAAAGGACAATCCAAATAATGGAAGATATGCTTAGAGCCTGTGTAATTGATTTCAAAGGAAATTGGGATGAACATTTGCCTTTGATAGAACTCTCCTACAACAACAGTTATCATACCAGCATCAATGCTGCACCTTTTGAAGCACTCTATGGACGGAAATGTCGAACACCAGTGTGTTGGGCAGAAATTGGAGAAAAGCAATTATCAGGTCCTGAGATTGTACAAGAAACAACTGACAAAATTATCCAAGTCAAGGAAAGACTGAAAACAGCCCGAGATCGTCAAAAGAGTTATGCAGATAACAGACGCAAACCTTTGGAATTTCAAATTGGAGATAAAGTGCTATTAAAAGTCTCACCATGGAAAGGAGTTGTAAGATTTGGTAAGAAAGGAAAACTAATCCCAAGGTATGTTGGACCTTTTAAAATAACCAAGTGAATAGGGCCCGTAGCTTATCAGCTACAATTGCCAGAGGAAATGGCAGGAATACATGATGTGTTTCATATATGTAATCTCAAGAAATGTTTAGCAGACGAATCATTGATATAGAGGTTAACGAGAAGCTTAAATTTGTAGAGAAACCCATTCAGATTGAAGATAGAAAGATCAAGAATCTCAAGCACAAGAGATTAGTTTTGGTCAAAGTTAAATGGGATTCAAAGAGAGGACCAGAATATAAATGGGAGCTAGAGTCAGAAATGCAAAGAAAATATCCACACCTATTCAAGTGAATCTCGAGGACGAGATTAAATCAAGGTGGGGAGGATATAACAACTCTCCAAAACACCCCAAACCGAGCCATAACTGGCAAACCGGACACGCACCACGCGATCCAACACAAAAAACAAAGAAATTCCACCAGGACGTCTCAGGAGACACTCGCCAGAAACCCTGACATCTCCCGCGACGCGCGGAAGACGTTCAGGTGATGTGTCACCGTATCACGCCATGTGGCAAGGCTATGCTGATGAGGAGGCTGACCTAGCCTAGCTAGGTGTCTCTTGCACCACGCGAGAGGGAACCCAGCATCCCGCGCGACGCGCAGGGGAAGTCAAAATCGGGTATAAATAGAGCAGCGTGGGACTGAGTCCAGTGCTCAAAATCGATCGAATTCTCTGATCGTATACCTTCTCAAATATTTGTTTCTCTCAAAACCCCCTCCCCCTAAACCCCTAAACCTGCGAAGCGCTGCCCGCTGTAAGTATCTTAACCCCGATCACTAATTCGTTACCCTACCCGAGTTAGAACTCGCCAACGCATGTCAAGGCTCTGCCCGACAGAGTACGTTGTGGTTCTACCTTGTGTTGTATGGTTATCATACCCGATTGATTTAGGACCCACCGACGCATGTCAAGGCCCTGCCTGACTACGCACGCCGGGGTTCTCTCTCGGTTGTATGGCTAAAAGTGACCTGGGTTAATTTACTAACTCATGTGCATTGTATGTTTTAAATAGAAATTCCAGGAAGTTATCAAGAATTTTCACCAGGAACTCCGTAGGAAAACCTAAGTTTTCAAAGTGAGTACGTTCTCTTTTTGTAAACCTTTTTATGAGTAAAATATTTTAATTAGGCTTAACAGAGATTGAGTATATGTATTTCTACAATTACTGCCGGTATGTTGGGTTTTGTATACGAAATTTGAATCCGTTACCGTTGGAAAAATGGATTTTTGCCAATGGGTAACATGACCCACAAGTCAGGAGTGACAGTACTGATTGGGTAATGCTGTAGATATAAACATTGTAAATGCGGATGCTCTTAATAACTGTAAAGCTATAAAACTGGTTTTGATTATACTGGGATGTATTCACCAGTATTTCTTGTTGATAAAATCTTTTTAAAACGCGCTTCAGGTAACTTAATGTGAAGCTAATAGAAGCCAGCTGGAAAGCACTGAAGGCTTAGCAAAGTGGCTATAAAGTTACCTAAATAAACAGAGTTTATGTTTTCCATAAGTCAGGGTTTATCACTACAAATGTATTGTAATTGAAACTTGGGTTTTATCCCATTTTGTGTAATATAAAAGCTTGGTATTTTGAAACTCTGATAAATTATTCCTAACTACGATCCTGATGTTGTAATTTTGATGCCAAATTAATAAACACCGGTACCACCAGCTCTGTCTCGCAGCTCCCACTCCCGGGGTAGGTGTCGGGGGTTGCGACAAAATGTAACATAAATTATTAGTGCACACGACCACTTATTGTTTGCTGACTCATTTTCTTATTATCCAACCATGCAATCGGACCCATCCGACGCGTATTGTATTCATCCCCAGTCTCTATATGTAAATCCACCCAGTCTCACTTTCCATTCATCAATGGCGATTTGAACTTCATCTTCCTTGTTTACTTCCCATAATCTCCCTTACACTTCACACAAACCGTCACATTCGAGTTCAAGCTCGGTCCGGTTAGGAAGAACTCAGGTTTTTGCAACTTTCACCACTACGGAGGAGAGAACGGATAACACTAGCTCTTCGTCGTTGTATGAGGTGCTCGGGGTTGGTGTTGGAGCGGATACGCTAGCGGTGAAAGGAGCGTACCAGAGATTGGCAAGAGTTTTGCATCCGGATGTGAGAAGTTGTGAGTCTTCGGCGGATGAGTTCATGAAAGTGCACTCGGCTTATACTACGCTTGTTGATTCTGAAAAACGAGCGGCTTATGATCGCAGCCTTGTTCTTCAAAGGATGACCGTGGAGGTTTCGTCCTCGATGAGATTTGAGCATAGCTACAGGTCAAGAAGATGGGAGACGGATCAGTGTTGGTAGAGATTGATGTATAAATATGGATATTAGAGTTGGTTCACTTTTAAGAACCATTTCGGACAAATAATTTGATTGATTTTGAAGTAGCATATGAATGTTCAACCTGTTTTTGTTATTATATTTGATTCCTGTTAATGAAACTTGTTAAATTTTGATTTTGTTATATATGCCATGTTCTTGTTTGTTTTTACCAATACGTTGTTTTTTTCTAGCCAAATAAGAGTTATCAAAAATCAAACCAATGTAGGTTAAAGACTACACGGTGTGGGTGTCGACAATTGGTGTTGTTGCTGGTCAACGCCCACAAACACACACCGTCTCTAGTGTTGTTTCGGCGTTTTCAATTGAGCTTCAATATCTCCATCGGCGTGAGGGCAAACATCTAACGACGTGGCGAAGTTTGATTAGTGTATTCAAACTAGCCGTTAAACGGCTAGTTTGACCTTAAAAAATTTCTTTTTAAAAAACCCTATATATACTTACACCCCAATTATATAAAAACCACATACTCAATCTTCCAATTAGTCTTTTCTCAACCACATATTCTCTCCATTTTTTTTACAAAATTTATAAAAGATGGGAAGCTCAAATTCTTCACCTTCATCTTCCTCGTCGTCTAGGCTTGACAACTTAATTTTATTCTCTTCTGATGACGAGGGACTGACACTCATAATTTCGACGGTTCAAAAGGTGATTAAAGCTGTAATGGAAGACGAAGGGTGCTCCTCAGAACCCAAAAGGAGAAAATACATAATATGGGACTGAGTCACCACACATGATTTCTTAGTAAGTGATTATTTTTCACCAAACCTTACTTATTATGATAGTACTTTTAGACGTCGATTTCGTATGAGCCATGAATTATTTCTTAGATTATCAAACGATTTATCAAGTAAAGATGAATTTTTTTCGACAAAGAAAAGACGTGCGTGATCGTCTAGGATTTAGCACGTTGCAAAAGGTCACGTGCGCACTTAGATAATTGGCCTATGGGACGGCTTCCGATTAATGAATGAATATATAAAAATGTCGGAATGAACCACAAGAGAAAGCCTCCATTATTTTTGTGAGTGTGTAGTTGAACTATATCTAAAAAATATTTGAGAAAACCTACGTTTAGTGAGATACAACAACTTTTGAAGGCTCATGAAGATTGATATGGTTTCCCAGGGAAGATCGGTAGTTTAGATGTATGAAATGAGAGTGGGAAAATTGTTCAACATTGTGGGCCGGGCAACACTGTAGCGGATTTCTTGAAAAACCGGCTATGATGCTCGAAGCAGTTGCATCTCAAGATCTTTGGATTTGGAATGCATTCTCTGGTATGCCCGCCGGAAATAACGATTTAAATATTCTTAATCAATCACCCATTTTCAACGATCATATAAACGGCGTTGGGCTGAAAGGATATTTTTTTTGTTAACGGCCCGGGCTATAAATATGGTTATTATTTAACGGACTATATATACCCAGATTGGGTTGTGTTCGCAATTCATTTACTCGGGGAATGACGTTAGACGAAAAGCGACGTAAGTTTAATGGGGCTCAAATGGCGGCACGAAAGGACGTTGAACGAGCATTTGGTGTTTTGCAATCAAAGATGGCACAATTTTGAAAGTGTCATGTAGAATTATGGAAAAACCTAGAATTCGAAATGTGATGTGCGCGTGCGTTATTTTGCATAACATGATTTTGGAGGATAATGGACGCACAATTTGCGAGTATTACAAGGAGACAAGTCAACTAAGCGCTAAAGAATTAAGTTATGAAGAAAAAGAAGGAAACTTGAATGAAACTAAAAATAATACAAAACATCACAACCTTCGAGCGGATTTGGTTGAACACATTTGGAGCATTCCATGAGACGACCCTGACGAAGACGAAAATTAAAGTTTATTTTTTTAATTTTATGTAGTTTTTTTTTTAATTTATGTTTTTTATTTATTAAATTTATGTATTCAAATTTAATTGATTTTATATAATATTTTAATAGAAAATAATAATATGCAATATGTGATATATGTCGAATAACGCTCTCTTTCACGCCCATTTCCACACCACTATTCTAATGCACGCTGAAGTGGTTTTCACATGTCGAATAGGTGTCCATTCTTCAAGCCACTTCACACCCGGTAATCTAAAGGAGTTTGATGTGAAATGAATTGTGTTTGGGACATAGAGAACTAACATATTACGCTAAAATATAATTGAACATTTAATATGTGCATAAATTTTGGTAACTTCAACACTTAATCCACAATCTAATACTTCAATTTAATTGACATGAGGATAGTTTTTTTTATTTTTTTATAAAAGAACTAACGTAGTAGGGTACTTGAAATACTAAAAAATAAATATTTTAATTGCAAATTTGTTTTTTATCACAACCAAAAAGTTGGGTTGGAGTGTTAGACCGTAAAGAAAAGTAGGTTTCTTTAGCTTAGTAGTTGAAAACCTGATGTGTTATATATATAACATTTGGATCAAATTTTATAAATCGAACATACTAAAACTACAAACAATCAGCAAGCGTACCAGTTGCGCAATATATAGTATAGACACTAAGAACAAGTATCGAATCTAAGGACTCTATTAAGCAACTCTTAACATTTAACCTATACTGAATTCCTTGCCTAAAATTTATTTGGTTTTTATGTGGGTTTTAATTAATTGTTTGATCTAATGAAGACTAATAAGAATTTACGAAACTAAGACAAAGACTCAGGCAACTAAAAAGTGAATGATTAAGCATAGAGGTGATGAATCCTTAAAGACATGCAATGACTCCTATTCCGACAAATGACCAAGTTTTGATTATATGGTTATTGTTCTATTTATGATTGATACTGAGAAGGAAATAATAGAAAGTATGACTGAAGAGTTGATCAACAATGTTTCTTTATAGAATGCTAGAAGTGTCATACGATTCATATAATTATGTAAAATAAGTCATTTTGCTACATTAACATTTTCTATTGTTATAACAACTAGGTTAGAACACCGTGTATTACACGGGTTGCATAAATGTAATTTTATATCATAAATAATATAAAAAAGATATATATTTAAAAAAACTCGTGTATTCCACACGTGTTGAATAAATATAATGTAACATGTTAACACATACGCTCGTCAAGATTTATCTTTTAAAAATGAACTTTGATGTACTATCTACTTATTATGACATTTTATTTTGTTTATTTATTTATTATTAGGTTAAAACAAATGTATTACATTGGGGTGAATCCCGGTTTTATAATACATTCAAATTATGAGATGCAATGATATTAGTTTTATGCATCTTTATGCTTATTTGTTTATTTCATTCAGAAAACAATTATCTCAAATTTGTATTCAAGAGAGTTACGGTACAAAAAGGTAGAGATCGATCCCCACCTTTTTATATATTTCATCATTTTTTTATGAATTATACCGTAAAATCTAAAATCGAGAATTAAATTCTATTTGAATGGAGTATATAATTGTTATATTTAAAAAGAGTCAAATGCCATTTTAGTCCCTGTGGTTTGGGTCATTTTCCCAGTTTAGTTCAAAGGTTTCATTTTTCGCATGTGGGTCCAAAAAGTTTCACCGTTGCCATTTTAGTCCACTGGGTTAACTTCATCCATTATTTCTATTAACGAGAAGGGCCGTTCGGTCATTTTATATGGCCGAATTGCCCTTCTAGGTAAGAGAATTACATATCAAATGACCGAATTGCACTTCTAATTAACAGAATTACATATAAAATGGCCGATTTGCCCTTCTCATTAACATTAAAAATAGATGAAGTTAACCCAGTGGACAAAATGGCAACGGTGAAACCTTTTTGGACCCACAAGTGAAAAATGAAACCTTTGGACTAAACTGGAAAAACAGCCCAAACCACAAGGACTAAAATGACATTTAACTTATTTAAAAATGATGTTCTTTCTAAATGTTGATGTAATGTGCAATAAATGATGGGTTTAAACTGATGTCTAGATTTGACATTTGAAAGGACCGTGCGACTATAATGGTAAGTCCAAACCATTATAACAATGCGTTTAAAAATACTTCTAATTTGATAGAAGCATATGCACCAAACTTAGAATAATTATTTAATTCTAGTGAAAAACAAAAACAAAAATACAATATAAGTATATATCAAAGGGGAATCTTTGATTCTTAATTAACCATAATTTCAATCACCGAAGTCTAAAGTATATATATAGAACTCATAATACTCGGGATATAACATTATCCTTATATAAGAAAAACAAACGTTTATCCTTATCTGATTTTTTGTTAAAAAAATATTTTTACAAATATTTATTCTTATCTAATTTAATGTTTTAAATTTTTATTATTATACAATATTATTTGATATGAGAAATAAATATGAAAATAAAGTGAGAATGCACCAAAAAGTGACACGTGCCCATAAAATATTTTCATTTATTAGTATACTAGTTTAAGTTCCGTGTATTACACGAATGTTCTCACAATGAATTATATTATTTTACCGAGTTAAAAGGAATGTTTACATAAAATTTTAAAAGAAATGTTCCATCACTAATTTTGATTTTAATGTTAATGAGAGAGTAAACTGTCATTTTGTTCCCTATGGTTTGGTCACTTTTGCCACTTTAGTCCAAACACAAACCTTTTGAATCTGGTCATTGTGGTTTCACTTTTGTTGCCATTTTGATCCAAAAGGAAAATCAGCTTAGATTTCTAAAAAAAATCCTGGTTTTTGTCCTTTTCCTCAATTTAGTGAAGGGCAAAATGGTCATTATAAGTTTTATTATAACAAATTATTAATTAAAATAATAAAGTAACTTTAGATCTCCTTTTATACAAAACACAACTTTAGATACTTTTATACCAAACACAACTTCAATCTTCAACAAATTGCAACAACTTCAGATCTCCTCTTTCTTCTTCATCTTCTTCACCTACAACTCACCACCACTTTAATGGCGGCAAGGTGAAGCTACAGAGCTATTATCACTCTCACATGGTGGTGCATCACCACAACCATAACACAAGCTATCTGGCTAGCCCTACCTGATTCAGGAACTAAGTGTGTATCAGAAGATATTCACAACAACGTCGTTGTTCTCGCTGATTACGCATTGATTAACAATGGAGAGGAGTCGCATCCTCACCCTAGCGCCACGATTTCCGTCAAGGTAACCGTCGATCTGAGTTTTTTATTATGATTTTGATAATTTCGATGCGGCTTTTGTTAGGAGTTATTCAGATCTTGACCTAGTTGACTTCGATTGGTCAAATTTGGAGTTGATGATGTTATGTGCGGTGAGTTAGGTGGGTGACTTCCACTGGGGTTTTGCGTTGTCCAGGATGTTCTCAGTTGGATTGGGCCTCCACATGTGCATACCACCATTGTCGATCTTCACTTGCTGGAGAATGGGGGTTGAAGACGACGACGCTGGATTAGGGTTTAATTTGGGGAAGATGATCCCAGTCTGCTTTTATAAGGTCAAACATCAAATTTTATTATATTATTTTAATTAATAAATTGTTATAAGTAAACTTGTAATGACCATTTTGCCCTTCATTAAACTGAGGAAAAGGATAAAAAACCAAGATTGCTTTTTTGAAATCTGAGTTGACTTTGCTTTTGGACCAAAATGGAAACAAAATTGAAACCACAGGGACCCAGATTTAAAAGGTTTGAGTTTTGGACTAAAGTGGCAAAAGTGACCAAATCTCAGGGACCAAAATGGCAGTTTACTCTTAATGAGATGATTATGTTTAGAGTAAACTATCATTTTGGTCCCAGGTTTGGTCACTTTTGCCACTTTAATCCAAAACTCAAATTTTTTGCATCTAGGTCTATTTGGTTTCAGTTTTATTGTTATTTTGGTCCAAAAGTGAAATCAGGTATGTCTTATAAAATCCTGCTATATTATCCTTTTCCTCATGGCCAAAATTGTCATTTTAAATTGTATTATAACACATTATTAATTAAATAATTAAATTAAATAATCCCCATATTAAAGCAAGAGAGATTCATCTTCCCCCAAACCCAAATCCTAATCCATCATCTTCTCCAAACACTCCACCAAGCTCTTTCCGATCACTTTTCCGGCACCATCACAACCGCAACCAGATGCACAGTTTCTTCTTAATATTAATTCCATTTACTTTCTTCATCATAATTTCATGAATTTCATATCCAAATCCATATATATGTCTCGACCATATGAATTTACAACAATTGAATAAAGCAATAAAAGAATTGAAGCTATAAGTATCTTTAGAAGCTTTATAAACAACGAAATAACCTTTCGGTTTAACTGTCCGGCAAACTTCTGAAGCAAACTCCCATGCATTCTCTGATCTGTCCAATCCACCGTCACCGTAAAACACAAAATCAAACGTATTATCCCAAACGACTGACGAAACCCTAGACCTTTAACCACCAAAAGCTTAACCGCCTTCTTACAGACCCCGACGGCGTCATCAACTCCGATCTCTTTCAGAGCGTAGACGTCATCACCAACTCCGATCTCTTATCATTATTAAATCAAAATTCGTTTAAACTTCTTTAGTTAAATCAAATTTGGTTTAAACTTATTATTAGTTACTGAATTTAAATTTAAGTTAAACTCGAAAATGATTTTCTACTATATACAATTTGATAAAAAAGAATTATAATTATTTGATAAGTTAGGAAAAATATAAATATTATATTTGTTTTTAATCTTAATGACATGTATTTTAAATCAAATTTTGTAATAAGGAAATGATTAATTATGTAATTTGAGTTAGAGTCAAAACAATTTAGTACTTCAAAATTTTAAATTCAAACCAATTGATAAATAAGGAAAAAGTTAGTTATTATATTTTGTTTTTAATGTTAACTAGGAATAAGACCGTACGTCGCAAACATCAAATCGATTAGTTGAAACTTTATGCAATGCGTTAATCATATGATAATGCGTGTTTTGACGTTTCCGATTGAACTCAATGTAACCTTTATAAGCACTGTGAGTGGATCAAAATATAAAGTAAATCAAATTCATACCATACAATCATAAGGTATTATATGTGACCCGACTCATGTCACACCCCGACCCGCAGCGGAATAAGAGTCGCGGCGTAATTGGGTTATCACCAAAGCTCATGATATTTACTAATATGTTTCATATTTATTAAAGTCAAAATTACATTCCCAAATATCCAAGCATGTCCATACAATACAAAGAGAATAAACCAAACAAAACAATCCCAAACTCTAAATCATTTTATTCTTCTAGTCCAATCCTAAGTGTTTCTTGCTGCAGCTGGTTCACCTGTATCATGTGTAAAAAAATGGGGATTTTTGGGTCAACATAAGTTGGTGAGTGAAACTTGTTAGATAAACATTTATTATTGATTTACTTATTAGTTTATCAATGAAAAATTGTGCATAATCAATAATGAGCAAATGTAAATAACCAAGCAGTAGCAATAGCAATCACAACTATAACATACAATAACATATGATAGCATACATTAACATACCAACATCATACGATAAATAACATGAATGAAACTGTGCGATCAAGGCTCAATCAAACGGAGCCGATCGTATTGCATGTACTGAAAATGATAAATGTCTGTGCGATCAAGGCTCAATCAAACGGAGCCGATCGTATGTGGGCACGCCAGGTTCACGCTCATAATGTAATGGGGAACATGCTCAACTCTCATAATGTAATGGGGAGCGGCGGCCTATGAAATTGCATGTATTGAATAATAAATTGAATCTAACAATAACCACACAAACAGTTGAAACAAGCTGGATACACAAGTTCATGATATAATGTATGCACAATGGTTTAAATATAATATATAGCAAGACACATGATACACCCCAAAACATGATTAAAACGGGGAATTTGTAAAGATTCACTCACATTGGGTGCGTTTGATTGGAGATGATGAGATGCGCACGAGTCGGGAGAGTTGAACAACGAGAATTACTAACCTAAATAATAACGGAAAAAATATAGTAAATGAGTGGATTTTTATTAAGGATTTTAATGGAATTTTTAGATATATTTTTGTGAGTTTAAGGCTATTTTCTATCTTTATAAATATTATTTTTAAGTATTTTTAATTGATTTTTAAATTAAAATAAAGAATAAATATATAAAAATAATTGTTTATTTTTGCGTTGACCGTTGACTTGTTGACCTGTTGACCGGTTCGGTCAGTATGCATGTATGCGCTGGGTGACTCGAACCCGAGACCTCCCGTACGCGTGCACGCAGCTCTACCAACTGAGCTACGTGTCTAACCCGAAATAATCTTGTTTTTAATTATATTTATATACTAATTCGATTTATTCAAAATTCATTTGTTTTAAAAAAAGATTTTAAATCATCGAACCGGTGCCGTTAACCAGACTCGAACGCGTGACGTACGAGTTAGTGTTGCACACAGTCCACCGCTGGACTGTGTGTCTAACCTGGTTAATATTTCGGTTTTTATTATACTTAACATCTAACAGAGTTAACCCGGTTCAGTTTTAAACAAAAAGGCATTTTATTACTGCGAAGGTGCGTGTGTCAAGACTCGAACTCGGGACGTATGCGTGTTTTTGTTCGCACACAGTCCACCGCTGGACTGTGTGTCTAACCCGTTCAAAATACCAATTTTAATTATTCTTATATTGTTATCACAGTTCATCTTCTTCGTTGGATTTTATCGACAGCAGATTACTCCATCTTATCTTGTTTAATTCGATTGTTAAGCATTACACAGACTGATATGAGATAGCAGGGATGATAATTAGAAGTAAACATACCGGTGAACGATTGATTACAGAGTTCCGGCAAGGCGTCGGTCTCTGTTTTTAAGAACTTCAACTGAGCAAATCAATTAATCGTTTTGATTAGCTAATCATGAAATTGGAGTGCTAAACAAACGTTAACAGTGTGTTTGAAGGTCCTTACCGTTTCACAGACGAAGCTAAAGATTTTCAGAAGTTTTCCGGCGAGCAGAAATTATCCGATGACAACGTCTGAATTTGATCTCAAGTGGAAGGTTTGAGTTAGAAATAGCTTAACAACTGTTAGACTACGATGGTATTGAAGAACTTACCTATTTGAGGAAAAATACGGTTTTCCGGCGAACTTGCAGAATTTTCCGGTGAGTTGATTTAAGCTTTCTGATGGTCCGAATGTATGACGAAAGTGAAATGGAAAGTTTGTATGATGTTTCTGAGTCACGAGAGGCTCTTTGATTACAGTAATTCGGATTGTTGAATAGTTTCGGTTATAACACTCATCATTCTTAGAATTGAAGTCAATTCAAGTCTGAATTGATTAAAATCGTCGGTGCATCGGTTATAAACCTGAAATCGCGATTATTCTAACGTTTAGACGGTTGAATAGCCGATTTCAGTTTTACAGTTGGCGTAACCGGTTTATCTAGGTTTGTATATAAGACTCATTTGTTTCCTAGAGTTGACAGAAAACAAACAAGTGGCGGAGTGATGATGTGTGTGTGTGTTAAGTCTTTGGATTTCAATTTCCGGCTGACCCGGGTTCGAGCCCCGGCAGCAACATTTTATTTTTATTTATTTTGTTTTCACTTTTTATCAAATATAATTTTTATAGTTTAGTTTGTTTATTAATTATGTAACATTAAAAATCAAAATAACCATAAATACACAACGTGACATTTATAACTTGATATTCGATTACAAAACGGAGCGGGTTTGGAAAACCCGTTTTTGACAAATGTTACAACTCATACATAGAAAACATAACACATATAACGGAAAAGTTTACACGTATAATAGAGATTAATTAGAGCTTTTGAAAAAAAAGTTAAAAAAAACCTCGATTTGACTCTACTCGATTCAAAAATGTTTTTACAAAACATTCATAAAATAAGTACAGAAACATATTATATCTGACTTGACTCATTTCCCAAAAAAGTTTACGTCGAAACATACACCAACTTGAATTTATACCGAAATGTACATAAAATATGTACCTAAAACTGGTTTATACGAAAATGTATTATATTTGACCTAGCTCATTTTCAGAAAAAGTTTACGTCAAAACGTAGAGCAAATTGAATTCATACCGACACATACATAAAGATATGCACGTAAAAAATAGTTTTTTTAAGTAAAGGAGGTATAGCGGTAAACTCAAAACAAATTATTAGTAAAAAACTTAATAGGTTAAATACATTCGTGAAATCGTGCCAAGTAGCACCAATGCCACACCACTACCAGCGACCACCAACATTAGAAAAGCTCGTAAAAAGAAAATAAACAAAAAAAAGAATAAATAACACCTAACGAAAACATATATAAAATTGTTGAACCACGCACACTCATTGCGTCATGTTAATGCAAAAAATTAGACTGTGATGTAAAACGTAGAAAAGAATAACTAAGTCCATCTAGGACCCGCGCGTTGCAATGAACTTGTCAAACGGAGAAAAATAGACGCGTTTCGACAGGCCTGTCAAACTGAAAAAAAATAGACGAAAAAACATTGAACCCCACACGCACGTTGCGGCGTGTTGACTCGCAAATTTAGAACGAAACAAAAATTGAAAAACTTGTGAAAGATAAAAGTATAAGGGACTAAAGTTGAATATAAAAAAAGTGTTTGTGTTAAATTGTAAAAGATGAAAAACTTTGGGTTAAAAGTAAAAAAATTAAAAAGTGTAAAAATGTAAAAGATAAAAAACTGATAGGTTGAAAGTGAAAAATTAATTTTTTTTGAAAAACACTCTATGCATAAGGTACAAGCATATGAATCAATAACATGTTGCTTAGTTATAGTGTGGTAATTTGGCTATTACTTTTTTAACATCAAATTTTAGTTCATAACTAAAGAAAGATTTAAATATATAGTGAAGATTCAATGAGCAAACTTTAAACCATCTGTTGTGTTTTCCATCCAAAATATAATAAGAATAGATTAAAAGGTTGTATACATGGCGCTTAATAGTCTAAGGGAACGCTAAGTGGCCAAAGTTCGTTTTTATTTATTATAATGTATGTATAGATAGATATAGATATAGGAAGATTACCCTCGTGCTAATAAATTATTTCTTTACATATATATTTTTTGTTTTATGGGTTTATAGCAGTGTTTCCAAAATCTAGTAACCTCACACGAGTTGGTAACACATGTCTATGCGTTCAAAATCACGTGTTATTTATTTAAATTCTTCAAATATTCTTTACTTTTTCTTGAAGATTTTATATTATCCACTTATCTTTCTCTTGTTCTCTTGTGAGTATTTATGACAAAATAAACATAAGTCATTAGTTCACACGTCCACTTACTATTTGCTGACTCACTTTCTTGTATCCAATCGGACCCATATATATTATTTCCAACTCACCGACGCGTATTCATCCCAAATCTATTTTATATAAATCCAACCAATCTCAATTTCCATTCATCAATGGCAATTTCAACTTCATCTTCCTTGTTTACTTCCCCTAATCTCCCTTTCATTCACACAAACCGTCACATTCGAGTTCAAGCTTGGTCCGATTTGGAAGAGCTCGGGTCTTTGCAGCTTTAGCTACCAAGGAGAGGACAGGTAATACTAGCTCTTCGTCGTTGTATGAGGTGCTTGGGGTTGGTACACTAGCGGTGAAGTCAGCGTACCGGAGATTGGCTAGAGTTTTGCATCCGGATGTGGGAAGTTGTGAGTCGTCCGCGGATGAGTTCATGAAAGTGCACTTAGCGTATATGACGCTCGTAGACCCTGAAAAACGAGCTGCTTATGATCGCAGTCTGGTCTAGAGGCGGACTGCAGCTACCAGTCAAGAAGATGGGAGACGGATCAGTGTTGGTAGGAATTGATATGTAAATGTGAGATTAGAGTTGGTAGAACCATTCCGACAGATCATTTGCTTGATTTTGTAGTAGTATATGAATGTTCAACCTATTTTTGTTATATTATATTTGATCACTATTAATGAAAATTGTTAAATTTGATTTTGTTGTTTGTTTTTACCAATACGTTGTTTTCTCTAGCCAAATGAAGTTAGTTATTATAAATCAAACCAAGGTAGAGTTTGGGCCATGGAAAACTAACATATTACGATGGAATATCATGGAAATATGTGCATAGTTTTAATGTGTAAAAGAATTTATTGCATCAAAGATGGATAACATAACACTTAGTGGAAAAGAATGTACAAGTGGAACATGCAAGGAAAGACTTCTTCTGGTGTCGTAGGGTGCCGACCAAGGTCGCATGTTTTGTGTGGCGTATGACCCAAAATAAGATTCCCTTATCGTGCAATTTACTAAGGAGAGGCGTGCATGTTGCTAATGACCTGTGTAGATTTTGCAATCAAAATTCGGAAGAAACGTCTCATGTTTTTGTCTTGTGCGAATGTGCTGCAAAGTTATGGAGGCGGGTGTCGTGGTGGTGTGATCTGAACTTTTACTTAGCCACAACAGTGCAGGGTCTGCACACTATCGCAGCAGGTTGGAGAGGAAACATAGAAGGTTTTAATCTTGGGTATGCCATTTTATACTCTACAGTTTGGGCGCTTTGGCTGGCCAGAAATGAGGCGGTGTTTCGAAACCATAAACGATCAGTGGAAGACGTCATGGAGCATATTGTTTCTCAGCTGTTTCGTGGGTTAAAAACAGAACCAAGCATCGAAGCATTGGCTGGAACATGTGGTGTACAAGACCGAAAGACTGTTTTGTGCAGTGTTCGTTTCTTTCTGTTTGTTGTCTGTTGTTTTTGTTTGTTCTCCCTTGTAAGTTTTTCAATTCCACGCTGGGTTTTATTTAATTCTGTTTTGTTGCTGGGCAAAAAAACTTAATCCACAATATAATACTTCAATTTAATTGACATTATTGAACTTATATGTTGCAATATCAGGCCCATTTTGCTACCGCCAGCAAATTCTTTTGCTATATTAGTTTTCAACATCAACCATTTGACACGACGATATTTTTATATCACAACTAACGGTAGTAGGGTATTTAAATTGCTAAAGAATGGAATATTTATTTGCACTGATTTTCTTTTTTTGTTTATCACAACCAAAGTTGGGTTGGACCATAAAGAAAACTAGGTTTTTTTGAGCTTAGCAGTTGGATCTGCCAAACCTGCATTTCAAACCCGGGTCTCCACCACACCTGTGGCATGGTTTGTACTTTGTAAATGAACCAAACATTCAACGAATAGTTTGGTGGGAAGTTTGTTTAAAAAAACGGATATGAATAAGGAATTTTTTTCCATTAGTTAAATAAATAAGCATGAAAAATGTCTTGTTTGTTCAATTTTATTCAAGAACGCTTGTTAATGCGTTTGTAAATGTTCGTTCATTTACGTGCGTTCACGTTTGTTCGGTTTATTTATGTTTGTTTTTACCGTTCATTATTTATGTTTGTTTATATTTTTATACATTTTGATTATTACTTTTATCACTCATTAAACTAGAAAATCCTAGGGTTGTTCCCTCCTCAAACCACGTTCAGTTTTTCTTCAATTCCTAACATCTACAATTAGGGCAAACATTGTGTACGCGTCTTATGCCTCGCTTGCGGTATGCACATATAATGTATATATGTGTGGGCGCTTGAGGGCAAAAGTGAAAGTGCACTAATTTTAACATTATTTTACTAATTTCGTGAAAATAATGTTAAAGAAGGAGATGGTTAATCATGCATCATGTGGTGGCATTGATAGCAGAAAGACAAGGGGGTACATGCACTTGGTCTCAATTGCTGAGTGTTATGTGCCTTATGTCCAAGAATTGATGCAACACTACTATCGAGCAGGGGGTCTCACTGGAAGCAGCCTCTCTATTCCTACGGGGTAGAGGTAAGGTTGTCTACTTCTTACCTCCTCATACTCTACCTTAACTTTGCTATTGGTGGGATTTACTAAGTTTGATGATGATGAGGATGATTGTGTACGCGTCTGTGTTTGTTTGTGTTTGATTGCCTAAATAGTTAAAAATAAGTTTTCTTTTCAACAAAAGTTGGAAAAAGGAAAAATTTAATGACCGGCAATATCCGAGATACACGCTTCTTTACCGGTAACACAACTGTTTGGTTTGCTGACTCCTGTGTGACCTGACCACAATATTATTCACACTGACTGACAACCCAACTATTCCATTTGGATAACACCCATTCCACGTCATCTCCACGTATTCATCCCCATTCTCCTCCCCCATAAATAAGTAACAAATGATCCCCGATAACATAACCCCTGTTTTCCACATTCACCAATCCTAAAATCTCATAACATTTTCTTCACAAACAATGGCAACTTCAATTTCATCCTCCTTGTTTTCTTCTCCCAAATTCACACTCAATTCAAAAGATCATCACATACGCATTCAACTTCATTCTCAAATTCAAAATCAAATTCTATCAGGTACTGTAAATCTCCGATTTTTGCCGCGTATGCGACCGCAGAGAGGACGGCAACAGCGACCGAGACGAACAGATCGTTCGGTAGTTACAGTCAACGATCACTGTATGAGGTGCTCGGTGTTGAGATAGGAGCGGATACGCGAGAGGTGAAATCGGCGTACCGGAGATTAGCTAGAGTATTGCACCCGGATGTGGGAAGTTGTGAGTCGTCCGCGGATGAGTTTATGAGAGTGCATTCGGCGTATGTTACGCTTGTGGATCCAGTGAAGCGAGCGGAGTATGATCGGCAGAGAAGGATGGCAGGTGTGTGTCCGGTCGGTGGTTGTAGGAGTGGTAGTAGTAGTAGAAGGTGGGAGACTGATCAGTGTTGGTAGAATGTGAATGTTAAAAGTTTGATGGAAATTTTGTAGAGATCTTGATTTTGTTAAATTTTGTAACAAACTAGGTTGTTCCCATCCGCGCGTTGTGGCGGGAACCAACCTATTTTGGAAAACAAAAATAACTAAAGTAATTAAGAGCTTGCCATAATATTATTTATTTAAATGAAACAATTTCTAAACTTAATATACTATAATTACTTTTGACTTATTTCTATTGTGTCGATGCCCTTTTGAGCATATTATTTTCATCTACGTTTACATATAAATTTTACTTAAAATCGGATTGTCGCAAGGCACGACTATGCATAAAAGATGAAACATGTAAGACAATCATATGATGTTGTAATGGAAAATTTGTTTAAAAGTTAAAGTGATAACTTTATGAAAGTTAGGGGACTGTAACGTAAAACGGTTTAAAAAGGGGGAATAACTTTAATAGAGTTTAGGGGACATTTAATAAATTAATTAAAATCTAGGGGGTGATAATGTAAATTAATTTTATTTTAAAAGCATAACAAAATTTGTGAGAGGCAAAAATGTAAGAACCAAAACATTTGTGATTAAAACATAAAATAAAAAAGGATAATAATGGTCTTGTGGGTTGATTAAAAATTACACTCATAAAAAGAATAAATTACCTAAATGCCATTAAAAGAAAGATTATATAAGTGTTGATGGAATTTTTGTAGTTAAAAACAAAATAAGTACATAACCTCTACTGTAGCACCAAGTTGTGATTTAATATATATATATATATATATATATATATATATATATAATATGTTAAGATAGAAAGCATTTTGAGTAAGGTTAACGCTTTAGGATTCCTGTGGTATACAAATAGATCGAAAAATAGGAGAATTACTCGGAAAGAGTGGAATAGCTTTGTAAATATGTAATGTTTTTTTATTTGTTCGCCGGCCTGATTTGGGTCGGTAGTTGTCCTTTATGAAGTATACGTTTAAAAAAAACACAACTTGAGCAAAACTTGATTTGATACTAAATAGTTGTTGACTATGAGAGGGCATATTCATGAAAAGTTTAGGATTCAAAGTTAATCTAGCATGGTATTCTAGAATTATGTGCTATTCTTCATTATTATTATTATTACAACTACTTTATTATTACTATTTTTATTATTACTATTATTATTTTTATTATTATTATTATTAGTAGAGTAAATTATAAGTTTTGTCATTTATGTTTACATCAAATTGCAGGCGCTGTCCTTTTTTCTAAAGTTTACAGCCGGAGTCCTAAACCTTTCAAAATCTTGCACGTTATGTCCTTTAGACCAAACCCAGTTAGATTTTTTAGTTAAATCTGGTCAACCAAGGGCATTTAGTCTTTTACCCCCATTTATTTAATGTTATTTAAAAATAAAACAAAATAATTTAAATTATTATTATTATTATTATTATTATTATTATTATTATTATTATTATTATTATTATTATTTATTATTATTATTATATCTCAACGATCATCCTAATAATCTAATATCCATCATATTCAGCCATTCCTACACTACCAATTCTCTATCTCCAAATCATAGTTTAACTGATAACAACAACAGACGAACACCAAATAAAGGAATTAACAAAAAGAGCAACAATTGAACACTGATTCGAACAACAGAACCGAGTTTTTCGTTGGATCTGTGTTTGTTGACTCACCTCCTCCGAGCTTTGTTGACTCACCTCCACCACCACCACCATCTCTCTGTCTTTCTCCTTCACCCACCACCACAACCACCTTCACCCACCACCGCTACAACTATTTTCTCACTACCAGACTACCACTGCTACCGTCTCCACCATCACCACTCCCACCGGAACCCTAACCCCAAGCTGCAACAACCCAAATCAGCAACCAACACCGTTAAATCCACCACCCCCACTGGAACCCTAATCCCAAGAACCTACAAACCACCCAAATCAGCAACCCCCACCGTTAAACCCACCACCCCATCCACCATCACAACCCCCCACCGTCTCCACCCTCAACGAAACCCTAATCCCAAACAGGCTGCAGACAACCTAAATCACCAACCACCACCATGCCCACCATCGAATTGAGGTCACCGGTGTCTGACAGTGAGGTCGCCGGAGAAGACGGTGAGGTCAAGAGAGAAGGCATGTGTAGAGACATGTGTTTGAGTTAGAGTCCAGACTTTTTCTTTTTATAAATCTTTTTATTTTTATTAAACTAGTCCCTAGACATAATACAAAATAGTCCCTGAAGAGATGAAATGATAAGACTACCCTCATGTGCCTTGCACGTGACCAGATTTAACCAAAAAATCTAACTGGGTTTGGTCTAAAGGACATAACGCGCAAGATTTTGGAAGGTTAATGTAACAACTCCGAAATTACGTTGTTATCTTTTCTTTTATTTTCCATTGGATCTATCGCTTGTAATCTCGAGATTCGTTTATAAGAAAGTTATGTTAAATTAAATATGTTTTATTTCAATTATATCGCATCTAATCGCTTATTAAACGCACCGCTAATCCATCACATCACAAAACGCAGTTAATTATATGGTTTTATGTTATTTATGTGTTATGTATGTTTACGGTTATGATTACGCTCGCTATCGCATCGCTCTCACACGCTCAAATCGCTAAATCGCACTATTACATCACTTATAACGCTAAATATAACTATCAAATACGAACCGAATCACCGAACGAACTCTTAACGTGAAATAAACGAAGAAAACCCAACATTTGGACAAGTTCGGCCGAACTTGGGTGACCCAAGTTCGGCCGAACTTGGCTGGCCAAAACACCAACACTTCACTTAACCACAAGTTCGGCCGAACTTGATTAGAGACTCATAAACAATTCACAAGTTCGCACGAACTTGCATGAATTCATGCAAGTTCGGCCGAACTTGACTCCCCAGCTCCCTCATTTTGCCTTCACCTATAAATACTCAGCCCCATTCTCTCATTTGAACTTGCTGTAAGTTCGCCCAGAGCTCTCAAACCCGAAACCCTTTGTTTTCTAAGTAAGAATCAACCCGATTTCAACTACAATGAGGTTCATCAACGTTTTACAACAGTTTACAACAATTTTTGACAAGGCTTTGCCTTCGTTTTCATCAAATTTCTTCTGTTTACGAAAATCTTCATCTTTTTCCATAAAAACTTCTGTTTTCACTCAGATCTATACTAGATCTGAGCAAAACCTTTTAAATCCTTGATTTTTACACCATTTTCGGACTAATGACGTATGTTTCGTTCACTTTTGAGTGGAACGAGGCGTTGTCGAAGCTAGATCTCAGATCGCTAAGCACAAGGACGGAATCGTCACTTTACACAAGCTGGACTAACCCGTACGAACCATCAAGTTCGCCCGAATTAGCCCGAATTTCTGTAAAATGGCTAATTTCGCTCCAAAAGACCTCTCCAGCCTAAGTTTTACTCAGTGGCTTAAGGTTGGAGGGATGGACACTCGATTTCCTTAGCAAACGACGCGAAAACGCAAGATTTTGGACCCTGAAACACCAAGTTCGCTCGAGATTTAACTAATTTTATGCAGCTCAGGAGTCAAGTTCGCTCGAACTTGCCCCATTTGGGTCAAGTTCGGCCGAACTTGAGCTAAATCTCCACCACAATTCAACAAGTTTGCTCGGACTTGCCAAGTTTCTTAGGAAACTTCACAAGTTCGCTCGAACTTGTCTCTCTCTTTTATCAATGCACACAAGTTCGTCCAAACTTGTCTTAATGTCTCAACAGATATCACAAGTTCACCCGAACTTGTATGGGAATATACAAGTTCGCCCAAACTTGCCTACTGCCCAACCCAAACTTCACCGTTTCAGCTTTTCGGAGACTGATGCACTTCCGTTCGCGTATGCAGGCTGATCCGGTGCTCTACTCCGTCTACCAGCAGTCGTCTTCTCTATTCTAAACGCACCGACTGTGAGTATACTTGACCCATTTTCGCTTTAATGCACTTTTTGGGGTGTTACATATGTTCATCTATCAAAATCATCTCACAAATCAAACTGTTTATCACACGCGAATAATCTGATTATATATGCTTAATACGTGATACTAGAAACATGTGACTAAGACTTATTTTCGTTAACTTGCCTCCTTAGCTAGTATGGTACTATAGTGTGGCTAACACCCGACGGGGTCTAGTTAGGATGGACGCGCAAGCCTTCTCACGGAAGTTAGCATGAGAAATATGCCTAGTTTTGTGTGATGTGTTTTGGTGTATCATGATATGTAATTGGACTATTTCGCGAACGGTTTCTCTATTATGCTAGTATTACTTAAACCTGTATGCTCACCTTTACTTAATTGTGTTGACTTGTATTTTAACATATGTAACAGCTTGAGGATTTTTGGCTTGGATGCTTTGGACGTAGTTTTGCGTAGTTTAGGTTTTTGCTTTAGAAAGGTTTTGTAATAAATCTAGAGATTTTTAAACTAGAATTTGTGTTATGAGAAAACGCTGTTTTGTAATGGTTATTTGAAATATTATGTTTAATAATATAGGATGTTAGACGTTATGTAATATTGTTAAATAATTGTTATGGAACTTCTCATGAGACAATCTGGTTCGCTTAGTGCCGCGCCCTGATGATTCCGCCATCGGTTGGGGTGTGACAGATTGGTATCAGAGCCATAATTGTAGGGAATTAGATAGAATTGCCATGTTCGACCTAGTCTACAGTCTAAGTACCCAATTTGACCGATCTTTGACTTAAATGCTTAAACTACTTGCCATAAATGCTTAAATGTGCCTTTCCTAAGGCTACCACAATATACACGCTTGAAAATGTTCGTATCGCACAAAACGAGTGATCAAGTCGAGAATAGGTGGGAAAACCGAGAACTCTCGATGAGATCATTCACTCCGCGCATCCTCTCGCATGAGATATCTTCGTTGAGTTAGGAGTGATATCCAAATCTCGACGGAAATCTCCATCTCGATCTAGTGGAACTCCCGATTTGATCGGTGATTACATCCACAACTAGGAATGAAGTTGTTAAGTTAGGGGTGAAACCCACATCTTAATAACTAATTCCGCTCTTCGATTTTCAATCTCACCAAAGTCTCGATTATTTCGATGACTCGGAACACGACGTAACTGGAAGGATAAATGCCGTTAACCGTTGTACGGCGAGAGCATTTGTCTATTAGGCCAAACCGTGTGTCCGAACTCGGAGAATTTTCGAATCACTTTGGGTAGTTAACGTCTCAAAACCCAGGACGCTCCCAATTGATTTAAGCCTATATCGTCGATTTACGCATCATCGAGTTTATTTACTATTTATGTGTTTAGATTTTGAGAATTTTCGCTTTATTCGATTTCTCACTTCATCGATTTCTCGATTTATCGCTTTCACTCCCATCGATATATGCACTGCTCGCACAGCTCTCGTAAATCTAAAACGCTAAATTAATACACCAACCAAACTAATCGCTTAACTCGCTTACGCCTATGAGGACATGGGTGCCTCATGTGTGGTAATACTCGTTTATATATCGCTTATATCTCGCTATTATATCGCATCTCGAACGCACTACGCTTTACTTATAAGAAGGTGAATACGTGCAAAATATGTGCTTACGTGAATTATGTGCTTACGTGCTTACGTGCTATGTGCTTATGTGTCTACGTGTTTGCCTGCCTACATGTTTACTTGCCTATGTGTTTATGTGCCTTGTATGAATATTAATAATAAATATTTTAAACATAAACCTCTTATAATCGAATCTCATCCAATCGAATCCTTCAATGTAGATGTCTACAATGGGATCGCACACCAGGAGGAATCTCCAGCGCAGCAACGCCGATAAGCGCATCGCTACAATGGTAGACAAGGAAATGGCTGAAGTCATCCCGCAAATCGTCTCGGAAATTCATGTTGTGAGCAGTAACTCCTCGGTCGACTCAAAAGCTGAAACCCCCAAGTCACGGTTCAGTTTCAAGTATTTCAAGGCTTGTGCAACTCTCGCCTTCACGGGCAACGATGGACCGACTGCTATGTTCCATTGGTTTGACGCCATTGAGGTCACCTTTAGGCAAAGTGGATGCCCCGATGACCTTCGCACGGTGAACGCTACAGGAGTCTTCAGTCCCGTGCTCTCGACTGGTGGGCCGCAGAAAGAAATAGGCGTGATAATGATGAAGCCTATAATCTGTCTTGGGAAGAACTCAAGGAAGTGATGACGAAAGAGTTCTGTCCTCCGCATGAGCTACAAAAGCTCGAGAATGAGTTTTGGGGTATCAAGAAAGATGGTCCCGACAATGCTGGACTTACCGCTCGATTCAAGATTTTGAGCATCATCTGTCCCAGCCAAGTTGATACTACTGAAAAGGCCATCAACAAGTATATCCGTGCTCTACCCGAATGTGTTGCAAATTTTGTGAAAGTTGCTCGTATTACAACCATCGAGGAAACCTACATGCTCGCTGGTGAGATCAATGATCAGCGAGTTCAAGATGGTTATTTCAAGAACCATGTGAAAGTTGCCAATCAAGCTATCACTGAACCACAGCTGCTACCGAACCATCCAGTAACCCGAAGGGAAAGCGTCAGGGACGCAAAAGAGGAAACCCTAGTAAGAACTACGCCGCTGCTACACCGCTCAACTCCTAGCCTTATCAGGCTCCTCCTCAAAACGCACCCCAGCTAAACGTGCGTATACTGGTCCTCATCCTTTGTGCTTAAAATGCACCTATCATCACGCAGTTGGTGAAAATTGTCGCTTCTGCACCAACTGTAACATCTACGGCCACTTTACTGTCAGCTGTCGTAGTGGTCCTCGTCAGCCAGCTCCTCAAACTCAAGTAGCTCCAGCACTACCAGCTCCTCCTCGGGCCACAGCAGCCAGCCCCAAGAACACGTGCCTGCTACACGTGAGGAGACCCAAATCATTTCAGTAACGTATGCCCGAACAAACCTGTGAAGCAGGAACAGCAACAGCCTCAGCCTCAGCAGCAGCCACAACAGCAGCAACAACAGGCTGCACATGGACGAGCCTTTAACCTCAACCATCGCCAAGCTCAGAATGACAACAATGTTGTCAATGGTACGTTCCTTGTCAATGGTATTTATGCTTCATGTTTATCTGATACTGGTGCCGATAAGTGTTTTGTATCGTTAGAATTCGAAAAGGTTTTAAAATGTAAGCGCGCTAAACTCCCAAAGACTTTCGATATGGAAGTCGCCATCGGAAAATCTGTCACCGTCACCTCCTTCCTACGTGGTTGTTCTCTCGATCTCAACAACCATGTCTTCTCAATCAATCTCATACCTATGCAGTTAGGTAGTTTCGATATCATAGTAGGTATGTACTTTCTTCGTGAAAACCATGCTGAAGTTGTATGCTTCGATAAAATGATTCGTTTCCCTCTCCCTAACGGTGATCAACTTCATGTCTATAGTGAAACTCCCTCAAAGAAGTTGATGCTTTTGTCATGTACTCGAGCACACAATGTTTGTGAAAGCAATGTGTTGCTTTTCTAGCCCATATCGTGAATCCATAGAAAGAAAAGAAGACTTTTAAAGACGTTCCTGTTGTTCGTGAATTTCCCAAAGTCTTTCACGACGACTTACCCGGTTTACCCCCTACTCGCGATACCGAATTCCGTATCGATTTAGTTCCCGGTGCTACTCCCGTGGCTAAAGCTCCTTACCGTCTCGCACCATCCGAAATGCGCGAACTATCAAGCCAACTTCAAGAGTTTCTTGATAAAGGTTTTATACGTCCGGGCATCTCGCCATGTGGCGCATCCGTTCTTTTCGTGAAAAAAGAAAGATGGGACGTTCCGAATGTGCATCGACTATCGTGAACTTAACAAGCTTACGATAAAGAACCGCTTCCCTCTTCCTCGAATCGACGACTTATTTGATCAGCTTCAAGGTGCTACTTGCTTTTCTAAGATCAATCTTCGTTCCGGCTATCATCAGTTACACGTATTGGAAGAAAATATTTCGAAAACCGCCTTTCGTACCCGTTATGGCCATTTCGAATTCGTGGTCATGCCTTTTGGTCTTACCAATGCACCTGCGGTCTTCATGGATTTGATGAACCGTGTGTGAGCTTTCTTAGATCGTTTCGTCATTGTTTTCATCGATGATATCCTTATCTATTCGAAGTCGAGAGACGAACATGCGCGCCATCTCCGTTTAGTCCTCGAACTTCTCCAAGGCAATCGTCTTTATGCTAAGTTCTCTAAATGTGAATTCTGGCTCGAAGAAGTCCAATTTCTTGGCCACATCGTTAATAGTCAAGGATTTCACGTCGGCCCTTCAAAGATCGAAGTTGTCAAGAGTTGGATTACGCCGAAGAATGCTTCCGAAATCCGTTCATTTCTTGGATTGGCGGGTTATTACCGTCGATTCATCGCCGACTTCTCGAAAATCGTTGTTCCGCTTACCGCTTTAACTCATAGAGACAAACCTTTTGTTTGGGATTCCAAGCAAGAGGAAGCTTTTCAAATGCTCAAGCATATGCTATGCAACGCCCCTGTACTCACTTTACTCGACGGAAACGACGATTTCGTTGTTTACTGTGTTGCCTCAAACCTTGGTCTTGGTTGTGTTCTCATGCAAGGAGACAAGGTTATCGTGTATGCGTCTAGACAACTCAAGATCCACGAGAAGAACTACACAACCCACGATCTCGAACTCGGTGCTGTTGTTTTTGCATTGAAGATATGGCGACACTACCTTTACGGTACTAAGTGTACGGTCTTCACCGACCATAAGAGCTTACAACATATCTTCAATAAAAAGGAACTGGATATGCGCCATCGCCGATGGGTTGAACTTCTCAACGACTACGATTGCGAGATACGCTATCATCCCAGCAAGGCAAACGTCGTAGCCGATGCTCTAAGTCGACGAAGCTATGTGTATAGTGTTTGTGACTCTCAAGCTTTGAATGATCTCGAAATCATGATTCGCTCCGCCCAATTCGCTTTTTTCAACGAGAATACCCTGGAGGAAGAAATGAAATATGGTGCCGAAACTCAACTCGTTGTTAAACGTAACGGCAATACTATTATCTCGATCGCATTTGGATTCCTAGTAATGGTGGCCGGGCATGAAAAAGGATATCGCCGTTTACGTCTCAAAGTGCTTAACCTGCTCGAAGGTTAAAGCCGAGCATCAAAGGCCCTCTGGCTTACTCGAACAACCCGAAATCCCGATGTGGAAGTGGGAGAGTATAGCTATGGACTTTATTACTAAACTCCCCCTCACTTCATCTGGCCACGATAGCATTTGGGTTATCGTTGATCGTCTTACCAAATCCGCGCACTTTATTGCTATACGAGAAGACTTTAAGGTAGAACGGTTAGCCCGAATCTATACCTACTAAGTTATATGTCGACCGGGACGCCTCATGACATCATTTCTGACCAAGACGGTTGCTTTACTTCATGTCTCTAGGAGACTTTTCAATCCGCTCTCAGTACTACTCTCATTCTCAGTACCGCTTTTCATCCTCAAACCGACGGTCAGACTGAGCGAACGATCCGCACCCTTGAAGACATGCTTCGTGCGTGCATCATAGATTTTGGTGGTAACTGGGATACACATTTACCTTTAATCGAATTTTCGTACAATAATAGTTATCATACCAGCATTCAAATGGCTCCTTTTGAGGCACTGTATGGAAGAAAATGTCGATCGCCTATTGCATGGCACGAGATCGAGGAAGCACAAATCACCGGTCCCGAGCTAATTCAAGAAACGACAGACAAGATCCTCTAGATCAGAGACAATCTCTTGAAAGCTCGGAGTCGTCAAAAGAGTTATGCCGATAAACGCCGCAAGCCCCTACAGTTCGAAGTGGGAGATCACGTTCTCCTAAAGGTTGCACCTCGGAAGGGAGTGATCCGCTTCGGGAAGAAAGGGAAAGCTAGCGCCTCGATACGGGTTGGTCCCTTTAAGATTCTGGAAAGGATCGGTAAAGTAGCCTATCATCTCGAACTACCGGCGGAACTTAATAACGTTCATCCGACTTTCCCCGTGTCTAACCTCAAGAAATGCCTAGCCAAAGAGAATCTCCATGTACCTCTCGAAGATCTGCAAATCAACGAGACTCTCCATTTCGTGGAAAAGCCTGTCGAGATCATGGACCGAGAAACCAAGAAACTACAGCGCTCACACATCCCTATCGTGAAAGTTCGATGGGAGGGCAAACGCGGCGCAGAGTTCACTTGGGAATTAGAAAGTGACATGAAGGCCAAGTACCCGCACCTCTTTGTTACGGCCACTACTTAAATTTCAGGAAGAAATTTCCTAAAGTAGGGGAGACTGTAACAACTCCGAAATTTCGTTGTTATCTTTTCTTTTATTTTCCATTGTATCTATCGCTTGTAATCTCGAGATTCGTTTATAAGAAAGTTATGTTAAATTAAATATGTTTTATTTCAATTATGTCGCATCTAATCGCTTATTAAACGCATCACTAATCTCATCACATCATAAAACGCAGTTACTTATATGGTTTTATGTTATTTATGTGTTATGTATGTATACGGTTATGATTACGCTCGCTATCGCATCGCTCTTGCACGCTCAAATCGCTAAATCGCACTATTACATCACTTATAACGCTAAATATAACTATTTAATACGAACCGAATCACTGAACGAACTCTTAACGTGAAATAAACAAAGAAAACCCAACATTTGGACAAGTTCGGCCGAACTTGGGTGACCCAAGTTCGGCCGAACTTGGCTGGCCAAAACACCAACACTTCACTTAACCACAAGTTCGCTCGAACTTGTACAATTATGTACAAGTTCGGCCGAACTTGATTAGAGACTCATGAACAATTCACAAGTTCGCGCGAACTTGCATGAATTCATGCAAGTTCGGCCGAACTTGACTCCCCAGCACCCTCATTTTGCCTTCACCTATAAATACTCAGCCTCATTCTCTCATTTGAACTTGCTGTAAGTTCGCCCAGAGCTCTCAAACCCGAAACCCTTTGTTTTCTAAGTAAGAATTAACCCGATTTCAACTACAATGATGTTCATCAACGTTTTACAACAGTTTACAACGATTTTTCACAAGGCTTTGCCTTCGTTTTCATCAAATCTCTTCTGTTTACGAAAATCTTCATCTTTTTCCATAAAAACTTCTGTTTTCACTCAGATCTATACTAGATCTGAGCAAAACCTTTTAAATCCTTGATTTTTACACCACTTTCGGACTAATGACGTATGTTTCGTTCACTTTTGAGTGGAACGAGGCGTTGTCGAAGATAGATCTCAGATCCCTAAGCACAAGGACGGAATCGTCACTTTACACAAGCTGGACTAACCCGTACGAACCATCAAGTTCGCCCGGATTAGCCCGAGTTTCTGTAAAATGGCTAATTTCGCTCCAAAAGACCTCTCCAGCCTAAGTTTTACTCAGTGGCTTAAGGTTGGAGGGATGGGCACTCGATTTCCTTAGCAAACGACGCGAAAACATAAGATTTTGGACCCGAAAACACCAAGTTCGCTAGAGATTTAACTAATTTTATGCAGGTCAGGAGTCAAGTTCTCTCGAACTTGCCCCATTTGGGTTAAATTCGGCCGAACTTGAGCCAAATCTCCACCATAATTCAACAAGTTTGATCGGACTTGCCAAGTTTCTTAGGAAACTTCACAAGTTCGCTCGAACTTGTCTCTCTCTTTTATTAATGCACACAAGTTCGACCGAACTTGTCATGTTAACTTACCAAGTTCGATCGAACTTGTCTCAATGTCTCAATAGATATCACAAGTTCGCCCGAACTTGTATGGGAACATAAAAGTTCGCCCGAACTTGCCTACTGCCCAACACAAACTTCACCGTTCAGCTTTTCGGAGACTGATGCACTTCCGTTCGCGTATGCAGGCTGATCCGGCGCTCTTCTCCGTCTACCAGCAGTCGTCTTCTCTATTCTAAACGCACCGACTGTGAGTATACTTGACCCGTTTTCGCTTTAATGCACTTTTTGGGGTGTTACATATGTTCCTCTATCAAAATCACCTCACAAATCAAACTGTTTATCACACGCGAATAATCTGATTATATAAGCTCAATACGTGATATTAGAAACATGTGACTAGGACTTATTTCGTTAACTTGCCTCCTTAGCTAGTATGGTACTAGAGTGTGGCTAACACCCGACGGGTCTAGTAGGATGGACGCGCAAGCCTTCTCACGGAAGTTAGCATGAGAAATATGCCTAGTTTTGTGTGATGTGTTTTGGTGTATCATGATATGTAATTGGACTATTTCGCGAACGGTTTCTCTATTATGCTAGTATTATTTAAACCCGTATGCCCACCTTTACTTAATTGTATTGACTTGTATTTTAACATATGTAACAGGTTGATGACATTTGGCTTGGATGCTTTGGACATAGTTTTGCGTAGTTTAGGTTTTTGCTTTAGAAAGGTTTTGTAATAAATCTAGAGATTTTTAAACTAGAATTTGTGTTATGAGAAAACACTGTTTTGTAATGGTTATTTGAAATATTATGTTTAATAGTATGGGATGTTAGACGTTATGTAATATTGTTAAATAATTGTTATGGAACTTCTCATGAGACAATCTGGTTCGCTTAGTGCCGCACCCCGATGATTCCGCCATCAGTTGGGGTGTGACAGTTAAGGACACCGCCTGTAAACTTTTGAAAAAGGACAGCGCCTGCAATTTGGTGTAAACATAAAGGACAAAACTTGTAATTTACTCTTATTATTATTATTAGAGTAAATTACAAGTTTGTTATTTTTGTTTACATCAAATTGCAGGCGCTGTCATTTTTTCCTAAAGTTTACAGGTGGAGTCCTTTACCTTTCAAAATCTTGCACGTCATGTCCTTTAGGCCAAACCCAGTTAGATTATTTAGTTAAATCTGGTCAGCCAAGGGCATTTTAGTCTTTTTCCCCAATTATTTAATATTATTTAAAAAATAAAACAAAATAATTTAAATAATATTATTATTGTTATATCTCAACAATCATCCTAATAATCTAATATCCATCATATTCAGCCATTCCTACACTACCAATTCTCCATCTCCAAATCATAGTTTAACTGATAACAACAACAGACGAACACCAATAAAGGAATTAACAAAAAAAGCAACAATTGAACACTGATTCGAACAACAGAACCAAGTTTTTCGTTGGATCTGTGTTTGTTGACTCACCTCCTCCGAGCTTTGTTGACTCACCTCCCCCACCACCATTAACCCACCACCACCACCATTAACCCACCACCACCACCATCTCTCTGTCTTTCTCCTTCACCCACCACCTCCATCAACACACCACCACCACAACCACCTTCACCCACCACCGCCACAACTATTTTCTCACTACCAGACTACCACCGCCACCGTCTCCACCATCACCACTCCCACCGGAACCCTAACCCCAAGCTGCAACAACCCAAATCAGCAACCAACACCGTTAAACCCACCACCCCCACTGGAACCCTAATCCAAGAACCTACAAACCACCCAAATCAGCAACCCCCACCATTAAACCCACTATCCCATCCACCATCACAACCCCTCACCGTCTCCACCATCACCACCCTCATCGAAACCCTAATCCCAAACAAGCTGCAAACAACCTAAATCACCAACCACCATCGAATTGAGGTCACCAGTGTCTGACGGTGAGGTCGCCGGAGAAGAAGGTGAGGTCAAGAGAGAAGACGTGTTAGAGTGAGAGTCCAGATTTTTTCTTTTTATAAATCTTTTTATTTTTTTTAAACTAGTCCCTAGACATAAATTATTTTACAAAATAGTCCCTGAAGAGATGAAGTGACAAGACTACCCTCATGTGCTTTGCATATGACCAGATTCAACCAAAAAATCTATCTGGGTTTGGCCTACAGGACATAACGTGCAAGATTTTGAAGGTTAAGGACACCGCCTATAAACTTTTGAAAAAAGGACAGCGCCTGCAATTTAGTTTAAACATAAAGGACAAAACTTGTAATTTACTCTTATTATTATTATTATTGTTATTATCAATTTATTAATCTATAAACAACAAATAAATACATATCGTTATTAGATCATATTGATATCTTCAATTTATTAATAGATACATAACTATAGATAAATACTAATATATAAAAATATTTATTTGTTTATTGTTATTTATTTTTATTTTCATACGTGACATAAAGGTTTTATTGTCTAATCTAACCTAAAAACTTGTTTGCGAATAATTGCCGATAAAATATAAATACTTTATTGCGAATATAACTTTGTATTTAACAAATTTTATACCGTCACGGCGATAAACCTATAAAAAATGAATATGGTATACATTTTGAAATTTAAATTATATTTTATATAATCTAGATTATATTGTAATTTATTTTTGTAATTTAATATCAACAATGATTAGGTTAAATCTCATTATTGTAGAAGATATTTACATAGCTCCTTAAGTTCACATTTATCCTGTAATATAAATTAACGGACTGGGTTTTATTTGGATTAAAAAAACAATAAATTAAATAAGTAAAAAGACAAAAGTGTCCCTCATTTAATTGACTTTTTTGATGAACTTAATGGCCCGAATGAAATGACAAAAAAATGCAAATCACAGGGACATATGAGAAAAATTGCTTTTCTTTTTATTATTTATTTGTAACTATTATATTATTATAGTTATGAATTATTATTATCTAAGTAACTAAGTTATAGTCTCGTGTGTTACACAGGTTTACGTAGGATATTGTCTTTATTCAACTCATGTACTACGTGGATCTATAACCTAGTAAATCTCCTATATGCGTCTACTTTGAAACGTGTTCAAATACATCATATTCAAACCGTGAAACGATCGGTCTTCGGTTTGGTTTTGTAGTCCGATTTTTTTTCTACTTTTGGTCGGTTTGTTTCACAAGTTTCAAACGGTAACGAACGGTATGGTTTGTGGCTTATATCGAAAACTGGCCATATAAAACAAACCGGACCGTAAAATCTATGTATGTATATATTTCATATCATGTATCATTAATTAGTTAAAACTGAACTTAACTGAATTAATATTGGGTATAGCTAATAAAAGTAAGCTAAATCCCTAGTCCATGTTCTAATATGTTTGTTAAACTGTACTCTAATCCTCTATTGCCTCAATGCGGGCTAAACCATAGACTTTTTTGCATAATCACTAAAAAAATGTATACAGAATGACTGTTGATTTTTTTGCTGCGTGTTCGTGCATCACCCACAAGTTGGGTTGGAATTTGTTGTGTTTTTTGTAAAACAATTTAATTGTTTTTTGTTGGCTTGTTTTATTTGTTTATTTTTGCACAATGTTTGTAACGGTTTAGTTCAGAATTTCAGATTTAGCTTTAATGGTTAGGTTTTGATTTTCAATAATAAAAAAACCGGTAATTATTAAATACTTAAATTGTATTAACTAAAATTGCACATATTATGTCTATCAAAGTATTATCAGTTAATGTTTCTCAAACGTTTTTTCTAATAACAAGTTTATTTTAATTTATGTCGTTTATAGAACAGAAACCCAAGGTCTCCTTTTTAAAAGCCACATGTTTAAATTTTTATCTTTATAATGAAACCAATTTAATGTTTCACAAACCATTATGTTAATATTCAAAAGTCACATTAGCAATAAGTGACGACTCAACCATTATCGAAAATCGAAGAGGCCTTTTCCGTTATAAAATAAAATAATCGAAGAACAAAGATGAGGCGTTTTCCGATATAAAATAAAATAATCAAAGAACAAACATGAGGCCTTTTCCAATATAAAAATAAAAAAAATGGTTAGTGCTTTCAATTTCTATTTCACACGGAAATTAATAAAAAGGACTCATATAAAGTTTGAAACTATTAGAAAAACTCACATATAAAAAGACTCATATAAAATTTGAAACTATTAAAAAAAACTCATATAACATCTAATCAATCTGCAAACTAGGTTGCTATTTCTAGCCAAATAAAATTGGTTATCATAAATCAAACCAAGGAAGGTTAAAGGAGTCGATCTGAAATAAGGTTGTGTTTGGGCCATAGGAAACAACATATTATGATGAAATATCATGGAATTAGTGACGGAGCTTGAACTTTTAAATAAGTGAGAGGGGGAAGGGCGAAAGTTTAAAATAAAAAATAAGAGGGCGGACTCAGTACATTTTGAACTTTCAAGAATTTTCGATAAAAAAGGGTGTGGAACCACTCTTGACCCACACTAAGCTCCGGCCATGCATAGAACCGAATTAAACATTTGAATATGTGCATGGTTTTAATGCGTGAAAGATTGTATTGCATCAAAGAAAGATAATTTCAATAGTTAATCCACAACAATCTAATACTTCAATTTAATTCACATTCTTTATGTCATGTGTTGTATCTGGCCCATTTGCTACCGCATCAAACCTACAAATTCAGTTACTATAATAGTTTCAGCAGTTTTAGGGCTATACTAGTTTTCAGCAATTTTAGGGAACCATTTTACACAATATAGACTATCTTTAGTGGTGGACAAATTTCAAGTCCCTCTTTTGGGTATGATCTGAGATATGATAGTCCAGTCAGTAAAAAAGGTTTTATGAGACTTGAAGTTAAAATGAGTGTAATGGTATACGGCCCAATAATGCCCCATGCAGTGATTATCCAATTTTTTTTTAAATTAAAACAAATAATATTTCATTAAATAAATAAAAATTACATTACCACTAAATTAAAATACTAAAAATTAAAGATGAAAATGCAAAATCTAGATCTAAAGTCCGTATTTGTTGTCTACGCATTTGAGCTAGGAACACCAAAAGGAGGGCGGATTGGATGCATGATATCTTTTATAAAGAATGAGAAAGAGATTTATAAGATTAAGAGAAGGTGTATAAAAATGTAATAGAGTTAGGGTTTATATAGGTAAAAATTTTGATTTTAGAAAAATTGAAAAACTTTTTTTATTTGACCGATATTATGAAAACAATAAAAAAATCCGGCATTTTTATGGAAACACCCAAACCCCCAAAGCCCAAAAAAGGTCCATGGGGGGGTGTTCTCTTGTGAATGAGGCGTCTTTTTGCTCATTCACGTCCATTCATTTGCCACTGCAGGTGGTCTTATACAAAACTAAGGGTAGTAGGGTACTTGAAATCCTAAAAAACTATGAATATTTTATTTACAATAACTTGTTTTATCATAATCAAAGTTGGATTTCAAACCCAGGCCTCCACCAAACTTGTATGGCGTTTTACCATTACAATTAGGTTGTAAATGAAATGAACAAATGTCCGTGAACTTTCAGCGAGAAGTACATTTAATGATGAACGTATATGAATAAGGAATTTCGTTCAATTAGTTAAATGTGCAAACAAGCACAAATGTGTTGTTCTTTCAATTTTATACATTTTTGTACGTTCATTTACGTTTGTTCATGTTCGTCTATTTATGTCGTTCAATTAAAAAATTATATTTAAACATTATATATTTTTATAGATTATGATTATTAGTATATATAATTACTCATTAAAATGGAAAATCCAAATGCCATGCTGCCGTTCCCATACATCCCTAAGAATATCTTCTACCTTCACATCCTTGTTTGCAAAAAAAAATTTCATTTCTGGCCTTCCAAAATCTCCAACACGTTAAAATTCTAATACCTTAAAACCTCTCTTTCTCTACCTTTCCCAATTTGAACCGATTGTGGAGTTCCAACATATGTCTGAGACTCTGACCGAAAACGCATAGAACTTTGCACGGTGAATTAATCGCTTGCCAAATTATTGTAGCCACCATAGCTGATTGCACTTGTAAAAGAATCGGCTTCTGCAAGTAGCAAACCAGCAAGAAAAGCTTTAAGAGTCAATGAAAAGCAAGCCTATTCCATTTAGTATGAGAAAAAAGGATTTTAGTGTTCTGGTGATTCCAAATGCAATGAACATGGATGTAAGCCAATTTACATGTGCAGTAAGTAATAACTAAAAGCGTATTTGCAGAAAATAATTATGCACTTTGAGTCTTTGCTATTTGCTTGTGAATTGGGCGAAGCAGCTGCAAGCAACACCAGATAGAAACTTATTTACTTAATTAAGTTGTGTAACAGTAACATCACAGTAAGATGAGTATTGAATGTATAGCTGTGTTTAACCATTAACATGGTAAAATCGTCACAGTTATCTCATGTGAGGGGCATCATTAACTAAAAGGGCAGGTCATGAGGTTACTATTTAGCAACCATCAGGTGGCAAGATGGTTGGGACAACATGGATTCAGGTCAAAACAGTTCACATGCAATGGAAAAAAAAAACAACACTTTAGAAGACTTTCTATGAGCAGCAGACATGTAACATTTCAACTTTTATGATGGGAGCCATACCGCAAGTGTTGTTAATGTTGAGCACTTGTATAGAGGGTGTAAAATTTCTGGAACGCTTAGCACTGCATGATATGGAATGTAGCGAAGTTAGAAGAAAACAAAACACAAGCACTCTGGGTTGATTAAAAAGTTAGTTTTCCTTCTCACACCTTAAAGTCAGGTTCATGCTTTCTGCAGCAGATAAACAAATCCATCTCAGTTTGGAAACATAATCAATGAAAATCATTAATTGCTTACTGATCCCTTTTGCGATAACCAATGATTTTTGAAAACGTTACAGTAGATGCAGGTGACAAGAATGAATAGAGAATTTGACCCATTTATTGCTTAAATAAAACAAGAATTTATTTATTCCCTAAAGTGATGATTTTGAAAACCTGAAGCTTTTTTATCTACAAACAGAAATAGTGTAATCCAAACCAAACATATTCACACACTATCTAATTCAAATCATCACCAAACACACCGTAAATAACTTTGCAAGCTGGTACCTTTGGGATTTAAGAACTGGATGATTGTTCCATCCTTAAATATGTTATCCGCCTAATAATTTCTCTTCAAAGTACCGAATAGTTTTCCAACTCACAACAATTGTTGAGAAAAGCACATCTAGGCCATCGGTATCACCAGGTGACTTCACTTCCCTGACTGTAAATCATTCAAAATTCACTATCATATACAAAACGAAAAGAAAACAATGGAGTGAAGAAATTAGCGTTAATTACCTTGCCGAATTGAGATAGAGGAGGATAGTAGCAAAATTGACGTACGGAAGCAATAGTGATCCTCGTACAAACTCACATGAACCCTAATTTTTCCAATTTGGGTGTAAATCAAATGGATGATTCTATGCCTTCACAATTGGAAGAACAAATATGAATGTTCAAACGAAACCGGGAGGTTCCTCTGCGCGCTGTTTTGTGGGGTTCTCATCGAGAATCTACAAATTAAGTAAGGGAAGGAGGAGTTGATTTGTAGAAAGAACGTGGGTGCGATTGAAGCTGTAACTACCCTAAAAGAGGAGAGACAAAGCTCAACCTCCACTAACTGCCTGTTTTATAGTTTTTTTCCTGAGTTTATGTGGCTGGGATTAAATCTTACAAAGATCCAACGGTGCTAATTTCATTTTACAACATCCGCTGTCTATAATATATATAATTTTCAACTAAGCCATCGAAGTATTTTTTTTAAAGTCTACATTTTAATCCATATAATTAAATTATTACTTTAAAATCCTTTTTATTTTAATTAATCTGATTTCATTGATTTTCTAAAATATTATTCTCTTTAGGTTTCATAAAATTTATTTTAAAATAATAGTAATATCATTTCATATTAAGCATGATGGACAAAGTCATATGAAGGGATTAATTGGTTTCCACTCGAAACTACGTAGTTTAGGGTGGTTTCAGCCACATATATAATAAATATAAATAGATCAAATAATACATACCATATAAAATAGATCAAACAAATATGATAATCTACATACCAATATGGTATTTCAATAATTTTGTCTATTTTAAAATTAAATTTTAAACATCCTTAAAATAGGATAATCAAACATAATTTTAAAAATAAATGCCAAGCGAAACAAAGAAATAAATGATTTGTTTAAAAAAACAAACAATTTTCTAAGGAAACAACAATACTACATTGTTTTTTACATCAAAAAATTCAATAAACATCACTTTCATCCTATATGTGAGTAAGTATTTCAACTTTAAATGAAAAAGACTAATAATTACAATTCAATAAAACATATGTAAAGGCTTTTTTTTTACGAATCACTAAAAAAACTAATATTATAAGGTTTTAATAATTTTAAGTTGAATTTCAAAAAAAAAATTGTAAAGAGACTTAAATATTATCGATTGAAGTATTTACAAATTTAAGTGTTAGTTTAAATTAGTTACAGAAATAATTAATGCTAAATTAACAAACTTAATTGTTACCTTAAATTAAAAAAAAAATGAATTTGAATTTATTACAAAAATACTTAATGTTAAATTAAGAAATAAGTTTACATCTTATCAATTTCAATCTTTATATATTTAATAATAGTTAGCTAAAAATTTGTAAAAAAGCGTTTGTATTAATTTCAAAAGCATTTATTATAATACAACTTTAAAAACAAAATAGGTAACTCTTCAAAGCTAAAACTTTTTTGAACATTTAAAAAGTTTCAGTTTAAGATAATCATTAATAATAATAAAACGAATGTGTTAACATCCGGTTTGAAATCGAAATTAAATAAAGAAGAGCTAAAGAATATATTAATGAAACGATAAATATAACTTTGATTTATTTGATATTGGTATTGTTCTACAAAATAGACATTTGCATAACGACAAAAAAAACATCAAAATGCAAAAACAAAAACTGTTTTTTTTTTATTAAACAAAATAAGAAATCGAAGTGCTTACCTTTGATTATGCGGATAATTCTCATGTATCTTTTTCAAGTATTTGTACTTAAAAACCGAAATTACATCAAAAAAATAAAAGTCATAAAACATACATACGAAATCAAGATCACATCAGATTCAACCAAAATTTCAAAAATTAGTAAAAGAAACATATTTCATAAAACCTTAACATTGTGAAATCAAAAGAAAGCAATGAATTTGCAAACAATTATCTGAACTTTATAAGAAAAATCAAATATTATTTCAAAATCATTCAAACGTGCAGATCATCGTCAAAAGGAAACCTAAAAGAAAACAAACATTAAAAACATTGATTCTTCAAATTAAACACTAATCGATGAAAACAATTAACATCAGAATACAAATTCAAAGTAATAACATACAATATAACAAATGTTGAAACTATAAAACATACCTTATATTCCAGAGATATTGTGTAATGTTCTTCCAAATCGACAATAACTTATCAATCAAAATACACAACATACAAAATTACAAAGAATGAAACATTATTTAAACAACATGATATATAATCGAAGTTCTTAGCTTGAATCAAGAAGGTTGTTGATGATGAACTTGAATTGTGATGAAGAGAGACTCTTATTGTATTAACAATAATTGAGAGGAAAAAGGTGAGAGAGAAAGAAGTTTATTGTATTAAATTATGAGATTCTTACCTTGTTATATAAAATAGGGAATAATAAAATACGGATCGGGTAATCAGATTGTTTATCGGACTATCCGTATTTGTGTATGGTTTAGACAGAAAAAACTATATGAAGTGAAACCATAGAGTAAGATATGTCCCCTAATGATTTCTTTTATTAAATATATAGATTCTTTACTGATTGGCCAGCTCCTCTACTTCTTTAATCCATCAAATAAATAATTCCTCCAATTTGAAGCCCACTTAAATGATAAATGCATTGCAGCCCATATAAAATGTTAAAACCTATTTACATCAAACAACTTCACTCACGTTTGTCCCTGCATTCCAAATCCCCAAATAATAAACAATTAAGTTTAACAATTAAAAATTCCATAGTTGGCTTTCACATGTATCCATACGTCACTTTCCCATCTAAAACATTTTACACACAATTAATTCTAACTATGATGTACGAACTAAACGAAAAGACTAATATAAAGTTGTAAAATATAAATGTGTAAATAACTAAAACAAAAAAAATGTAGCAAAAACATTTATGCCCGGTTACACTCCGACTATCGATCCTTTATGGGCGTCTCCGCAATTTACGTTTTCGGGGTTCCAACAGTCACCCAACGCGTTCCAACAAATGTCGAATGTCCAATAAATGCAACAATGGCAAACACTCCAACAAATGATGCTTCGCAACACGTTTGAATCTCAACCGCAAATCGAATCCCAACCGCCAACATCGTCGGTTGGACTTGACGATGACAAAGAAGAAATTGTTCCCGAGTCGCCACCGAAGGATGAAAGAGGAAGTTAAGAGAAAATGGACCTTGTAGTTTAATTAATTTTTAGGATTCGTAATTTTTTTCTAGCATTGGTAATTTTTTTTAGGATTCGTAATTTTTTAGGATTTTTAATTTTATTTTTAGGATTCGTAATTTTTTTAATTTATGTAGTTTTTATTAATTTTATGTAATGGATTTAATTATCTTGTTTCATATGTTATTTTTTATTTAATATTTGAATTGATTTTAAAAAGTTAACTAAATAAAAAAATCAAACAAATAAATAATTCGTGTGGGGCCGGCCCATCCCGTAGGGGATGCCATCCCTTTGAAAAGGCTTGCAGGGACATTCCATGGAGAATGGGGATGTGGCGTCTTACGTGTCGGCCCATCCCCATGGGGATACCCCTCCCCATACCCACTTGCCTTAGCACCCTCTTACTAAATCGTGCCCACTACTGACTTATATAGCATGAACATTTGATGAAACTTTGTTACTTTGAGATGAGAAGGGCCAACTACCATACTGTGAATCAATCATCACTCTCTACATCAAAAAGTACTCAAAGTACCTAATAATTAGTAAATTAGTAAGTGGTTGTGACGTCTAACTTAGCCGCAAACTTTTTTTTCTTATTTAAATAAATTCTCAATATTAAATATCATTAAAACTTAAAATTTAACATTATATAAAAATAAACCTACAAACTTAAAACAATATATATCATTAAAATGTAAAACCTTACATCAAAACAGAAGATAATACTTAAAACATTACATAACATAAAACCAAAAAACTTAAAACTTAAACATAGGTCGAAATAATGCGTAACACAACTATGTGGTTAAAGTCCTCATCGTGGTCGTGTTTGTAGTCGACAAGTGCCAATGGAATAACTTCCTCCTCCGAGAGCTTGTTGTGGGGATTTTTCACATTCAAGAACCCACCATGGAATCTTGAAACCTTGTAATCGCTAAACGCGAAATGTAAGTCTATTTGATCCACTGTTCGGTTGGTCTCACAAACGTGAATACAAAATTGGCGGAACACTCGGTTCCAAAAAGTAGTCCTTCGACTAGGTGATGTGGGTTCTTGATGGATTGTGACATAAGACAACGTCAACATGATGTCTTCCTTTTGGTCCACGGGATTGCTATATTTGAAGATGAGAGTTTTGTGAATAAGAAAGATAGAAGAGGTTTGGGTATATGAAAATATAAAAATAGAGAAAGTTTTGTTGATTGGTAGATAACATTGGTTAGTTAAATAAAGAAAGGGAATAAAATATTTAATTTTGAAATTTTCGGTTGACCGTTTAGAAGAAAAGTTCGCTAAGATAATTATTAGGTTAGAATCACGTGTACTACATAATTATTAGGTTAGAATCACGTGTGTTACATGGGGTAAATAAATATAATTTTATATACTAAATAATAAACCAATATATCTTTAAAAATCTAACCCCGTGTATTGTACCGGTTGAGTAACTGTAATTTTTTTATATATTAAATAATAATAAAGTTACATTTTTAAAAACACCGTGTATTGTATGAATCCAATAAATAATGCCATATAATGACAAAATTATTTCTTTAAAATCCTTGTGTGTTATATAGGTTGAATAAATGTAATTTTATTTACTAAATACTAAAAAGGTTATACATTTAAAAGACCTTGTTTATTATGTTGCATATAAGACATATAGAACATCCTATATTTACAACAATAAATTAAAAAGTTATATTTGATTAAATGACTAAATATGTTAAAAGTGTTTTAAAAGGATATATTCGACGATAAAATTTTTATATAGTTAATATGATATCATATATTTTCTTAGTCATTTATATATATATGTATGAAATTACTCGTTAAGTTTATAACGTTTGTTTTTATTTTTTGTCACTTTGATACTGATAGCATTAATGTTATTATTGATTTATATATCCTATACTAGGTTAGAGCCCACATATACACGTGGTTTAACAAATAAAAATACTTTATATCTGTTTGGTTTTAATTAAAATAATAAGAATAATTTTAATATAAATAAAATAAACCTAAAAACCCATACGATAGGTAAAAAAAATACAACGAATAATTCAAATTTCACTAAACTGTTCCTTGTACACCACATTGGTTGTCTTATTTGTTATATTCTCATTGTTATCTAATTTGAATGTTTAATGGTCTTGATTGAAACTAAAATTAAGGGTGCATAAAAGAAAGTTGAATATACATACTACATATAATGACAAAGTGAAACTATATCAGCTCGTTTGTCGCTTAGTTGCCCCATCCCCTTACCATATGGAAGTATACGGTCTCTCCCATAAAAGCAACCAATTAAAAATGATTAATTTGTAAAAATAACTAACAATAATTTTTTTTTTTAAAAAAGTTCTAAACAAAATAATCACATGGGGATTACGCCTACCAACTTTAGTTCTTATTAGTTTAATTTCTTTTACTTTTATTTTATTTATGTATTTACATTAAAAGTCTAAAACGTTAGTAAAGCCATTAGTTATTTATATACTTATTTTATTATAATTCAATTTTATTAATCTTTACTATAAAGCAAAGACATGATAAATATAAATGAAAAAGAAAATGGTAAAAGATAAAGTTTATGAATTAAAATAATATATTTTTTATTTGAATCTTATTAACAAATATTATCTATATATTTATTTAGTTTAAAGGATAAAATGATAAAAAACATGAATTAAAATAATATTTTTTATTTGAATCTTATTAAGAAATATTCTATATCTATTTATTTAGGAGGGAAAAATAATTAAGATCAACACATAGAGCGTCATGTGTCCTTCATTTGATTTACTTTATTATATGTATATAGAAGATTTACAACAATAAATAAAAAATTTACAACAATAAGTTAAATGGTTATATTTGATTAAATGACTAATAGGTTTAAGTGTTTTAAAAGGATATATTTGATAATAAAATTTAAAAAAAATAATATGATATCATATATCTTATTAGTTATATATATATCTTGTTATATAAATTTAAATTAATATAAGATAAGTAGGAGACAGAAGCGGTAAAATAAAAAATATAGATAACTTCAACGAATGTCACGTTAGATAATTTCAATGAACGACACGTTAGAACTCCAGCGTTAGACCTCCAGCAGCTTCTTGGTCCGCTTGTTGGTACCCTGATGTGTAATTTTTTTTGGTGTTGAATGAAAAGTGTCCCCAGTTGTTAGTGGGCGAATTTTTGTTTTGGGGCTGTGGAGGTTGGGCCTCCAGCAGCTTGCTGGTCCCTTGCTGTGTAATTTCATTTTTGTGTTGAATGAAAATGTTTGTTGTCCAAAAAAAACTTGTTTTATCTTGATACATGACTTACACATCTTTTTTCTTCTTTTTGTATCTTTCATTAATTTTATTTCGGGATATTAGATTTTAGAGAAAACTGCAAAATTACCCCCTGAGTATATACACCATTGGCACTCTTACCCCCTATCTGAAAGAAGTGGACATCTAACCCCCAACAAATACGATCCCCTACAATCTTACCCCCGGGTTTAAAAAGTTTACATTTCTGTTAAATGGGATGAAAAATGACTGTATTACCCTTTCCTATTACCCCCTATACTTTGTTTTAATAAAACGTATTACCCCCTCTATTAAAATGACTATAATACCCTTTCTTATTACCCCATATTCTTTCTTACTTGACTGCACTATTACCCCCTATCGTTTCATATGGGTCAAAAGAACAACAACCATGATCAATCTGTTATATGATTTTATATGTTTCAAACCAAATCCTCTATGCTCAATATGTTTCAAATGGTAGAACATGTTCAGCAGCATTCACATCCAGTCTCCGGTTCAGCTTGATCAAACCTGTTCAGCAGCATCATGTTCAGCATTCATGAACATGTTCTGGCTTCAGCAGCATTCACATCCACTCTCCGATTCAGCTGCATTCATCTGCATCAACAGCTGCAGATCAGCAGCCTGATGCCAAACCTGTACAGCAGCATCAACAGCTGCAGAACATGTACAACAGCTGCAAATCAACAGCAGCAGAACATGTATAGAAAATGATCATAACTCGAATTTAAGGTTGGGAATTTCGACCCCTTTACATGGAACTGGTTCAAGTAGAACTGACAGTTAGAACTCATTACCATCTCTAGACACCTATATAAACCATTTTGCAGTTCAAATTGAATTATCAGCATCATCAACAGCTGATGATCAGCATCATCAAGTGCATGATTTAACCTGATGCCAAAGCTGTTGTAACACAAACATCAGCATTCATGATTCAAACATGATGCCAAACCTGTTGTAACACAAACATGATTTAAACATGATTCAAATACAAACATGATTCAAACCCAAACCTGATGATCATGGTTAATTTATGAAATACACTAATAAGGTCATGGTTAACCTACAAAATACATATTACTACATAACTATCAACTCTCCGGTAGGAAATCGTAGTTGATGACAGGGCGACCGAACACGGACACCACCAAGTGGACCTCCGTGGATGAGCTGGATAGACTCATCGTTAGGTCAACTGTCAAAGAAAAACACAAAACAATACTATCAAAAATGTGTTTATCAAAATTATCTCTAGCTATCATTATCCTGTACTAACATCAAATCGCACCCTGGAAATTATCACTACTCTAGTTAAGAATGTCGAACCCTTATTACCTGATGTGTGTCGGATCAGGTATCTAATTACCGAGAACACAATCGTAGTTGATTGGATCGGCATTCTGTTGATTCGTAACGGGAAAGAAGGAACGGTGGGAGAAGGGTGTGTCACCGGATGGGGGTAATCGCCGGAGTAGCTGTGTCGCCGTAGTAGCGATAACGCCGGTTTAGCTGTGTCGCCGGAGAAGACAGTGGGGTAGAGGGTGTGTCACCGGTGATGGAGGAGAAGAGGGAAAATGTTTGGGGGGCAAGATGGTAGGTGAGTGAAAAATATAGGGTGGTGTGTGGTGTAAGCCATGAAATCTAGTGTAAAAGACTAATATACCCCTTGACCGTTAAAGTATGCCGTTGACTTTAAACAGAACTAACCCCGGGGGGTAAAATTGCAGGGGATCGTATTTGTTGGGGGTCAGACGTCCATTTCTTTCAGATAGGGGGTAAGAGTGCCAATGATGTATATACTCAGGGAGTAATTTTGCAGTTTTCTCTAGATTTTAATAACCCAAAATTTCACCAATTGGACAATAACACTCTCAACTTTTGATTTATACACCAGCACTCCCAACTTTCGACTTATTGGCCGATAACACTCCCTAACTAACTGAACCCTAACCCAGTTAGTTTTTGCTGATGTGGCATCTACATGGCCCACTTTGCTGACGTGGCAACCGATGTGGCATTTTTTTATGACGTGACAGGTGATGTGGCAAATGACGTGGCAGATGATGTGGCATTTTTGACGGCGTGGCAACTGACGTCGGCTAACTGGGTTAGGGTTCAGTTAGTTAGGGAGTGTTATTGTCTAATAAGTTGAAAGTTGGAAGTGCTTGTGTACAAATTAAAAGTTGGGAGTGTTATCGGCCAATTAATAAAAGTTTGAGTTATTTAAATCTAATATCCCTTTTATTTACGTCTCAATCATTTTGTTTAGTATATCTTTAAACACTTGTTACTAGATACATGTAATATGTGTTGCTAGATATAATCCAAAGATTGTTATTGAATTACATGTCATATGAAATGCAATATCATAAAACGGGAATTTAAATGAGAAATAAACAAAAACGACAAGTTTATATTTATCTATTTTTTATATAGATAAATGTGTCGAAAATTGAATATAATAATAAGTAGAATAAAAACATTACAAATTATAAAACATTATTAGGAAATAAAGGAGATATATAAAAAGTTTAAAGAATATATCTACGTTATAATACATGTATAACTTCATTTAGGTGGGAAAAATATATTCGATACCTCCCTATTTATTAACATGTGTTCCTTATAAATTTATTTTATTATATAGTAAGTATAGATATAGATATTATAAACGTATACAAAAACCTATGCGATGAATGGGAAAACGTTACCTTTCTAATCAAACTTTTAATTCTAATGTTCTTATTATTTTGTGTATCATAATTAGTTAATTTTAATTTTAGTTAATTTGGAATATGTTTTGTTTTTCCCTACTAACTTTTGACAACAAAGTTTAACGAAAATTTGTAGACATGTAAATGAACCGAACAAACACGAATATAGGTATGTTCGTGTTCGTTCATTTAACTTTAACCGAACATAAATACGGACATGAACATATAATCGAACACATTTTTTTGTTCGTGTTCGTTCATTAAGAAACCGGGCATGTTCGTGTTCGTTTATGTTCGTTCGTTTAAAGCCTAAACGAACAGTTCACGAACATAAACGAACACGAACGAACATAAACATAAAAAAAATTTAACTAAACATATTTGAATAAACATAAACAAACATATACTAACATAATTGAACAAATATAAACGAACACAAATGAGCGTAATTGAACAAATATAAACAAACACAATTTAACATCAATGAACACAAACAAACAAGTCCGATATATTATAGAGTTCATTTGAAAACAAATCTAAATTAGGGTTCATAGATACTAAAAGTAAGTAGTTTTTATATAAATATTAAGTAAGTGATTAGTTACGATCTAAGAAAAATTATAAAATTTTATTTTTATTACTATAAAACTCAACTACTAATTAATTATATTTATAGAAGTAGTTAGAAAACCTAATAATTATATAAATATAACTATTTATGTATTTACTAAAATTTAAACGAACGTTCACGAACATAAATGAACGAATATAAATAAATATTCATGAACATAAATGAACGAACACAAGGTGTGTTCATGTTTGTTCCTTTAATTAAACGAACAAACTTTTTTGTTCGTGTTCGTTCGTTTATTAAATAAACGAACATAAACGAACTTTCTGCCGAACAAGTTCACGAACAGTTCATGAACGTTCGGTTCGTTTACAGGCCTAAAAATATGAGAATGGCGTTACCGTGCGTTTAATTTATGTACATCTTGTTTTAATTATTTTTCTTTAAACCGGGTTATTACTAGTAATGTAGGTAATTGATGCAAACATACATGTTATCACTTGTCCTCTCATTTATATTTATTTTTTGTTTTACTATAGTCATTTACCCCTTTTATCGAAGCGCAAACCTACATGTTATCAGACTTTCCTCGCATTTAGGTTTTTTTTAATAATTTGACGTCGTTTAGCATTTCCTTTATTCTAATTTTATAATGTACTGTCCTATAAAATTCTGAATATATCATCGCAACATGCTTAATCGTATCTACGTTTTGATAAAAGTTATGTTCAAAATCAAACAACTTAAATATAATTGGGTTTTCTTATTATTTAATGTGACAAACTGAACTGATGCCGCCCGAACAACTTCGGTAGCCTACAAATATTCATATTTATGATTTATGGTATAAACTTTGTTGAAAACGTAGTTGTAATCGGAATAGAGTATTCTTTATATCGTACGCTAAAACGAGTGTCGGTAGCATACATGCATTGTGATTAACCAAACTTATACTGTACAAAAATATTGGCTCCTTGTCGATTCCGACCGAACAACATCAGTACCAGTGTATATCGAATCGACACTATCCGAATTTGTTAATAATATTTGGTTAATGGCTTTCAATCGATATAAAACATGTGTTGATAAACTTTTGGGCTTATTAAGACTTTATTTTTAAGGTTTTTTTTCTGTTGGTTTACTGAGTGTCAGTACCGTACTTTACCGTACTGATGTCCTAATGAATCAAATCAATACTGACCAAAATCCCGTACAGATGCACGGGGAACATCTCCTAATTTGCTATTCATTGACAGACAACTAGTGGGATCCGGGAGCGACACGACTAGCTTTTTGTTGGTATCAGTTTGACTCGTTACAATACACGTACCATACCCGAACTCAGTGTAGAAATCAATACGTGTTTTACCAATCAAAAACCATAAAAACGAATATCGTTACTGTGTTATTTGGACATTATATATTCAGTTCACCATGGTTCTCGTATTTAACCGACACTCGATACAACTAATGACACTAAAAAAGTGCTCTATTTCGAATAAAAATCTGTTTTAACGAAATTTACATCTGAAGGTTGAAAAACTATAGAAACGAATAGTGACATCAATATTATGCAGGCGGTATTGACTTAGTACGTTGGTGAAGAAAGAAAATTAGTTATGTTTAACTTGTTCAATTTTGAACAAAATTAACGTTTATCGAAATGTGGATAAAAAAAGCTTGTCACAATATTTTAATAATTAAATATATTTTTTTAACGACAAAGATAATATTATTACACCATACAAGCAAGATGGTAGAGAAAGGATATAAAAAAATTACAATGTGATTTCGATGTTACACCAACTAGTATTTGTTTTGAACTGATACCGTCCAAACAATTTCGGTAGCCACACAAGTATTCTTTTACACAATTTCGGTAACTTTATGATTTCTGGTATATACAGGGCCGGCTCTTGGGCCGGTCAACCCATGCCGTTGTTGAGGCCAAAATTTTCAAATGGCCCGAAATGTTTTTATAAGCTTTTATATATATATATATATATGTAACACCCCAACCGATGGTGGAAACATCGGGATGAGACAAAAACGAGATTGCTCATTGCTCACAACATTATTAAGTGACAATAATTAGTTAAACCATATTTCATTTCATAAGAATTGTCAAATACATCAATGTAACAAAACAAAGAACAACCTAACATTTGCAAAGTCATAACAAAATTGATACGTCGACATTAAACCTAACGTCTAATTTGTGTGTATCTAGTCCTTGCTATATTGTTTTCATAGCGTCATCTCCTTCAACCTGTAACATGTTTTAAAATAAAGTCAATGCAAAAGCAAAGGCGAGTACACAAGTTTAAGCATAGCATACGTATACGAATAAAGTTTTAACAATCCTCATGGCAACCAAATCTATACAAGAGCAAATCAAGGCATGCAATACTAATAATCAAACCCGTAACGCAATCACGATGTTTTAACATGACCTCACGTGTAACGCGATGGAGGTGGATGCGTGAATTCCTATAGCGCTAAGCATGTCAAACAAAGGCTAAAAATAGTTAATGACTAAAGCATAGCACAACGTTTATCCCCAGACAAGCAACAAGTATACGATTCAAGTAGTCATGTGTATAGGATTGTTTGTGCGTTTCATAAAGTTTAAGTGTTTGTGATTTTTGTATATGGAAACATGTTACACCCAAAAAGTGATATAAACAAATGTGGGTCGAGTGTACTCACAGAATTGCTAAGTCTTCTTTGGAAATTCCCACGACGAGTTGATGAGTGGGAGAAAGGGGACACCAATGCCACCTTAAATGACAACAAACATGGATGAATAATCGAATCGGAGTTGGAGATACGTGTACGTTTAGCACGGAATTTATGTAACGACTCTAAAGTTAAATTCATCAAAGATAAAAGTGTTATCAAAATAATACAATAAATATATATATTTTAGGCGAAAAGTATAAAAGATATATAGATGTTTGCAGTTGGATAAATATATTCCTTCGTCAAATTATTATGTTTTGTCGACGAGAATAATAGATGTGTACTTATATATTTTGGCGAAAAAGTATAATCGTGGAGCATATTTAGTCGAAAGGTTTAGCGAATAAATACACCCTTGTCGAAAGGTTTAACAAGTAAATGTATATAAATTTTGGTATATTTTGACGAAAAAGATTACTAGATAAATATATAGTTTGGCTAAAAGAAAATAGATAAATGTATATTTTGACAGAACGGGATAATAGATATATATGCATGTTAACGAAAAGAATAATATATATGTGCATATATATATTTACGAAAAGAGTAATAGTTAATTGTATATATCTTTTACGAAAACCGTAGTATATCTCTTTTGTCGTTAGATAATATATTTTGTCGAAAAACGTATTAACTAAATGTATCTTTGTCGGGAAGTATAATAAATATATGTATATTTTTGTCAGAAAACGGGCATAGTTTCCCCTTGTTTTTGGATGATCCCGACAACACAAGTGTCGATTATTTTACAAAACGCATCAATTAACATAGTATGATTATACATATATTTCTATGGATTTTATAAATAAAGCATATAAAGTTTGAGGTCGCGTTAGCAAAATAGAATAAATAAATAAATAAACGAATATTAGCGTCGTTACAAGTCTCGTGTGTTACCCGAACTGACCGAGTCGACCGGGTTTGACCCGACAGTTAACCGAGTTGGCTGATGACCCGCGTTGACTTGCTTTGACCAGCGTTGACTGACCCAAAATCTGACCCGCTGACTCGACATCCGAACAGGGCATGAACCCGAAACAACCCGAAAAATGATCCAAACCAAGTTTGATTCGCGGCTGAACCGATTACCATAACTCGTATCTTGAACATGAAATCTGACCCGAGCACATCTTGAACCGAAGCTAACCCGTGACTGTTTGACCACAGTTGACCAGGTTTGACCTGAGTTGACCGAACACCCAAACTGAAACGAGACCCGAATTGACTGAGCTTGAGCCGGAACGCCCAACTAAGTCGGTTGACTGTTCTTGACCGAAACCCGAGCCAAACATGAACTAAAATCCGAGCCAAGACCGGACCGAATCTGAAACAACAACCACTGAACTTGAATCGAAATATAAACAAACAAAACCTGAACCATTTCTATCCTGAACCGAAATGACACTGAAACTGAAACTGAACTACATACTCGAACCGAATAAACTGAAAACTTTACCTGAATCGAGACACCGAAACCTGAACTTGAAGTCGATACCGGAACTGAGCTGAAACTCGAACTAGAACCGGGTTGGACTGAACATGAACCGAGCTGACGTCGTCCGGAGTTGATTGACGTCGGCCGGAACTCAAACCTGAAATCAAACGAACAAGATTTGAGATTAAGAAGTGGAATAAGAACCGGGTTATAGACTCGACAATCCTGAAATCAGAACCGAGAATAAGCAAGACCTGAACCCAGATGAACCCGAGCCGGCTAACACCGCTGCTGCCGCGCCGCGAACTGCTATCGCCGTCGCCGCTGCTGCACCATCGTCGCTAAGCCACCACCGCCGCCGCCCCATTGCTTTCGTCCCCGTGTGCTGCCGCAGCGGCTTGATTACAGGCGCGCCGCCACCACAAATGGTGACCGGCGGCCTCGAATACAGAGAGAGAGAGGAGGGCGAAGGTTGGAGGTGATGGATGTGGCTGGAGAGGGGAAGGCGAGTGTTTGTCTGCAGGCAGGAAAGGAGAAGGGGGGGGGGGGAGCAGGGAGATGAGCGTGTGTGTGGATAGTGTGAGGGTGTGGTGTTTATTTAGTTGCAATTAGGTTTAGGGTTTAGTTAGGTTTAGGTGGTGTGTTGGGCCAAAGCCTGTTAACCCGTTCTAACGTTTTTGAGTGGCCCGAACGTACCGACGAGATCCGATTTCAAGTACAAGTTTCATAAAACGTCGAATTTATTTTGTTTATCATTATTGTTATTATTATTATTATTATTATTATCTAAAAATAAAATAAAATAAAATAAAATACGATGTGTTACAATATATATATATATATATATATATATATATATAGTAAATTATATATTTAGTATATACATCCATTAATTGCTTAAATGTTGGTGGTAAAGTGGAAAAAACCATCTTAAGTTTAAGGCTTGACTCCACCACCAAGATTTTACTTTATTTAATTCGTTTCCCCTTGATCACAATTTTAGGCAAGTTTTTTATGTTGCCTGAGGCCTTAATAGTTTTTAAGGTTCTCGGAGACGACCCTATGTATATATTTGCTTCAAAACCTAGTTAAGTTTGGACGGCCAAGATCATTTAAAAACGATTATTTTTGTCAAATATAGAGGGTTTCTTTGCGGCGAACAATTTATTACTTTATTACTGATTCATATTAATGTTTTGAAGTAGTCTTAAATGTCAGGTGACCGCAGAAGTTTTTTTTACACATTACACACTATTCACCACACCCGTAAAAGCAGGTGCCTATCATTGTCTAGTTATAGTATAGAGTAAATTACATGGTTTATCCTTTAACTTTACACCAACTTGCCTCGTATATCCTTTATCTTTAGAAATTACACCGAGTGTCCTTTATTTGAAACTTTTGCACATCGCATATCTTTTATACTAACATCCATACATTTTCATAGTTAAAACCAATCATATGCTCTCACATGAGAGGCAAAACTGTTATTTTGTCATTTTTATTTAATTTACGTCTATTGTCCTTAAAAAACATCTCATGTGTGTGTGTGTGTATATACATATATATATATATATAGGGAGAGACTAATGAGAAAACAAAAAAGCTACCAAAAAAAGTCTAAAAAACACACCAAATTTTGTTTTTTACAATTTTTTTTAAAAATCGCTATTTTTAATATATAAAAAAACTTTTAATATATATATATATATATATAGCATTGTACATGTTCATTATATGTATATGTTGCACATGCAATTTAGGTTTTTTTTTTGAGGGGTGAGTTAGGAGGTTTAGGTTTTTTCGTAGTAATGCACATGTGTAGTATTCATTTTTTTATATTTTTTATATAACAAAAATAGCGAAATTTAATAAAATAAATGTAAAAAAGTTGGTGTGTTTTAGGTTATTTTTGGTAGTTTTTTAGTTTTCTAATTTAAACTAACTTTCAAAACTCCTAATAGACAATCATTATATATATATATATATATATATATATATATGTGTGTGTGTGTGTGTGTGATATTTTTATCATTTATTTATGTATTTTTATGAATTAATACATGTTAAAAGTAATTTACATATGTGTAATAACCAAATTATATATACGTGTTATAAGTAATTACATATATGTAAAATAAGTAATTACATACATATAAAAGAAATTAGTTTACATATGTGGAATATAAAATCTCATATAGAAAATGATAAAACGATATTTTTGCCCCTCATATAAGAGGCACATGATTTGTTTTAACCATGAAAATGGATGGATGTTAGTATAAAGGACATACGATGTGCAAAAGTTTCAAATAAAAGACATTCGTTGTAATTTCTAAAGATAAATGACACACGATGCAAGTTAATGTAAAGTTAAAGGACAAACCATGTAATTTACTCTATATTATATTATATATATAACACGGTTTTCCTACTCGACTACTCACAATCCCAAACCTCTTACACAAAATGGACATTATAACCCCCCCTACTATACACCTTCTTCACTGCTTTAGTATTCTGTGTACTACATAATCTGCACTCACGTCATTCTAAACGTCTACCACCAGGCCCGACCCCATGGCCAATAGAAGGAAATCTACCGTACCTCAGTAAACTTCCACATCACTCCATGACTGCCTTGGCGAAAAGGTACGGCCCGTTGATGCACCTCCGATTCGGCTATGTTGACGTGGTGGTGGTTTCATCTGCGTCAGTCGCTGCACAAATTGTAAAGGTTCATGACGTGAATTTCGCAAGCAGGCCACCAAACTCCGGAGCGAAGCACATGGCTTATAATTACCATGATCTGGTGTTTGCGCCATATGGTCCGAGGTGGCGGATGCTTCGCAAGATTTGCGTGTTGAACTTTTTTTCTGCAAAAGCACTAGCGAACTTCCGGCATGTTCGACAGGTTTTTAATCTTACGTACTTTTCATGATTTCCTATGATTTGATTTGTGTACGACTCAAATCATTTTGAAGCAAGCAAAGTAAAACCCAACAAGTTAGTATAATCTAGCAATCAAGTCTCAATAATCTAGCAAATGATCAGTTCATTCACTAATAACATGTTAGTATAATATGTATGAGGTGAAAGCTGTACGTGAAGTATGGAAGTGGACAACGAATATAAATAATAGCATCAACATGAGGGTGGGTTTATTGTTTGATAATATGCTTGATCCGTGGGCTTCATCTTAATAATTTACAGCTATACCACATATATATATACATGATAAATATAATTAACTAACTCGTGAAATCATGCAGAGTCTAATATTTTTTCTCACTAATTTTATTTTGCTTTTTCTTAGTTTATTTCTTAATTTAAAGAAAAATTGTAACAAAAGAAACTGTAATTTTTTTTTTAGAAATCAGACCCTTGATCGAATAGAAAAAACATGATACTTGAACGAACTGTTCGACTCTTTTATTATTTATCAATGAAAAACACACTAATTACAATAACCTTGATCCTCTATTTATACTAAACTTGTTCTAGTCCTAACACGACTCAATCTCTATAAATATAAATAAATAAACCAAATAGATAAACCTATCTAGTTAAATCTAACAATTATCTCTAATTTAAATATACAAGACACAATAAATAATTCACCATAATTATCTATAACCCGTCTTAATACTTATCTCTTTAATTCAAGATTAACGTCTTATTTTTTATGGATGATTTTCTAACCTAGCATACTTGATTAATAGTGCAATATCACATAAAGCAGGAATTAAGCTAACATCTGTTATATATATATGATAAACTAACAAGCAATAACTACATCCATTAGGGAAAACTATTAAGATATGCATTTTAGAACAAAAACTTTCCAATATGTTGTATAATTGGTCTAGTAACTCAAAGAAATTTACAAAACTTGGAACCGAATTGAAATTGTAAAGTTTGTGATAAAACCTGGATTAATCTCTGTATCGTATGAGAACTATTAGACCTATTTGCGGGTTAAACGCAATAATTTATCGGACTAGAGAGAGATCACTCTTGTTGGAATTGAATTTGATGAATCTTTGATGTTGAATTGTGGTACCCACTATAGTAGCCGTAAGTTTTTCTTTTTGTGTATCTAATTACGATCGAGAGTGTCTTGCACCATATTTATCATTGGCCAAATTATAAAACCACGCAATGGATTTTAATCTAAAACTAGCCATATGTAATTTTAATGGGCTAAAACTTTTGATGTCCACTAACGATTTAAGCAGACCTTTTTGAATTGAAGTCTATTAATAAATTTTTATACACTTTTCCCAAAATACATCAGCCAACACAAAATAAAACACTTTTAGTTTCAGTTTTAATGGACCAACTAATTAATGGCTTTCAAGTCAATGGACTTTTGATAAAGTCAGTATAAAGATTAATAGTTAAGCCCAACACAATTATTAATTAACAAATTAATAATTAAAATTAGAAGGCCCAAATAACATTCTTGTTAAACGAGTCCGTACTCCCGCGTCACCTAACTCGAATAATCATCGATGTCATTATCTCGATGGACAAGTTAATCCAATACTCTAAAACCGTTGATAACACTAAAATTACCAACACAATATATGCATTCATATTCACCTTCACCATATATTTAATCTTATGTTCACCAATCAAAAGCTATCACGCCAGCTCCGCTGGCTGAGACGACTAAGATTTTACACACACTTTCAGTATGGCGGCTAAGACGGTTGAATGGCTGAGACGGCAAAAACCCCTTTGGCTAACACGATTAAGCCACTGTTTTTTCCGAGACTGCTAAGACCCTTTGGAAACACTAAAAGGGATTTTCTATATTGAAAAGTCAGTTTCTCAACAATGTGCATTTTTGTAATCTTCCCCATCGATTATCTAAACTACGAGCATGCACGATGTAAGGCCTGGAATCCCGGTCCAAAATTCCGACCACACCTTTCCAGACTAGCATAGCGATGGAGGTGGTTGACTGTGCTGGTTCTGTTTGTTCCAGTGGACGAGTCCAGTTTGTAATGGTGGGGATCACATACTTACAAACTATTTCTTGTTTTGTTTTTTTAGTGTAAAAAGTAGGTTATGATGCGGATGTTTGGAATGATTTCGTATTGTGGAAAAAGTGAAGTTTGGAATGGTGATGGTTTAGAATGATGTGACATACTGACCAAAGTATGTAGGTGCTCTAACAAGGAGTAAACTAACATCCAACGTTAGAATGGTTTTAGCAATAGTGAAGATTAATTGGCATTAGCAACAGTATTAATAACAAAATAGAAAATAAAAATTACTCACTATTTGCTGTCTATAATATAAAGAGTAAACAAGCTCATTCGTCTCTCTCTTGGCACCAAATAACAGTGATCAACATTCATATGACAACTTTGCAACATAATCATCCCAAACTCGCAAATTTATATCCGAAACATGGAGTTACTTGTTTTTCCAAAGGCATGTTTTGAAAACTTAGAGCATTCACAATGAACCCTTTAAAAACATGTGAGGGGGTTTTGTTATATTTTAAGGAATGATTGGTAGTGTTTTTGAGTGGTTGTGAGTAGAGGAGAGAGAAAATATATGGGAAAGTTACTGTTCATCTGTAAATATATGGGAAAAAATTCTAGAGAGAGAAAACTGTATAAATTTTTTAATAATTTTGGAAATGATTATGAGTGAATGAGAGAGAAAATGTAATGATAAAGGTATAAAAAATATTATTTAATTGAAAAAGAGAGAGAAAAGTAGTTGTTTTGAGTGAAAATATATAGATATATATGTATAAATATAGGGATTTCATTGTGAATGCTCTTAATTAACAAAAGACTGTGGTTTAAAGAATAGAGTTAAGTTCAGGTACAAAGTGGCATATCGTACCAAACGTACGAAAGAAACGAAAAGGCAAAAAAAAAAAAACGTGGTGACATTTTTGTAATTATTTGCTCGTAGGGTAATTATTAAAATTACTCTACAAATGATCTTGTAGGGTAATTTTATAAAATGATCTTGTAGAGTAACTATCAAAATTACTCTACAAGTGTATTAAAATTACTCTACCAGTTTATCAAACAACATATAGTTCAAAATTACTCTACAAGATCATTTGTAAAATAATTATGATACTCTACAAAATTACTCTACAAGTTCAAAATTACCTTACAAGATCAAAATTATCATACAAGATCATTTGTAGAGTAATTATGATACTCTTCAAAATTACTCTACAAGATCATTTTACAAAATTGTCCTACAAGATCAAAATTACCCTACAAGATCATTTATAGGGTAATTTTGATAATTACTCTACGAGTAAATAGTTACAAAAATGTCACCGCATTTTTTACCTTTTTCACCTTATTCGTACGTTTTGTATGATAAGGGTATTTGTATTTGATCTTTTGTCTTAAAGAATATGTACCGAAATAGTGATGTCAGATTTCTTTTCCTATTTACGCAGGAGGAGGTAGCCAAACTCACCCGTGCTTTGCTTGGTGTAGGACAATCAACAGTGAGATTAGGTCAACTAATAAACGTGTACACCACAAACGCATTAGCACGAGTATTGTTAGCCGGAGAGTATTTGATGATAATGATCCAATGGCGAATGAGTTTAAAGAAATGGTGATTGAGCTGATGGTGTTGGGTGCGGAATTTAACATCGGTGACTTCATTCCCGCGCTTGACTGGCTTGATTTGCAAGGCATTACAAAAAAGATTAAGAAACTACACGATTGATTTGATTCTTTCATTAACGTGATTTTTGAAGAACATAAGTCCGACAACGGGGGCGAGCCGCATCACGTTGACTTGTTGACCACATTGAAGAATGACGTCGATGGAGAGGGAAGTAAGCTTTCAAATATCGAAATCAAAGCTTTGTATTTGGTATGTTCCTAATGTGTGGGTGATCTACACGCAGTTAAATTATTAAAAAAACAAATATAATATCATTTTTATATAATATATTTTAATAGATTCTAACTAGAAATTGTGAATGTACAGAACTTATTCACTGCAGGAACAGACCCAATAAATAGTACAGTGGAATGGGCAATAGCCAAACTCATTCGTCATCCACAAATACTAAAACAAGCCCAAAAAGAATTGGACATTGTAGTTGGTCAAAACCGGCTAGAAACCGAATTGGACCTAGGCCAACTAACAATCATCCAAGCCATTACAAAGGAGACATTTAGGCTCCACCCTCCATCCCCAATCGCGCTACCAAGAATTGCATCAGAGAGTTGTGAAGTTGATAGCTATCACATTCCTAAGGGATCCACGCTCCTTTTTAATTTGTGGGCAATTGCCCGTGACCCAAAGTTATGGACCGACCTGCTTGAATTCAAACCCACACGTTTTTGCGTGGAGGTGAAAAGTCCAATGTTGATATCCGAGGGAACGATTTTGAGGTCATACCATTTGGGGCTGGACGAAGGATGTGTGTCGGTATGAGCCTGGGGTTGAGAATGACCCAATTGCTTATAGCAACGTTGGTCCAAAGCTTTGATTGGGAATTGCCTAATGGGTTGGAGCCGGAGAAACTTAACATGGATGAATCCTATGGGCTAACCCTTGAGAAGGCTGAGCCCTTGAAGGTGCACCCAAAGCCGAGGCTAGCTCCTCACGTGTATTAAAGTGTCTAAGATCTACATGAAACATCCTAAATTTATGTGTGATATATTTGGAATATTTTTGTTTAGTATTATGATAATAAAACTCTAGTTTGTGGCGTGTTAAGATGAAACATCCTAAATTTATGTGTAACGTATTTGGAATATTTATGTTTGGTATTATGATAATAAAATTCCTGTATGTGACGAGTCAGCATATTAATTATTGTGAAATTTGGATTAAAATAGGCATTAAGGGACATTTGTGGTGAACTGAATACTCAATCAAATATCTAGAAACTAAAACTTGAAGCCAAGTAACAGAAGAATAGGATTTCAATGTGTGAGTGTATTTTAGAGGATGAGAGCAAACTAGATAATTTCAAGGGTCTTCATTTGAAAATTGAAGGCCCAAATTCATTTCTAGTTTCTAGTATATATATTTTTAATCTTCCCAAGTAAACAAAATCATCCAAAAATTCTCGGCAAGTATTCCTGCCACTCAAATCCCTACTTTCTAATTTTTTGAGTGAAATACGAAATTCTACAAATCGGTGTTATAATGTCTAGTAGTGTAGAACCATCATACAAGAAGATTTAAAGGTGTTTACAAATAGTTGATTCCAATTATGTAGCCAATTCAAGAAGTTAGTTATTTGAATTCTTTGTGGTTTTGAACTCAAAGTCTAATCGTGGAAAATTGGTGGAAATCTCAAGGTATCCATAGGTCTCGAAACATCACATGTGATGTTTTTTAATTGTTTTTGAACGATAAGAAACGACGTGTCAATCACCGTGACATTGGGCGCTGTGGCCAAGGTCGACTACTCGACGCCGCCAGCCCCTTGGCTCTCCCAGATGCGTGGAACCCGACCTCTACCCGCCCGAAGGCACGACAGTGAAATAATTGGTAAAACCTCGTCTTCCACCCAAGACGAACCGGTGTCACCGTATTCGCCCTTCACCTGGATGGCGCAGAAAATAATGGTGAGAGTGGGAGTCGAACTTGGGTCACTAGGAATACCAAATCTTTCCCCAACCACTCCACCACAACCTGATTGGCTTTAATGTTCTTAATTAACTTGTATTTCTTTAGTTTTGGATACATGTTTTCTTCATGAATTCTAACCGAATTTAAACTATAGTGAGATTTTGGGTGAAATTTTGTGTTTAGTCCTCATTACTAGTATGGATTTAAATCAAAATATGTTGGCTAATTTTGAAAAGGGTATTTTATCAAAAGAGACAAGAAACGAACAAATGGTGATTTGTCGAAAGAGACAAGAAACGAACAAATGGTGATTTAATAGAAAAAAACATATAAATTCATAAAAAATAAATAAAGTTCGTGATATCACACACTTACGTAAAAATGCTAGACGAGGAAATGGAATGGAGGAGTTAATGGAATGGGCGAATAATGGAATGGACAAAGGAATGAAATGGATCATTACCATTACATGGTCTTGTTTGGTTACCATGTGGGGATTGAATGAATCATTGCCTTATGTTGTTCGGTGGCTGGAAATGACGAAGAAATAAATCGGCGATGGGTGGCGGTAATGGGTGGTGGGGGCGTCGATGGTTGGTGGTAGTGGGTGGAGACGGTGGTGGGTAGCGTTGGTCGATGGTCAGTGGCGGGTGGTTTCGGTGGTCGACGATGGAGGTGGCGCTGATGGTCGATGGCGGAGGGTGGCGACGGTGGTCGACAGTGACAGTGGTCTATGGTGGCACCGGTGGTTGATGGTGGAGGGTGGCGGAAGCTGTGGGTGGTGGTTGTCGGCGGCAGTGGGCGGCGATGATCCCTGGTTGTTGGGATTGAACCCTACAAAAGAACAGACGATAGAGAGCCAAAACAGATCTGCTCTTTATGATCCAAAATAAACAGAGTTTAGATTCACTCCTTTCAAAGACTAGCTACCAAACCGCTGCTAGTTCTAACAATTGCCTTGTGACAAAGCTCTGCCAGTTATAAAGACTGTTGTATCACCAAACCTCAGATGGATCAAAGATCTGCTAGAAGTTAAAGGTCTGCTGGAAGTCAAAGGTCTGATCAACCTTTGAAGAACATCTGCCAATATTTCATCAGAGTTTATGCCTATCAGTGGTTAGGATCATCAGTTCTTTGCTATCAGTGTTTAGGATAGGCAGTGGTTAGAGGTTATTATTGCTGTTAGCTGTCAATGTCAAGATGATGTCAGCATAGACTATCAGAGGTTAGGATTGTACTATAAAAAGACAGTGCTTGTACTGTTCTACTTAGCTTTTTCACACTTATACTGTATTGTACAATCTTTTATGTGTGTAGCTCGGTCTGAGGGGGAGTTTAGTGATTCATATATGTAAGTTACTTTGTAATCCTTTCAATCTTTTAAGTAATGAAAACATGTTATGATGAAAACTATTCTTGTAACATTTGTCAAAAAACGGGTTTTCCAAACCCGCTTTGTTTGTAAATCGAATATCAAGTTATAATTTTTTGTTGCGTATTTATGTTTATTTTAATTTTAAACGATGCATAATTATTAAACAAATTAGAATTTAAAACTATAATTGATAAAAAGTGAAAATAAAATAAATAAAAAAGAAAACCGGCTGCCGGGATTCGAACCCGGGTCAGCCGGGATGCTTAGCAACTTAACTCACACACATCCAACCACTCCGCCACTTGATGTCTTTGTGAATTCTAGGAAACAATTAAAACATATGTACAACCGTGAATCAACCTGTTGCGCCAAACTGAAACCGATATCGGCTTCCAACCGTCCAAGACGTTTGAGTGCTCGCGGATTCTTGATCATAACCGATAAACCGACATTTTAAATCAATTCAGTCGTTAATGAACTTGAATTCATGTGATGTTCGGTTTTTATAACCGAAAACATTCACTTCTTGAATTACTTCAAAAAAATCCTCATCTCGCGACTCAATTACATTCCCAGAACTTCTAATTTCACGTTTACTCTAATTTTTGATCGTCGGAATTGCTTTTTGAACTCGCCGGACTTTCGCCGGAAAACCGTGTCTTTTATCAAAACGGTAAGTTTCTCAATTCTTCTATCTTCTATCAGTTGTTAGGCTTTTGCTAACTCAAACCCTTCAATCAGAATCAGTTCCAGGCGACGATATCGGATAATCAACACTCGCCGGAAAACTTCTGGAAATTTCTAGATTGCGCTGTGAAACGGTATAATCTTTTAAACCTTCTGATAACTCTTGTTTAGTACTTCAATTCCACAACTAGCTAATCAAAACTGTTAATTGGTCCGCTCAGACGAAGTTCATAGAAACAGAGCCGACGACATTGCCGGAGTTCTGAGAAAAGTCGTCATTCCGGTATGTTCATTCCCAAAACCTTTTTCTATCCGTTACATTTCAATCATTCATACGCCTGTTAATCGAATTAATCAAGAAACAGTTGATTAATCGTTGTCTGTGTTCTTGAGCGAAGAAGACGAAGTCGATTATGATTATAAGATTAATTAAAATCAGTATAATAAACGGGTTAGACACACAGTCCAGCGGTGGACTGTGTGCAAACAATAAACATACGTCTCGAGTTCGATCCCTATCACGACCTTATTCTCGGAAATAAAAATGTTTTTTTAGAACCGAACCGGGTTAACTCACTGAAGATGTTAAGTATAATAAAAATCGGTATATTAACCAGGTTAGACACACAGTCCAGCGGTGGACTGTGTGCAACACTAAACCACAGGTCCCGGGTTCGAGACCTGTTACGCACGCCGGTTCGATGATTAAAATCCTTTTTAAAAATAAATGAATTTTGAATAAATTAAAACAGTATATAAATATAATTAAAAACAGAAATATTTCGGGATAGACACGTAGCTCAGTTGGTAGAGCTGCGTGCACGCGTACGGGAGGTCTCGGGTTCGAGCCTTACCCGGCGCATACTTGTACACTAGCGAACCGGTCAAACAGTCAACAGTCACGGTCAACGGTCAATGGTCAACTCAAAAGTCAACATTTTTATATTTTTATTTATTTATTTAATTTAAAAATCAATTAAGAATACTTAAAAATAATGTTTTTAAAGTTAGAAAATAGCCTTAAACTCACAAAAATATATCTAAAAATCCTATTAAAATTATTAATAAAATCCACTCATTTACCATACCTTTCGTTATTATTTAGGTTAGTTAAATACTCGTCGATCAATCCTCTAAACTCGTGCGCATTCATCATCTTCAACCGAACGTACCCAATGTGAGTGAATCTCTACAAATTCCCCGTTTTAATCACGTTTTTGGGGTGTATCATGTGTCTTATTATTTATTACACTTAAACTATTGTGCATCCATCATATTCATGATCTAATGTGTATTCAATATGTATCAACTGTTTGTGTGGTTAATGTTTAGATTAAATTTATCATTTTCAGTACATACATTATCATAGGCCGCCGCTCCCCATTACATATGAGCGTTAAGCTGTTCCCCATTACATATGAGCGTGAACGAGGCGTTGCCAACATACGATAGGCTCCGTTTGATTGAGCCTTGATCGCACAGACATTTATCATAGGCCGTCCGTTCCCCATTACCTATGAGCGTGAACGTGACGTTGCCAACATATACAGTATTATTCATGTTATATATTCATGCAAGTTGGTTTGTTATTGTATGTTATTGTTTGTTATTGTTATTGTTATTGTATGATTATTCACGTTTGCTCACATATCATAATAAATATAACAAGAAATCGATAATAAATGTTTTCTAACAAGGTTCACTCGCCAACTTATGTTGACCCAAAAACCCCCATTTTTACACATGATACAGGTGATCCAGCTGCAGCAAGAAACATATAGGATGGCTTAGAAGAATAAACCTGTTTAGACTTTGGATTGTTTAGTTGATTATCTTTCTTTGTAATTGTATGAACATGTTTGGAATATTGAGGATGTAATTTTGAATTTAATAAATATGAAACATTTAGTAAATATCATGAGCTTTGGTGATAACCCAATTATGCCCCGACTCTTATTCCGCTGCGGGTCGGGGTGTGACAGATTGGTATCAGAGCCATGACTATAGGGATATAGGATAGGTTATTAGACCCTTAGAGCCTATACTATAGTTGATTAGAATTTTTAAAGATTTTTGTGTTTTACATGCAAAATTCATGATGTTTATATGTTTTATGTTTAATGTTACATTCAATGTTATGCAAGCATGTTCATAAGTATATATTATTATACAATGCCTATCATGAATCATATTCTCATAACATATCATATCCATGAGAGCACACACCACATCACTTCCATGATTTTTTTTTGCAATGATTTTTGTGTTTTCAAATCACATCAAAGTGAGTTCTCATGACGGGCATGTAGTAACTGGAAGGGTACAAGTACCGGTAGTCGGAACGTCCTGTCTAGGCTTGGCATTCGTATAAATCCAAAATAAAGGACCAGTTTGCCTACCTGGGGACTAACGATGAGAGTACGAAGGACCTATTAGGCCAAAGCATGCTATACCAAACGTCGTGTGAGCTAACCCCACTTTGAGTTGTCATTGTGTCTACACCTGGACACCTTCCGACCATACATCTCGTAAACATATTTCATAGTTTTCATTCGGGTGATGCGAGTGTTAAACCGCCAATACCAATGTGAATCCTACTAAGCCAATAGTCATGGGGGCCCACATGACTATACAGGTGAAGGTATGGGGGACATTTGAGGCCCAACATGAGCAAACCCAAGACATCCTATGGATGTAGTTGCATTATTGATGTTTATGTTATTTTTATTTTTTTAAGACACATGACACCTAAAAAGACTCCATAAACTCACAATCTTCTAATGTATATTCCTGTAGATGTCGGCTAGGCAACAACGAGGGGGTAGAAGATCAGGAAGGTCAAACGAACGCTTGGCCACCCAAATCGCAAAACAAATGGCCGCGGTGCTTCCTGACACTGTAGTTCAAGTCCAACAAGCTCTCGCCACAAATCCCATCAATCCTCCCCAGCAAGAAGACCAGAACATCGGCAACCTTCCTACCAAAAAGTGCTCATATAAACATTTCAAGTCTTGCGATCCTCCGAAATTTGAAGGGACCGAAGGTGTCACTGCTCTCCTCCACTGGTTTGAGGAAATGGAAAACACTTTCCTCAACTGCGATTGTTCCGAGGATCGCAAGGTACGTTACGCAACCGGGAGACTATTTGGGGTAGCTCTTACCTGGTGGAATACTGAAAAGGGTAAGAGGGGAATCGAAGATGCAATGGCCTTAACGTGGGAGGAGTTAAGGGAAATCATGACGAGACGCTTCTATCCTAGAAGTGAGATAAAAAAGTTAGAGGATGACTTTCATTCGTTGAAGCAAAAGGAGGGAGATCATACTTCCTACAACAAGAGGTTTTTAGAGTTGAACCAAATGGTCCCTAACTTGTTCACCCCAGTTTACCGCTTAGTCGAACACTATATTCGAGGTCTCCCATCGAAAATCCAAGACTCAGTTCTCAGCACTTCGCCTGCAACACTTGAAGCTGCTATGGAACTAGCTACCGAGCTTACCGAGAATCGAATTCGCAACGGTAAATTTAAAGATGAGAAAAAGAAAGCCCCCGTTGAGGGCCAAACCTCAAACCATTCTACCTCCTCCTCAAAGTTTGCTAACAAGAGGAAACGAAACACCAGAAACTTTGCTGTCACACAAACAAATTTCCCCATCCCTGCTGCACCCATTACCCAAGTTGCCCCCTCACCTGCACCATATAAAAGGCCATACTCCGGCCCTTACCCAAAATGCAACCGTTGCCAATACCATCACTTTCCTGATCATCCCTGCCAACATTATACCGGCTGTGGTCGCGTAGGTCACACCATTCAAACCTGTCGCATACCTCAGCGAACGAACCGCCACCAGCCCTCAACCCAAACCCACCATCAGATAGTGGGTCAAGCCCAACAACCTCTACTACTACCACCTACCCAACATGTAGCCCAATCCTACTACCAACCCAACTATCCCATGGTGCAACCTATGCGGGCTTGTTACAACTGTGGAGACCCGAACCATTTCAGAAACACCTGTCCACGCTTAGTGAATATTATCCATGCCCAAGCTCAAGCCAATCCAGTGAACCAGGCTAACCAAGCTCCTCCACCTGCAAGAGGAAGAGCTTTCAACATCAACGCTAATCAAGCTAGGGCTGACAACAATGTGGTTAACGGTACGTTTCTCATCAATGGTAGTTATGCATCCATGTTATTTGATACTGGCGCGGATAAGAGTTTTGTATCCTTAGAATTTGAACCCATCCTCAACCAAACTCGTGATAAACTCATGGAATCCATAACGGTAGAAGTTGCTGACGGAAAACCGGTCTCATTAAACTCTATTATACGCAATTGTACTCTCACGTTAAACGATCACGATTTTCCAGTTGACCTCATTCCTATGAAGTTGGGAAGCTTTGACATTATAATTGGTATGGACTGGCTCAGCCAACATCATGCTGAAGTTGTATGCCATGAAAAGTTTATACGCATTCCTCTTACAAACGGTTAGACTCTACGAATCTTTGGAGAAACCCCATCGAAAGGGCTCAAATTAATGTCCTGTCTTCAAGCCCTAAAATATCTCCGCAAGAATTATGTCGCATTTCTAACTCATGTCGTCAAAAAGGGAACCAAGGAGAAGAAACTTGAAGACATCCCAGTAGTAAAAGATTTTCCGCAAGTTTTTCCTGACGACATTTCAGGACTTCCTCCCGTGAGAGAAGTCGAATTCCGCATTGATCTTATACCTGGAGCTACACCAGTTGCAAAATCTCCTTATAGGTTAGCCCCCTCCGAAATGCAAGAGCTAGCCAGTCAATTGCAAGAGTTGACTGACAAAGGATTCATACGTCCTAGCTCCTCGCCTTGGGGTGCACCTGTCCTTTTTGTGAAGAAGAAAGATGGAACGTTTCGCATGTGCATCGACTACAGAGAACTCAACAAGTTAACGGTCAAGAACCGCTACCCATTACCTCGCATTGATGATCTTCTTGACCAACTTCAAGGCGCCAGCTGTTTCTCAAAAATCGACCTTCGTTCTGGTTATCATCAACTCAGAGTACATGAAGAAGACGTCCCAAAGACCGCCTTCCGAACTCGTTATGGTCATTATGAATTCATGGTCATGCCATTTGGTTTAACCAACGCTCCAGCTGTCTTCATGGATCTAATGAACAGAGTCTGCAAACCCTATCTCGATCGTTTTGTTATAGTCTTCATCGACGACATCCTCATCTACTCAAAGTCTAAGTCTGATCATGAACGACACCTTCGACTCATCCTTACACTCTTAGGGAATGAGAAGCTCTACGCTAAATTCTCCAAATGCGAATTCTGGTTAAAAGAGGTGCAATTCCTTGGACATGTCGTCCATGACAAGGGAATACATGTCGACCCCTAAAAGATCAAAGCGGTACAAGAATGGCAAGCGCCACGTACACCTACCGAAGTAAGATCATTTCTTGGTTTGGCTGGTTATTATCGCCGTTTTATTGAAAATTTCTCTCGTATTGCTGTACCACTCACGGCTTTAACTCATAAAGGAAAACCCTTCATATGGGGACCCAAACAAGAAGAAGCCTTCCAAACCCTTAAACAAAAACTCTGTGACGCACCTATCCTCACTCTTCCTGAAGGTTGTGATGACTTCGTGGTTTATTGCGACGCGTCAGGGCAAGGACTAGGCTGTGTTCTAATGCAAAGAGGAAAGGTGATAGCTTATGCTTCTAGACAACTCAAAACTCATGAAAAGAACTACACCACCCACGACCTAGAACTTGGAGCCGTTGTGTTCGCTCTTAAGATATGGAGACATTATCTCTACGGTACTAAGTGTGAAATATACACTGACCACAAGAGCCTCCAACATATCTTCAACCAAAAGGAGTTAAACATGAGACAACGGAGATGGGTTGAACTTCTTAATGACTACGACTGTGAAATTCGGTATCATCCTGGCAAGGCAAACGTGGTGGCCAATGCACTCAGTCGAAAGGGTTATGCGAACTCCATTCGTCTTCTATGTTCGCAAATCATAACCGACATCAAAGATAAATTCGAGAAGCCCAACATGTTTCAGTAACGGAAGACGACGTACGAAAGGAGCTGTCCTGTGGAGCTGAACTTAAAATTGAAACTAAATCCGACGGTATTCTGTACTATCTAGATCGCATATGGATTCCTGACCACAACAACTTTCGTCAATTCCTTATGAATGAGGCACACAAAACACGATACTCTATACACCCAGGAGCCGACAAGATGTATGAAGACCTTCGATACACCTACTGGTGGCCTGGAATGAAAAAGGATATTGCTGTTTTTGTTTCCAAGTGCCTTACATGTTCCAAGGTAAAAGCTGAACATCAAAGACCCTCAGGACTTCTGGTCCAACCTGAAATACCTGTATGGAAGTGGGAAAACATAACCATGGACTTCATCACCGGGTTACCTCACACTTCTGGTGGGTATGACACTATATGTGTAATCATTGATCGTCTTACAAAATCAGCTCACTTCATTCCGATCCGCGAAGATTTCAAGAACGAGAAGTTAGCTCGTATCTACATCAGCGAAATCGTAAGCCGTCATGGTGTACCGTTAAGCATTATTTCAGATCGTGATGGTCGTTTCACTTCACGAACATGGCAAGCCGTACAAGCCGCTTTGGGTACACGATTAGACCTCAGTACCGCTTATCATCCTCAAACTGATGGACAATCTGAACGCACCATTCAAACTCTTGAAGATATGCTTCGAGCATGTGTCATAGACTTCAAGGGAAATTGGGACGCTCATCTGCCATTAGTTGAATTTTCGTACAACAACAGCTATCATTCAAGTATCGGCATGGCACCTTTCGAAGCCTTATATGGTCGTAAGTGCCGATCTCCAGTATGTTGGCACGAAATTGGGGAAACTCAAATCACCGGTCCAGAATTGATTCAAGAAACCACAGACAAGATCCATCAAATTCGAAACAATCTTCTAGCGGCTCAAAGTCGTCAAAAGAGTTATGCAGATAAACGACGAAAGCCTTTGTAGTTTAACATTGGTGATCATGTACTTTTAAAAGTATCACCGTGGAAGGGAGTAGTTCGTTTTGGCCAAAAGGGAAAGCTAGCACCACGCTACGTAGGACCTTTCAAGATACTCGAAAGAGTAGGACCTGTAGCATACAAGCTTGATCTACCAGAAGAACTCAACAGAATTCACCCCACATTCCACGTATCAAACTTGAAGAAGTGCCTCGCCGATGAAAACCTCCATATTCCCCTGGAAGATATTCAGATCGATGAATCTATGCACTTCATTGAAAGACCAGTAGAGATCATGGACTTCGGAGAAAAACCTTTAAGACGGAGTCGTATTCCAATTGTTAGGGTACGCTGGGAGTCGAAACGGGGACCTGAGTTTACTTGAGAACGTGAAGACTCAATGCGCGAAAAATACCCGCATCTTTTTCCTGTTACCACTACTACTTAAATTTCGGGACGAAATTTCTAAAAGTATGGGATACTGTAACATTTGTCAAAAAACGGGTTTTCCAAACCCGTTTCATTTGTAAATCGAATATCAAGTTATAAATTTTTCGTTGCGAATTTATGTTTATTTTAATTTTAAACGATGCATAATTAATAAACAAATTAGAATTTAAAAACTATAATTGATAAAAAGTGAAAATAAAATAAATAAAAAAGAAAACCGGCTGCCGGGATTCGAACCCGGGTCAGCCGGGAAGCTTAGCAACTTAACTCACACACATCCAACCACTCCGCTACTTGATGTCTTTGTGAATTCTAGGAAACAATTAAAACATATGTACAACCGTGAATCAACCTGTTGCGCCAAACTGAAACCGATATCGGCTTCCAACCGTCCAAGAAGTTTGAGTGCTCGCGGATTCTTGATCATAACCGATAAACCGACATTTTAAATCAATTCAGTCGTTAATGAACTTGAATTCATGTGATGTTCGGTTTTTATAACAAAAAACATTCACTTCTTGAATTACTTCACTTCTAGAACTTCTAATTTCACGTTTACTCTAATTTTTGATCGTCGGAATTGCTTTTTGAACTCGCCGGACTTTCGCCGGAAAACCGTGTCTTTCATCAAAATGGTAAGTTTCTCAATTCTTCTATCTTCTATCAGTTGTTAGGCTTTTGCTAACTCAAACCCTTCAATCAGAATCAGTTCCAGGCGACGATATCGGATAATCAACACTCGCCGGAAAACTTCTGGAAATTTCTAGATTGCGCTGTGAAACGGTATAATCTTTTAAACCTTCTGATAACTCTTGTTTAGTACTTCAATTCCACAACTAGCTAATCAAAACTGTTAATTGGTCCGCTCAGACGAAGTTCATAAAAACAGAGCCGACGACATTGCCGGAGTTATGAGAAAAGTCGTCATTCCGGTATGTTCATTCCCAAAACCTTTTTCTATCCGTTACATTTTAATCATTCATACGCCTGTTAATCGAATTAAGCAAGAAACAGTTGATTAATCGTTGTCTGTCTTCTTGAGCGAAGAAGACGACGTCGATTATGATTATAAGATTAATTAAAATCAGTATAATGAACGGGTTAGACACACAGTCCAGCGGTGGACTGTGTGCAAACAATAAACATACGTCTCGAGTTCGATCCCTATCACGACCCTATTCTCGGAAATAAAAATGTTTTTTTTAGAACCGAACCGGGTTAACTCACTGAAGATGTTAAGTATAATAAAAATCGGTATATTAACCAGGTTAGACACACAGTCCAGCGGTGGACTGTGTGCAACACTAAACCACAGGTCCCGGGTTCGAGACCTGTTACGCACGCCGGTTCGATGATTAAAATCCTTTTTAAAAATAAATGAATTTTGAATAAATTAAAACAGTATATAAATATAATTAAAAACAGAAATATTTCAGGATAGACACGTAGCTCAGTTGGTAGAGCTGCGTGCACGCGTACGGGAGGTCTCGGGTTCGAGCCTTACCCGGCGCATACTTGTACACTAGCGAACAGGTCAAACAGTCAACAGTCACAGTCACGGTCAACGGTCAATGGTCAACTCAAAAGTCAACATTTTTTATATTTTTATTTATTTATTTAATTTAAAAATCAATTAAGAATACTTAAAAATAATGTTTTTAAAGTTAGAAAATAGCCTTAAACTCACAAAAATATATCTAAATATCCTATTAAATTATTAATAAAATCCACTCATTTACCATACCTTTCGTTATTATTTAGGTTAGTTAAATCCTCGTCGATCAATCCTCTAAACTCGTGCGCATTCATCATCTTCAACCGAACGCACCCAATGTGAGTGAATCTCTACAAATTCCCCGTTTTAATCACGTTTTTGGGGTGTATCATGTGTCTTATTATTTATTACACTTAAACTATTGTGCATCCATCATATTCATGATCTAATGTGTATTCAATATGTATCAACTGTTTGTGTGGTTAATGTTTAGATTAAATTTATCATTTTCAGTACATACATTATCATAGGCCGCCGCTCCCCATTACATATGAGCGTTAAGCTGTTCCCCATTACATATGAGCGTGAACGAGGCGTTGCCAACATACGATCGGCTCCGTTTGATTGAGCCTTGATCGCACAGACATTTATCATAGGCCGTCCGTTCCCCATTACCTATGAGCGTGAACGTGACGTTGCCAACATATACAGTATCATTCATGTTATATATTCATGCAAGTTGGTTTGTTATTGTATGTTATTGTTATTGTATGATTATTCACGTTTGCTCACATATGATTATTGCACAATTTTCCATAATAAATATAACAAGAAATCGATAATAAATGTTTTCTAACAAGGTTCACTCGCCAACTTATGTTGACCCAAAAACCCCCATTTTTACACATGATACAGGTGATCCAGCTGCAGCAAGAAACATATAGGATGGCTTAGAAGAATAAACCGATTTAGACTTTGGATTGTTTAGTTGATTATCTTTCTTTGTAATTGTATGAACATGTTTGGAATATTGAGGATGTAATTTTGAATTTAATAAATATGAAACATATTAGTAAATATCATGAGGTTTGATGATAACCCAATTATGCCCCGACTCTTATTCCGCTGCGGGTCGGGGTGTGACAATTGTCTCGTTGATTGTGTTATAAAGTTTTAACTATTCATCCGCTGCAAAGTTCTTCATGTTTTATTAGTTTGTTATCATTTTGGTTAAAACAATACAATCAATCCAAACTCAGATTCTAACAATTGGTATCAGAGCTTGGTCTGTCAAATTTGATCTAATCGTCAATTTGACATAAGAAGATCAGCTCGATGTCATTGATATTGTGCTATTCTTAATTGTTGAAAACAGAGTCAAAATTGCGTAGAGATTCATGATTCAGTTGGTTCTATTGTTTGTCTTTGAGTCTATGTTGATTTCTAGGTTATTTGATGAAGAGGATACATATCAGTCTCATATGAATGACTTAGATGAACTTTTAAATCATAAATTCTTCAAAAGAACCATTGGAAGTCTACCAGATCTAATTGATTCACATATCATGAAATTTTCTACGAATTTTATAGTAGAAAATTCATGTTTTTATCAGGTCTTGTATTGCTGTTCTGAATTATTGTTGAAGATAATACACCTTGAGTTTTACTTGTTTTTGATAGACAAAACTTAAGTACCTGCCTGAAGTAGAACCCAATTTTTAGAAAGGGAAGATACTTCCTCTAATAGTGAATTAAGAGGACTCTGGATGATAACCAGTTCAAATCAGATTCAAGTGTCCTTGAAAACCTGTCCCTACAGGAAAAATAGTTGTACCATCTGAGATATTCAACCTCTGCCAAAGCTTGTAAAGTGTTTGTACACAAGGACGAGCATGTAAATGAAGCTTTGACTGAAAAAGGTTAAAATGTTATGTCATTAAAAAATCTCAGAAAGACATTTGAAATGGTCTGTCAAGACTAACCTTGCAAACTATCAAAATTGTTATCAAACACATTGGCATCAGACATCACTTTGTGAGGGATTGCTATGAAAAATGTCTGAATTCTTTACAACATGCCCATACCAAGGATCAACTAGCAGATGTGTTGACAAAATGATGCTTCCACATCTGACAGCTTGAATTCTAGGCTTGGAATGCTAAACATGGATTAAAAACAAATATTCTTGTGATCCATGTGTAAATAGCAATAAAATGTTTTTAGAAAATCAGAAACTCATCCTTAAAAATAGTTAAAATTGAAGTTTTCAATAAATCCTTAAAGTCTGTTCAAAGCTCTGATAGCCTAAAAACACTGTTGGATAGAAAACTCTATCCACTGATGTGAAACCTCTGATAGTATTAAACATTTGGTCACAACCAATGATAAGTTATTCTGTCAGTGGTTAGCCAAACAACTGTCTTCCATTGTCCAACAGAGGTTACACGTGGACAGATGTTATTCGACAGTTGTTGCATCAGATGCCACGTCATCATCACTTTTTGAAAACTCTATAAAACCCTACACAAATAGAGTTTTCACTTTTACTGTGCAATTTCAAAATCTCAAAATCATTTCATCTGATAATCATGGCACCCAAAGCGAAATCAACACAGGAACCATCGAAACACATTCTCAACATAAAAAACCCACATAATTATCTCTATACTCTTGAGAAGACGAAGAAGAATATCGAGTTTCACGAAATCATTGATATACTGTCTTCCTCAAAGTACAAGACTCTGTTAACATGTAATGCACCAATTTATCAAAATGCCCTTAGAGACTTCTGGGCAAATGCTGCGATTGAAAGTCTGAATCAAAAACCTTGGGCAATCACGTCAAAAGTGGGAGGGATTTTGGTTCCAATAACCCCACAAACCATCTCAGAGGTTTTTCAGATGAACGGTCTAGAAGGTAAAACTTCTTTCCCTAAAAGTGAGTATTAAATTGCTTTGAAAAACAAAGGGTATACAGGAGATTTATCAAAAGTAACCATGAAAAAGGGAAAATTCCCACCTCCTATGAAATTTTTGTTTCATACCCTGCTTACATGTATTTCCAATAAGACTACTGGTTTTGATGAAATACCATTAAAAATTCAATACTTGGGTTATGCTATTATATCTAAGACTGATTACAATTACTCCCAAGTATTGTTTAATGATCTGGTAATAAATCTAGAAAATATGAAAAACAAAAGGGAAAATGCTTTTCTGCTATTTCCTAGGTTTTTAAGTTATTATTTAAAACAGAAAATCCCAAAAAAGAGTGCACATGTTCTTGTTCAAGGTGTGCATTTTCAAATAAATAGCTTATCATCTGAAACATATACTCGCCTTATGGCTACAGAGTCAAAAGTTTCAAAAACACATGCAGGGGAGCCTGAGCAAAATTTAGATGAGTCCACATCTGCTTCTCAGATTCTAGCTACTGAGCCCACTGCTCTTGGTGACAACAACAGCAAAACCACTGTTGTGCAACCCACACCAAAAACCTCTAAAAAGACCAAAAAGAAACCTTCAAAACCCACCAAACCTATCAAAAAGGATCTTCTGGAAGATGAGATCTCAGAAGTTAATCCAGTGACAACACAAAAGTCACATAAAACCAGTGCTGCTATTTCCTCACAACTGATGGTAGAAAGATCTCCAACCAAAACCATAACTCCTCATGATTCCTCACAAAAGGAACATGTTGTAAGCACAGGGATCCCACAACTGATAACATCATCCTCATTTGAGAGTATGTTAAAATGTCCATCTCCCAGGACAAACCTGCTTTTCACACCACTCTCCACAATTCAAAACACTACACCCACCACATCACTGTTTGTAACCTTTGATAGTCAGTCACAAAAAGACGACTCTCCCCAACACATCACTTAGAGCAAAACTTCCACAATGGCTGTGTCTGATAAAAATCAAATGGTTATCCCACAAACAGTTGAGGAGGCTACATCACTTGGATTTCATGAAATCCTTGTTGATAGTTCAATTGGAGCAGCTACTATAGATGTTGAATCCACTGATTTACATCTGGACAGTAGTTTCATATATAAGTCTCCTTTGAAGGCAACCACTGTTGAGGCTACCCAGGTAACCTCTGCCGCAGTGGGAAGACCCCAGTACCAAGAAAAAGGGGCATCTAAGGTTGAAGCAAATGATAAATCACATGCTCATGATACCCTAGATAATACTACCACCTTGGATAGGAGCTCAGATGATCCTATTAACTTAGGAGATGAGCTAAAACATAAGGAATTGACGGATAAAGTCACAAAGATTGAGGCATCAGTGGGAGATATCTGCAACAGATGTTACACTCTGCAAAATCTCGAAACACTGCTCAATCCTCTGCTCAAGCCACAAGAATTGCCACACAAGTGTATCCTCTGCTTCAAAAACACCTTCAGCATACTAATCAGTTATATGATTAAAAAGTACAGACATACAAAGAAGAAGTTGAGGCAAGGTATAAAGACACACAGGAAGAGATTAAAGAGATCAAGAAAATTCTCATTCCTGGCACTACCTCTGCACCTATCTTCGAAAGAGTTGATGATGCCAAAAAGGGGGAGAAAAATAACTCTGAGGAAAATCTCTCAGTAACTTCTGCTGAAACATCTATCAAAGAAAAGGAAAAGGGAGGTGATGAAACCCTGAAAATTCAAGCAGATGATGAAGATACACAAATGAGGATCGATCAAAGTCATGTCAGGATAAAAGAGAAGGAGATGAAGAGTGCCACTAATGGTCCCAAAACCACTGCTGGTACAAAAAGGCAAACCACTGACAGTTCAATTATACTGCCTTGCTCATCTCAGCAACCACCTGTCAAAGTAACAGATGTTACGACAGCAGTGGTTTGCACAAATGCCTCTGCACCAAAACTGGTCTATGATAGAAAAAGAAGAAGAATGGCTTCAGTGAAAAATGATGCCATACCATTTTCACTTGTTGTCCAAACAAATCCAAAACCAGTTATCACCCATTCATCATCACAACAAATCAGCTTTGCTGAGTCACTCAAAGGTCAAAATCCAAAACGAAATATTCCTATGGAAACATCATATCCCTTAGAGTTGGCTGCAGTAAAAGGAGAGATGCTACAATTCTATACAGAAGCTGATCCATCCAAAAGAACCTTCCCATCTCTTCTTGGTTATAGAAATCCCAAAACCCTTGAGGATTATCTAAAACTAAAGACTAGACAAGCCAAAAACATAGCAAAAGAAGAAAGAAAAGGGAAAGGTAATACTTACTTAACAAGATGGAGCAGCATGAGCTAAGAAAAGTCAAGAAATCAGAAGAGTATGCAAAAAAGCTTAATGAGAAAATGACAAAAGAATCTCCAAAAGATGATCCTCAAAAGAAGCTAAGGGAAAATCTCATAAGATTTATCATGAAAGAAAAACCCTATCAAGCTGAGGAAGATAAGTTTAAGGAGTGGTCCATCCCAGCTCTCAAACAAGAAGCAGATAGAATTAATCGGATGAAGAAAGAACCTCAAATAAGACAGACTGCACCAGATTGGAAAGATGTTAAGAACCTAAGTGCAGATCTGGTCTTAGAAATAACCATTCAAGCCCTCTACCAAAAGAAGAGGCAGCTGCAGATGGATATGCAAGATCAGCAAATGGATGCTAACAAAAGTGAGCAGGCTATCACAAAGGAACCTTTTCCTGACTTGAATAAGGAATCTTTGAAGCCTTTAGCTAAATCTGAAGATCTTTTCCAAAGGCTTTCAAAAAGTTCACCTTTTCAATTCTCATCACAAATAACTCCTCTCCCAAGAAACCCATTGAACTCAAAAATACTAAAGTGGCTCTCTGATAAAAATACCCATGTATTGACTCTGCTCAGGTCCAATGGGAAAGTTGTGAGTTTATCAAGGAAGGATGTACTAAGCCTGTGTGTAGCTGACCTTCAAGATCTTTTGGAACTACAACTGTGCAGGGATGAGGATGATGAAGATTCCTTGAACTTTGAATCACAATTCAAAGAACAAATCAAGGAAAAACTGATGAGACATAAAGATCATGAATAAAGAAGAGTTTTGGCATCATCTGTTCTAGGGGGAGATTGTTGGGATTGAACCCTACAAAAGAACAGATGATAGAGAGACAAAACAGATCTGCTCTTTATGATCCAAGATAAACAGAGTTTAGATTCACTCCTTTCAAAGACGAGCTACCAAACCGCTGCTAGTGCTAACAACTGCCTTGCAACAAAGCTCTGCCAGTTATAAAGACTGTTGTATCACCAAACCTCGGATGGGTCAAAGATCTGCAAGAAGTTAAAGGTGTGCTGGAAGTCAAAGGTCTGATCATCCTTTGAAGAACATCTGCCAATATTTCATCAGAGTTTATGCCTATCATGTAACATCCGTCAAAAACCGGATTTACCAAACCCGCTCCGTTTATTAACCGAACAATCAGTTAAAAATTTCGTTGCGTATTTAATGCCCAAATTAATTTTAAACTATACATAATTAATAAGTATATTGGAATATATAATTTGTTTTTGAAAAACTGTTAAAAATAGTGGTTTAAAAATAAAAGGTTGCTGCCGGGTTTCGAACCCGGGTCAGTCAACCGGTTTCAGCAATGATTTAACACACACACACTCAACCACTGCGCCACTTGTGTTTCTTGTTAATTAATGGAAACAATTAATACATATTATAATTCTCGAATTCAAAACCGACGCGCCCAAAAGCAGTCGTCGGAAATCCCGACTATTTCGCCGAGATTGGACGGTTACTTCAGTTTTAACCGAAGCTTTAACTATGACATCGGTTATAACCGACGTCTGAACCTGTGACGCAAGTCATAACCGCCGGAAAACGTAATGACCGATGAATCAAGACGGAAATCGGACCAAATTCATCGATGTCCTGCCTTATAAATACCCCCTCAAACCTCTGCTAGCTTTTTCGCTCACAATCACACCTTTACCCGACGTAATTCCACTCGTCGGAAAATTTCTGCAACTCGCCGGAAAACCGAGCCTTTCACCTTTGAGCCTTACTGAACCCCCAGAGCTCATACCAAAGCCACCTACACTCACCTCAAGCTCGCTGAAGACCCTCTGCCGCAAGACACACGTCGCCGGAATAGTTTGCTGTCACCGGAGTTTCGCCGGCGAAACAGAGGAGCCACTGTTCGATATACCTTACGCTTAATCTTTCATTCTTTTTATTTATCTCACCTGTAATTAACCGCAACACACTAAAAGAACATGATTTAATCGACGAACCAGTCGGACTTTAGTTCTGGTTAAGTCCAACGAAGAAGACGAAGTTTCAGTTGTCTATATGTATAATTAAAATCAAGATATAACTCGGGTTAGACACACAGTCCAGCGGTGGACTGTGTGCACATAAAACACGCTTACGCCTCGAGTTCGATACTTGTCCCACGCACACTCGCCTTAATAAAAATGTTTCTTTTTATTGCTGAACCGGATTCATTTCACATAGATGTTAAGTTTAATAAAAATCGGAATAATAACCAAGATCTGTGTGAAAGTTTAATCACACGTCACGAGTTCGAGTCCGGACTACCGCACCGATCCAGACAATTATCAAACTCTTTATAAGGCAGAAATGAAATAATGTAGTTTGTATATAAGTATAATAATAATCATATTATTTAACAAGTTAGACACACAGTCCAGCGGTGGACTGTGTGTTAACTTAAACCACAGGTCCCGGGTTCGAGACCTGTGGAGCGCACCGAGTCGTTATGATTAAAATCTTTTTAAAAATAAATGATTTTTGGATTAATCTAATTAGTATATAAATTTAATTAAAAACAGAAATATTTCAGGTTAGACACGTAGCTCAGTTGGTAGAGCTGCGTGCACGCGTACGGGAGGTCTCGGGTTCGAGCCTCACCCAGCGCATACATACACACATACGAACCGGTCAACAGTCAAAGTCAATGGTCAACGGTCAACGGTCAAAAAGTCAACATTTTTTTATTTTTATTTATTTATTTTATTTAAAAATCAATTAAAAATACTCAAAAATAACATTTTTAAGGTTAGAAAATAGCCTTAAACTCACAAAAATACATCCAACAGTTCTACTAAAATTGATTAATAAAATCCGTTTACTTACCGAACCATTATGCTATTATCTAGGTTAGTTTCACTCGTAGTCAAAACCAACTTCGTGCGTATTCAACATCATCAACCGAACGCACCCAATGTGAGTGAATCTTACAACTCCCCTTTTTAATTACACGTTTTGGGTTGTGTCATGTGTCACAAAATTAACTCGTTTATTTAAACTTGTGCCATACCATATTGTGATCTAAACTTAGATTGTATACATTGTTTGTAGTTATGCATTTCACATTGTCAATTTATATGCAATTCATTCATTAGGCCCATCAGTTCCTCGTGGGAGACGAGTTGAGCAACGCGTGCCTCAAAACAAATCCATTATTGTTCGTGTGTGTATTATTTAGTTTATATTGTTTGTAGTTATGTATTTCATATTGTCAAGTATATGCAAATCATTCATTAGGCCCATCAGTTTCTCGTGAGAGACGAGTTGAGCAACGCGTGCCTCAAAACGATCCATTATTGTTCATGTGTGCATTATTTAATATTAATTGATTGGTGAATAAGTTTACATCTATTTTTACTCATGTGTGGTTGTGCACTTTATTTTACAATCAATTAAATAAACTTGTTCAAATGTTTTTCATAGGATTCACTCGCCAACTTTTTGTTGATCCAAAAACCATTTTTACACATGATACAGGTGAACAGGATGAAGCAAGGAAAACATAGGAAATGCCTTAGAAGAAAACAATGAAGCCTAGATTGATGTTTAGGACATGATGTAATTATGATTGCATATTTTCCATTAAAATGTATTAATGAATATGAAACGTTATAATAAATGTCATGAGCTTTGATGATAACCCAATCATGCCCCGATCACCTTTTCCGCTGCGGGTCGGGGTGTGACATATCAGTGGTTAGGATCATCAGTTCTTTGCTATCAGTGTTTAGGATAGGCAGTGGTTAGAGGTTGTTATTGTTGTTAGATGTCATTGTCAAGATGATGTCAGCATAGACTATCAGAGGTTAGGATTGTACTATAAAAAAACAGTGCTTGTACTCTTCTACTTAGCTTTTTCACACTTATACTATATTGTACAATCTTTTGAGTGTGTAGCTCGGTCTGAGGGGGAGTTTAGTGATTCATATATGTAAGTTACTTTGTAATCCTTTCAATATTTTAAGTAATGAAAACATGTTATGATGAAAACTCTTCTCTTGTTGATTGTGTTATAAAGTTTTAACTATTCTTCCGCTGCAAAGTTCTTCATGTTTTATCAGTTTGTTATCACTTTGGTTAAAACAATACAATCAATCCAAACTCAGATTCTAACAGTTTTGTAATGCTTCGCATTTTATACTTTCTTTATTTAGAAAGTGTATTTGTAATTCTATTTATGGAAACTTGTATTCATATCGTATTCGTATTTCAATTTCAACTTTTGGTAATCCGAGACTTTGATTGTAACGAAGTGTATACGTATTACATGCTTGTTATGCTTACAATCCAACCTTTATACGTAACTGACACTTTTTACACATGCAAACATTCGTACATACATTCTCGATACTTGATTTATATTTACACACGTTTATTATACTTGAAAATATGTTTGATATAAAAGTTTATGCTTGATATGTTAACAAATAAGAAGTTCAGGGGCCAAAATGGAAGAAAACAAACTTAGGCGGATAAAGAAGGCGCCGCGTCACGCAACGCCCTAGCCCTTAGGGCTACGCGTGACGCCAAGCTCCCTGATCCACAGAAAGTTGTTTCCTTTCAGCGGGTTGACCATATTTTCCACCATCCAACCTCACCAATCACCTTATAACTCCATTAAAACTCAAACCCTACTTCCCACTATAAAAGCAAGCCTCCATACTCTCATTTTCACTTTCCAAACTCATTACCACTCTCAAAACTCTCTCAAATCAGTTGCAAACATCCAAAAAGGCAGATTGTTCTAAGTGCTAAAGTGAGCACTTTACTTCATCTTCTTCATTTTTTTCTTCACTTCTTCTTCCTCTAAAAAGCTTGGAACACATCTGGGAGTGTTTCCACAGGTTTTCCATGGAAAACCAAGGTGGAACATCACCATTTTGAGGTCCAAACTTTCTATTTTGGAAGAAATCTATATTAACTTTTATTAAACTATCATTTTCTCATACAAACTTGTGTCTCTTATGCACCTAATTAAGACTATGATTAGGGAGCTTGCCCAAGGTTGTTCCATACAAAATCGAAGGTGTCAATTACCTCCAAACTTTCTGTTTTGTTAGGGTTTTAAACCCACAAGTGTTGAAACCATCCAAGCTTGTTTTTATGACAAGACTTGTGCTTGGTATGAGTGTGATTACTTGGAAGTCTTGGCTATCCTACCTTCAATCCACCACCTCACTTGATGATTTACAATTGCTATCCCAAGTAGTTTGTCAGCTTAAAAGTGACATAACCCTGTGTAGCCTCCGATACTTAGTTAACTCTTTCTATGTCGGTGTCGGCTCACCGGGTTAAAGATTACTTGGCTACTTGGTATAGTTATTAGTTGTACAATTTCATTTCACTCATGACCATCCGAATCATCCTTGTGATGATTTGTGTATTGGTGAATCATACAATGAGGTTAAATGGATGTTTATCATCCTACCTCCGTGCTTAACTTATATGACATCTATGATACTTATGATAGACTTAGCTTAGAACCATATTATATAACTATATATATAAATATATGAATACATAACTAAATCCTTGATGTTAATCAACATGATTACTTGTCGCGGTAGTAAGTTATATTTTCTAGGACTTAAGCCTCTCGTTATGATTCTAATGGGCAGTTCGACACATGAAATCACATCAACCCATACGGGACTTATAGTGTCAAAAACGAGTGGTTAAGTCTAGATGATTACTTTTGTGTATACATACTTTTGTACCTTACATTACGAATCCGAATCCTCCGTTATCAACCAATTACTCACACACCTACGTTTCCTCGTGTAGGGTAAGTCGGTGTTCCATCCTCCAACCTTTCAACTTTTCACGGAATTTACAAAGGAAGCTTTGCAAAACCGTGAGTAGACTCGAACACCCTTTTTACGCTTTACACTTTTGAGTGCAATATGTTTAACTCATCAAATTACACGCAATCACGCTTATACTTTATGAAAACACAAACAATCCAAATGCTAAAATACACGAAACATGATTTGTATTCTTGGATCATTCTTATGTGATTCGCTTGTAATTAACTTCGTACGAGCCTCCCCTTAACATGTATAGCGCTATAGGAGTAACACGCAACCCGTATTCTTGTGGTCATGTTAAGTCTTTAATTCTTGCGGTAATCTTTGGGTTGACTTGTAGAATTGCATGCCATGATACATTAATCTAGTTAGCTATTTTTGCCATGTGGATTCGTTAAAACCTTTTACTTATACCATATCAAAACTTGTGTGCTCGCCAATGCTTTTATGTTGAAGTATACTTTTTAACATGTTGCAGGTTGTTGATGTTGACTATGACGAAATCTAGTAGGGACGACACTAGAAACGCATTTAGAAATATTAGATTTTGTTATTTCATTATGTTAAACTTTGTTGTACTTTTCTTCTTTGTATTGTATTTGACAATTATTATCAATGAAATGAAATCAGTTTTGGATTAAATATTGTCGTAATTAGTGTTATGATGTCTCGAGCAATCTATTTACGTCTGCCCGATGATTCCGCCATCGGTTGGTGTGTGACAGTTGTGGTACCGCTGGTCGACGGTGGTGGTCGGGGGTGACGATAGTGGTGGTGGCGTCGGATAGTGGCGGTGGCAACGAATAGTGGCGGCAGTGGTGGGTAGTGGTGGTGGGCGATATTGGTGATAACGAGTGAGAGAGGAATGAAATGAAAAAAAAAACAAGTGGGTGGATGAAATGAATTTGAGGGAATGGAATGCCTTAAGTAATGAGTGATTCCATTACCTTGACTAACCAACCACACTTTTTTTCATTCCCTGGCACATGGTTGGTCCAACGTTTTTGAAGGCCTAAGCGAACTACAAACGCATGGCCCTATTGAATTCGTATAAAGAAAATCAACAACTCAACCTTTTTCCTATAATTAACCTGAGTAATGCCACTGAATTTAACAATATGAATCACCAATCGTCAATTCCCTTATTTGACTCTTGAATACTCGACACCTATAAAAATATCAATATAATCGCCAATACCAAATCAAAATTGCAAATATTATAGATTAAATCATTCAATTTGCAAAACTGATTATATATACACACAGATACACATTAGTAGATGATGAATAATTAGTGGTTAAGTTAAGTTTCTGCAATCGCGATTAAGATCAAGATTTGAAACATTTATAACTATAGCGATGATTACCCTTAATGTCAGCCCTAATTTTGCCCAATCCGCAATCCGTCTCACATTAGTTACTCAAAAGATGTTGCAAGTAACTGAGAGGTAGTGTGTTGCGTTGCTGATTATGGATTCTAGAATGAAGTGTGCGTGGAAAGTGTAGAGTCCTGGAGTAAAATCCTAAATTTTCTCTTTTACCCTAAATAAATAAATATAGATAATATTTATTAAAAAAATTCAAATAAAAAATATATTATTTTATTCCATAAATTTTATCATTTTATCGTTTACTATTTTGTTTCCCATTTATGTTTTTTTGTTATACCTTTATAAAGAGATTAATAAATTGAATTATAATAAAATAAGCATTTAAATAACTCATGGTTTCTACTAATGTTTTAGACTTTTAACGTAAAAATATAAATAAAAATACAAGTAATAGTAACCTATAGGAAAATAGTTTATGTTAACACTATAATAATCTATAATATATAATATTTTATAATAAAGAGTTGAGTTTATTTTAGAACTTTAAATAATTGGAAAACTTTCAGAACTCTTAAAAAATAATAAGTTTATTTATACAGTAGATTTTAAGAACTCTTAAGAAATAATAAGTTAATATTTAAAAAAACATTTATTCAACTTGTGTAATATATAGGTCAGTAATCAAGTTATATAATAATAATAATAATAATAATAATAATAATATATCATACATACATGTCAACGTACGTGTTTAAGATAATTTTCAAAATTCTTTTTTCCTTAAATTGTTTATTAACTAGTGTTATTACCTGCCACTTCGTGGCAGGGTTAAGTATACGATTAATAGGTTTTTGCGTTTCATATGCGGCAAACTCCACTATTATAGTTGATCCTCATATAATATAAATTATTTGAAACGTTAATATTATTAACCATTACAAAATCATTTCCGACTATATTATACTAATCTATATCTATAATATATCACCAGTCGTTTACCCGCGCGATGCTGCGGGTGGCGACAATTCGCAACGTGGTAATTGTTTTTGAGTCGAAGAAGCCCCCGGTTTATCCTCCGAGCTCCCAATAGGCTTAGATCCACGACCTTTGCCAGCTATCAAAGGGTTGGCGTTGGTGATTGGTGCAGCTGCTATAGTATCGGCCCATGAATCATCATCATCAATTGCAGCACTCGGGTTTGCATTTAGAGGCTTTGTACCCACTTTTGGAGGTGGGGTAGCAATTGAACCCCATAAGTCATCATCTGCATATTTTTCCAACGACAATGGGGGTTTTAGCTGCCCATAACCAGAAGGCATGTACCGATAGTGCGACATGGGTATGCGATTATCTAGTTAAGTCACTATAAGGTTCTCATTTGTATATGTAATTTTTTTGTATTGCATAAATAAAAAACCAAAATTAGTACATTTTAATATAATTGTGATTGTTTATTAAAACTAAACTAAGAAATACACATGCTAGGCTCATGTTGACATTAGCTTCTGACTATTATCTATCATACCAATTCCAGCTTCTAGGTTAGTATCGAGTTGTGTATGGTGCAAACAACAATAAGACTGCGTGTGGCACCCGTTAGCGCCTCGGTGAGCCACGTCAATGGCCAGGTGGCTCACAAGCACCACAACAGGGCGCCATGAGCGGTCTCGCGTGAGCGCTGGGGTGAGCGTGGTGGCCTGGCCGAGCGGATGTTTTGGGGGTGTAGAGCTTGGGCGAACGGAAGTTAACCATAACAAGCTCAAGTGAGAGGAGGCGTGAGCGGGCAAGGAGGCTCAAGTGAGAGGAGGCGTGAGTGGGCAAGGTGTTGAGTTGGCGTTTAGTCAGCGCCATGTGTCACAATATTAGGGGATGAATCCGGGTTGTCAAATAAGCCACAAAGGGTAGTCTAAAGGTTGAGTTTGGATACACATCCCACTAAAATAACAATTTATGCAAAAGTGGTAATAGTTTTTGACTTTGAATGTCATATTTGTAATTAGCTGCTTATATAACTGTTATAAAAATTAAACTACCTTACGAACTTAATCAATCAAAATTAATTTGTAATGAGCTGCTTATATAACTGTTACAAAAAATAAACTACATTACGAACTTATTCAATCAAAATAAATAAAGTTTTGTATCTGCAAGAGTCCATGTCAAATTACATTTAAAGGGTACTTCACCCAATTTTGACGCATTTTTATGCACCCATTTTAAAATTTGGACCCAAACTTAAAATCTTCACCGAATTTGTCCCCAAGTTCGGTCGCCTCTTTTTGGCCTCAAATCTTCTTTTCACTAAAAGCGAGCTCCGTTGCCACAAATTAATCATCTGCCATTCTTACCTAAGCACAATACTCTGCACTTAATAGCATTACTTGTTCCCAACCTATAAAACATAATGGAGAGGGAGATTCCAACCCAGTCATTTCCCTTATTTGCAAAATTGTAGTCAATAGTGAAGCCAGTCTTGTGGTTGCAATTAAGGGGGAGATTCCAACCCAATTATATGTAAACGGGTCAATTTAGGTTTCGCTTCATTAATAACTGATTAAATGAGTAATATGTTAGTAAAAATGTAATGGGTCAAAAATCGGATCAATAACCATTGCGGCTGTAAGAACCGCAATTACCGTGGCTGAATTTGTGGCATTGTTGAGCCCATTGATGTGGAGCTTTTTCAGCTTTTCTGAAACTCGAAAACCTTGAATCCGGTTTGAGATGTCTGCTTGCTTAGTGAGCAGCCCCTACTCCTTTTAAGATATCAACCATTTCTGTAACTTTCATGTTTTATTGCAATGTCAAGAGGCGTCTTGTATCAATCAGATAAATCTTTATGATAGAAACTACACAAGAACTAAAAGCTTTAAGATATGCACCTTAGACATCGCGTTAACCACTGCCAAACTAACACCGTGTAGTTCACTTGAGACTTTATAACTGATACTGGCCCCACCAAATGTTCCACCAGCATGCAAAATCGGCATAGTTAGATGTAAAGTTAGCAAGCAACTTATCACATCATTAATTCGGTTGGCTCACCGAAACAAACCTGTACAAAAATTGTTTACATTCAAAATAACTTCAATTAAGTCCAATAAATAAACATGCACAGAAAAAGCACCAGCAAATTAGAGTTGGTCCCTAATACAGTGATGAGTAAAAAACCTGAGAGGCATATTATTGGCTGAAATCAAGACCTCCGAAATTCAAGTAAAAAACCGTTATATGCATGCTCAAAATTCATTTTTTGGTTAAAGAAAGATGCCAGCATCAAAAAGGTTGTGAGAAAAGACCATGAAATATAGCATCTATGAAGTCTTATCAGGTAATAAGATCTTATGAGCATAATTCAAAGTTTTTGACAGTTTTAGTATATGGATTTGAAAAGAACCAACTATATAGAATAAGAAACAAAGAATATACAAATATAACCCATTGCCTTGGTCAAAGAGGTTTACCACAGCCAGATTGACCATAATAGAACAGAAATCCTTTCAGCGGAGCCATCCCAAACTTTTCATTTCTCAGGACATTCCATGGGATACTGAACAGTCTGCATAACAGTAAATAAAAATAATTTGAAATTTTGATACATTATGTGTAACAACTCCAAATTTTCGTTGTTAGAATTGTTTTTCTTTTATTTCCGTTGTACCCCGAGATTCGTTTATAAGAAAGTTATGTTAATTAATTATGTTTATTTACAATAATTATATCGCATCTAATCGATTATTAAACGCATCGCTAATTTGATCGCAAATCACAAGTAGTTATGCTACTATACGAGTTGTGTGGGTTATTGTTTAATAAACACTTGTGCCATCGCATCGCTTATCTCATCGCATCGCTTATCTCATCGCATCGCAAATCGCAGTTAACTATGTTGTTTTATGTTATTTATGTGTTATGTGTGTTTATGATTATGATTACACTCGCTATCGCATCGCTCTCACACGCTCGAATCGCTAAATAGCACTATTACATCACTTATAACGCTTAATATAACTATCTAATACGAGCCGAATCGCCGAACGAACTCGTAACGCGAAATAATCAAACAAAACTTGGCCATTAGGTCAAGTTCAGCCGAACTTGTATATAACAAGTTCGCCCGAACTTGCCTAACCCTCATAACTCATCCAAAACTGACAAGTCCGCCCGGACTTGTCTGGAAACTCAAGAGAAATAACAAGTTCGCCCGAACATGGTACAAGTTCGCCCGAACTTGCTGTCTGATCACCCATTCTCACCTCCACCTATAAATACTCAGCTCCGTTCTCTCATTTGAACTTGCTGCAAGTTCGCCCGTAGCTCCCCGAACCCGAAACCCTTTGTTTTCTAAGTAAGATTCAACCCGATTTCAAATACAATGACGTTCAACAGCGTTCTACGACGTTTTACAACGATTTTGCACAAGGCTTTGCCTTCGTTTTCATCAAATCTCTTCTGTTTACGAAATTCTTCATCTTTTATGAAAAACTTCTGTTTTCCACTCTGATCTATACTAGATCTAGGTAAAAACCTTTGAAAACATTGATTTTTACACCATTTTCGGACTAAATGACGTATGTTTCGTTCACTTTGGAGTGGAATGAGGCGTTGTCAAGCAAGATCTCAGATCCGGAAGCACAAGGACGAAATCGTCACTTTACACAAGCTGGACTAACCCGTATGAACCATCAAGTTCGCCCGGATTAGCCCGAGTTTCTGTAAAATGGCTAAACTCGCTCCAAAAGACCTCTCCAGCCTAAGTTTTACTCAGTGGCTTAAGGTTGGAGGGATGAGCACTCGATTTCCTCAGCAAACGACGCAAAAATGCACGATTTGGATGCCAAAACGGTCAAGTTCGCTCGGAATACACCAAATTCGCTCGAACTTGTCACCAGATTGGTGACTAAGTTCGCCCGAACTTGTCACCAGATTGGTGACTAAGTTCGCCCGAACTTGGTCTCCCACGTCAAATCTTCAAAAATGGCACAAGTTCGCCCGAACTCTGTCCAATTCTCAAGAGAATTAGACAAGTTCGCCCGAACTTGTCTTCCCCAGTTAGCAGACCTTACAAGTTCGCCCGAACTTGTATAATTTCCTTGGAAATTAGACAAGTTCACCCGAACTTGCCTCATAACTCAACAGGTTTCCCGAACTTGTCCTCTGCCCAATCCAAACTTAACCGTTTTAGCATTTCGAAAGACTGATGCACTTCTGTTCGCTTACAGGCTGATCCGGCGCTCTCCCCGACTCATCTCAGATCCCTAATCTCCCTAAAAACGCACCCACAGTGAGTATACTTGAACCCCTTTTACGCTTAAACGCACTTTTGGGTGTCACATATGTTCCCTATATCAAATCACATCACACGAATCTCAAATGATTATTCGCAACCCGCTGTTACATGATTATGCGTGAAATCTGTTGAATTGCATGTATTGCTTGATTGCTTGTACGCCACCCTTAACATGATAGTATACTAGAGGTTGACCCGCCACCCGGAGGCCCGGGGTTGTTAAGGCTCGCATTTTATTTCGCATTTATTTTCTCTTTTAGGATGTGGACTCTTTTAGAATGTACAGAACTTATTCACTGCAGGAACAGACCCAATAAATAGTACAGTGGAATGGGCAATAGCCGAACTCATTTGTCATCCACAAATACTAAAACAAGCCCAAAAGGAATTGGACATTGTAGTTGGTCAAAACCGGCTAGTAATCGAATTGGACCTAGGCTAACTAACAATCATCCAAGCCATTACAAAGGAGACATTTAGGCTCCACCCTCCATCCGCAATCGCGCTACCAAGAATTGCATCAGAGAGTTGTGAAGTTGATAGCTATCACATTTCTAAGGGATCCACGCTCCTTTTTAATTTGTGGGCAATTGCCCGTGACCCAAAGTTATGGACCGACCTGCTTGAATTCAAACCCACACGTTTTTGCGTGGAGGTGAAAAGTCCAATGTTGATATCCGAGGGAACGATTTTGAGGTCATACCATTTGGGGCTGGACGAAGGATGTGTGTCGGTATGAGCCTGGGGTTGAGAATGACCCAATTGCTTATAGCAACGTTGGTCCAAAGCTTTGATTGGGAATTGCCTAATGGGTTGGAGCCGGAGAAACTTAACATGGATGAATCCTATGGGCTAACCCTTGAGAAGGCTGAGCCCTTGAAGGTGCACCCAAAGCCGAGGCTAGCTCCTCACGTGTATTAAAGTGTCTAAGATCTACATGAAACATCCTAAATTTATGTGTGATATATTTGGAATATTTTTGTTTAGTATTATGATAATAAAACTCTAGTTTGTGGCGTGTTAAGATGAAACATCCTAAATTTATGTGTAATGTATTTGGAATATTTATGTTTGGTATTATGATAATAAAATTCCTGTATGTGACGAGTCAGCATATTAATTATTGTGAAATTTGGATTAAAATAGGCATTAAGGGACATTTGTGGTGAACTGAATACTCAATCAAATATCTAGAAACTAAAACTTGAAGCCATGTAACAGAAGAATAGGATTTCAATGTGTGAGTGTATTTTAGAGGATGAGAGCAAACTAGATAATTTCAAGGGTCTTCATTTGAAAATTGAAGGCCCAAATTCATTTCTAGTTTCTAGTATATATATTTTTTAATCTTCCCAAGTAAACAAAATCATCCAAAAATTCTCGGCAAGTATTCCTGCCACTCAAATCCCTACTTTCTAATTTTTTGAGTGAAATACGAAATTCTACAAATCGGTGTTATAATGTCTAGTAGTGTAGAACCATCATACAAGAAGATTTAAAGGTGTTTACAAATAGTTGATTCCAATTATGTAGCCAATTCAAGAAATTAGTTATTTGAATTCTTTGTGGTTTTGAACTCAAAGTCTAATCGTGGAAAATTGGTGGAAATCTCAAGGTATCCATAGGTCTCGAAACATCACATGTGATGTTTTTTAATTGTTTTTGAACGATAAGAAACGACGTGTCAATCACCGTGACATTGGGCGCTGTGGCCAAGGTCGACTACTCGACCGCCGCCAGCCCCTTGGCTCTCCCAGATGCGCGGAACCCGACCTCTACCCGCCCGAAGGCACGACAGTGAAATAATTGGTAAAACCTCGCCTTCCATCCAAGACGAACCGGTGTCACCCGTATTCGCCCTTCACCTGGATGGCGCAGAAAATAATGGTGAGAGTGGGAGTCGAACTTGGGTCACTAGGAATACCAAATCTTTCCCCAACCACTCCACCACAACCTGATTGGCTTTAATGTTCTTAATTAACTTGTATTTCTTTAGTTTTGGATACATGTTTTCTTCATGAATTCTAACCGAATTTAAACTATAGTGAGATTTTGGGTGAAATTTTGTGTTTAGTCCTCATTACTAGTATGGATTTAAATCAAAATATGTTGGCTAATTTTGAAAAGGGTATTTTGTCAAAAGAGACAAGAAACGAACAAATGGTGATTTGTCAAAAGAGACAAGAAACGAACAAATGGTGATCTAACAGAAAAAACATATAAATTCATAAAAAATAAATAAAGTTCGTGATATCACACACTTACGTAAAAATGCTAGACGAGGAAATGGAATGGAGGAACCTTAATGGAATGGGCGAATAATGGAATGGACAAAGGAATAAAATGGATCATTACCATTTCATGGTCTTGTTTGGTTACCATGTGGGGATTGAATGAATCATTGCCTTATGTTGTTCGGTGGCTGGAAATGACGAAGAAATAAATCGGCGATGGGTGGCGGTAATGGGTGGTGGGGGCGTCGATGGTTGGTGGTAGTGGGTGGAGACGGTGGTGGGTAGCGTTGGTCGATGGTCGGTGGCGGGTGGTTTCGGTGGTCGACGATGGAGGTGGCACTGATGGTCGATGGCGGAGGGTGGCGACGGTGGTCGACAATGACAGTGGTCTATGGTGGCACCGGTGGTTGATGGTGGAGGGTGGCGGAAGCTGTGGGTGGTGGTGGTCGGCGGCAATGGGCGGCGATGATCCGTGGTTGTTGGGATTGAACCCTACAAAAGAACAGACGATAGAGAGCCAAAATAGATCTCCTCTTTATGATCCAAAATAAACAGAGTTTAGATTCACTCCTTTCAAAGACTAGCTACCAAACCGCTGCTAGTTCTAACAATTGCCTTGTGACAAAGCTCTGCCAGTTATAAAGACTGTTGTATCACCAAACCTCGGATGGATCAAAGATCTGCTAGAAGTTAAAGGTCTGCTGGAAGTCAAAGGTCTGATCATCCTTTGAAGAACATCTGCCAATATTTCATCAGAGTTTATGCCTATCAGTGGTTAGGATCATCAGTTCTTTGCTATCAGTGTTTAGGATAGGCAGTGGTTAGAGGTTGTTATTGCTGTTAGCTGTCATTGTCAAGATGATGTCAGCATAGACTATCAGAGGTTAGGATTGTACTATAAAAAGACAGTGCTTGTACTGTTCTACTTAGCTTTTTCACACTTATACTGTATTGTACAATCTTTTATGTGTGTAGCTCGGTCTGAGGGGGAGTTTAGTGATTCATATATGTAAGTTACTTTGTAATCCTTTCAATCTTTTAAGTAATGAAAACATGTTATGATGAAAACTATTCTCTCGTTGATTGAGTTATAAAGTTTTAACTATTCTTCCGATGCAAAGTTCTTCATGTTTTATTAGTTTGTTATCATTTTGGTTAAAACAATACAATCAATCCAAACTCAGATTCTAACAATTGGTATCAGAGCTTGGTCATTCAAATTTGATATAATCGTCAATTTGACATAAGAAGATCAGCTCGATCTCATTGATATTGTGCTATTCTTAATTGTTGAAAACAGAGTCGAAATTGCGTAGAGATTTATGATTCAGTTGGTTCTATTGTTTGTCTTTGAGTCTATGTTGATTTCTGGGTTATTTGATCAAGAGGATACATATCAGTCTCATATGAATGACTTAGATGAACTTTTAAATCATAAATTCTTCAAAAGAACCATTGGAAGTCTATCAGATCTAATTGATTCACATATCACGAAATTTTCTACGAATTTTATAGTAGAAAATTCATGTTTATATCAGGTCTTGTATTGCTGTTCTGAATTATTGTTGAAGATAATACACCTTGAGTTTTACTTGTTTTTGATAGACAAAACTTAAGTACCTGCCTGAAGTAGAACCCAATTTTTAGAAAGGGAAGATACTTCCTCTGATAGTGAATCAAGAGGACTATGGATGATAACCAGTTCAAATCAGATTCAAGTGTCCTTGAAAACCTGTCCCTACAGGCAAAATAGTTGTACCATCTGAGATATTCAACCTCTGCCAAAGCTTGTAAAGTGTTTGTACACAAGGACGAGCATGTAAATGAAGCTTTGACTGAAAAAGGTTAAAATGTTATGTCATTAAAAAATCTCAGAAAAACATTTGAAATGGTCTGTCAAGACTAACCTTGCAAACTATCAAATTGTTATCAAACACATTGGCATCAGACATCACTTTGTGAGGGATTGCTATGAAAAAGGTCTGGATTCTTTACAACATGCCCATACCAAGGATCAACTAGCAGATGTGTTGACAAAAGCACTTGATGCTTCCACATCTGACAGCTTGATTTCTAGGCTTGGAATGCTAAACATGGATTAAAAACAAATATTCTTGTGATCCATGTGTAAATAGCAATGAAATGTTTTTAGAAAATCAGAAACTCATCCTTAAAAATAGTTAAAATTGAACTTTTCAATAAATCCTTAAAGTTTGTTCAAAGCTCTAATAGCCTAAAAACACTGTTGGATAGAAAACTCTATCCACTGATGTGAAACCTCTGATAGTATTAAACATTTGGTCACAACCACTAATAAGTTATTCTGTCAGTGGTTAGCCAAACAACTGTCTTCATTGTCCAACAGAGGTTACACGTGGACAGATGTTATTCGACAGTTGTTGCATCAGATGCCACGTCATCATCACTTTTCGAAAACTATATAAAACCCTATTTCATCCACAAACAGAGTTTTCACTTTTACTGTGCAATTTCAAAATCTCAAAATCATTTCATCTGATAATCATGGCACCCAAAGAGAAATCAACACAGGAACCATCGAAACACACTCTCAACATCAAAAACCCACATAATTATCTCTATACTCTTGAGAAGACGAATAAGAATACCGAGTTTCACGAAATCATTGATATACTGTCTTCCTCAAAGTACAAGACTCTGTTAACCTGTAATGCACCAATTTATCAAAATGCCCTTAGAGACTTCTGGGCAAATGCTGCGATTGAAAGTCTGAATCAAAAACCTTGGGCAATCACGTCAAAAGTGGGAGGGATTTTGGTTCCAATAACCCCACAAACCATCTTAGAGGTTTTTCAGATGAACGATCTAGAAGGTAAAACTTCTTTCCCTAAAAGTGAGTATCAAATTGCTTTGAAAAACAAAGGGTATACAGGAGATTTATCAAAAGTAACCATGAAAAAGGGAAAATTCCCACCTCCTATGAAATTTTTGTTTCCTACCCTGCTTACATGTATTTCCAATAAGACTACTGGTTTTGATGAAATACCATTAAAAATTCAATACTTGGGTTATGCTATTATATCTAAGACTGATAACAATTACTCACAAGTATTGTTTAATGATCTGGTAATAAATCTAGAAAATATGAAAAACAAAAGGGAAAATGCTTTTCTGCTATTTCCTAGGTTTTTAAGTTATTATTTAAAACAGAAAATCGCAAAAAAGAGTGCACATGTTCTTGTTCAAGGTGTGCATTTTCAAATAAATAGCTTATCATCTGAAACATATACTCGCCTTATGGCTACAGAGTCAAAAGTTTCAAAAACACATGCAGGGGAGCCTGAGCAAAATTTAGATGAGTCCACATCTGCTCCTCAGATTCTAGCTACTGAGCCCACTGCTCTTGGTGACAACAGCAGCAAAACCACTGATGTGCAACCCACACCAAAAACCTATAAAAAAACCAAAAAGAAACCTTCAAAACCCACCAAACCTATCAAAAAGGATCTTCTGGAAGATGAGATCCCAGAAGTTAATCCAGTGACAACACAAAAGTCACATAAAACCAGTGCTGCTATTTCCTCACAACAGATGGTAGAAAGATCTCCAACCAAAACCATAACTCCTCATGATTCCTCACAAAAGGAACATGTTGTAAGCACAGGGATCCCACAACTGATAACATCATCCTCATTTGAGAGTATGTTAAAATGTCCATCTCCCAGGACAAACCTGCTTTCCACACCACTTTCCACAATTCAAAACACTACACCCACCACATCACTGTTTGAAACCTTTGATAGTCAGTCACAAAAAGACGACTCTCACCAACACATCACTTAGAGCAAAACTTCCACAATGGCTGTGTCTGATAAAAATCAAATGGTTATCCCACAAACAGTTGAGGAGGCTACATCACTTGGATTTCATGAAATCCTTGTTGATAGTTCAATTGGAGCAGCTACTATAGATGTTGAATCCACTGATTTACATCTGGACAGTAGTTTCATATATAAGTCTCCTTTGAAGGCAACCACTGTTGAGGCTACCCAGGTTACCTCTGTCGCAGTGGGAAGACCCCAGTACCAAGAAAAAGGGGCATCTAAGGTTGAAGCAAATGATAAATCACATGCTCATGATACCCTAGATAAATCTACCACATTGGGTAGGAGCTCAGATGATCCTATTAACTTAGGAGATGAGCTAAAACATAAGGAATTGACGGATAAAGTCACAAAGATTGAGGCATCAGTGGGAGATATCTGCAATAGATGTTACACTCTGCAAAATCTCGAAACACTGCTCAATCCTCTGCTCAAGCCACAAGAATTGCCACACAAGTGTATCCTTTGCTTCAACAACACCTTCAGCATACTAATCAGTTATATCATTAAAAAGTACATACATACAAAGAAGAAGTTAAGGCAAGGTATAAAGACACACAGGAAGAGATTAAAGAGATCAAGAAAATTCTCATTCCTGGCACTACCCCTGCACCTATCTTCGAAAGAGTTGATGATGCCAAAAAGGGGGAGAAAAATAACTCTGAGGAAAATCTCTCAGTAACTTCTGCTGAAACATCTGTCAAAGAAAAGGAAAAGGGAGGTGATGAAACCCTGAAAATTCAAGCAGATGATGAAGATACACAAATGAGGATCGATCAAAGTCATGTCAGGATAAAAGAGAAGGAGATGAAGAGTGCCACTGCTGGTCCCAAAACCACTGCTGGTACAAAAAGGCAAACCACTGACAGTTCAATTATACTGCCTTGCTCATCTCAGCAACCACCTGTCAAAGTAACAGATGTTACGACAGCAGTGGTTTGCACAAATGCCTCTGTACCAAAACTGGTCTATGATAGAAAAAGAAGAAGAATGGCTTCAGTGAAAAATGATGACATACCATTTTCACTTGTTGTCCAAACAAATCCAAAACCAGTTAATACCCATTCATCATCACAACAAATCAGCTTTGCTGAGTCACTCAAAGGTCAAAATCCAAAACGAAATATTCCTATGGAAACATCATATCCCTTAGAGTTGGCTGCAGTAAAAATAGAGATGCTACAATTCTATACAGAAGCTGATCCATCCAAAAGAACCTTCCCATCTCTTCTTGGTTATAGAAATCCCAAAACCCTTGAGGATTATCTAAAACTAAAGACTAGACAAGCCAAAAACATAGCAAAAGAAGAAAGAAAAGGGAAAGGTAATACTTACTTAACAAGATGGAGCAGCATGAGCTAAGAAAAGTCAAGAAATTAGAAGAGTATTCAAAAAAGCTTAATGAGAAAATGACAAAAGAATCTCCAAAAGATGATCCTCAAAAGAAGCTAAGGGAAAATCTCATAAGATTTATCATGAAAGAAAAACCCTATCAAGCTGAGGAAGATAAGTTTAAGGAGTGGTCCATCCCAGCTCTCAAACAAGAAGCAGATAGAATTAATCGGATGAAGAAAGACCCTCAAATAAGACAGACTGCACCAGATTGGAAAGATGTTAAGAACCTAAGTGTAGATCTGGTCTTAGAAACAACCATTCAAGCCCTCAACCAAAAGAAGAGGCAGCTGCAGATGGATATGCAAGATCTGCAAATGGATGCTAACAAAAGTGAGCAGGCTATCACAAAGGAACCTTTGCCTGACTTGAATAAGGAATCTTTGAAGCCTTTAGCTAAATCTGAAGATCTTTTCCAAAGGCTTTCAAAAAGTTCACCTTTTCAATTCTCATCACAAATAACTCCTCTCCCAAGAAACCCATTGAACTCAAAAATACTAAAGTGGCTCTCTGATAAAAATACCCATGTATTGACTCTGCTCAGGTCCAATGGGAAAGTTGTGAGTTTATCAAGGAAGGATGCACTAAGCCTGTGTGTAGCTGACCTTCAAGATCTTTTGGAACTACAACTGTGCAGGGATGAGGATGATGAAGATTCCTTGAACTTTGAATCACAATTCAAAGAACAAATCAGGGAAAAACTGATGAGACATAAAGATCATGAATAAAGAAGAGTTTTGGCATCATCTGTTCTAGGGGGAGATTGTTGGGATTGAACCCTACAAAAGAACAGATGATAGAGAGACAAAACAGATCTGCTCTTTATGATCCAAGATAAACAGAGTTTAGATTCACTCCTTTCAAAGACGAGCTACCAAACCGCTGCTAGTGCTACAACTGCCTTGCAACAAAGCTCTGCCAGTTATAAAGACTGTTGTATCACCAAACCTCGGATGGGTCAAAGATCTGCAAGAAGTTAAAGGTGTGCTGGAAGTCAAAGGTCTGATCATCCTTTGAAGAACATCTGCCAATATTTCATCAGAGTTTATGCCTATCAGTGGTTAGGATCATCAGTTCTTTGCTATCAGTGTTTAGGAGAGGCAGTGGTTAGAGGTTGTTATTGTTGTTAGATGTCATTGTCAAGATGATGTCAGCATAGACTATCAGAGGTTAGGATTGTACTATAAAAAAACAGTGCTTGTACTGTTCTACTTAGCTTTTTCACACTTATACTATATTGTACAATCTTTTGAGTGTGTAGCTCGGTCTGAGGGGGAGTTTAGTGATTCATATATGTAAGTTACTTTGTAATCCTTTCAATATTTTAAGTAATGAAAACATGTTATGATGAAAACTCTTCTCTTGTTGATTGTGTTATAACGTTTTAACTATTCTTCCGCTGCAAAGTTCTTCATGTTTTATCAGTTTGTTATCACTTTGGTTAAAACAATACAATCAATCCAAACTCAGATTCTAACAGTTTTGTAATGCTTCGCATTTTATACTTTCTTTATTTAGAAAGTGTATTTGTAATTCTATTTATGGAAACTTGTATTCATATCGTATTCGTATTTCAATTTCAACTTTTGGTAATCCGAGACTTTGATTGTAACGAAGTGTATACGTATTACATGCTTGTTATGCTTACAATCCAACCTTTATACGCAACTGACACTTTTTACACATGCAAACATTCGTACATACATTCTCGATACTCGATTTATACTTACACACGTTTATTATACTTGAAAATATGTTTGATATAAAAGTTTATGCTTGATATGTTAACAAATAAGAAGTTCACGGGCCAAAATGGAAGAAAACAAACTTAGGCAGATAAAGAAGGCGCCGCGTCACGCAACGCCCTAGCCCTTAGGGCTACGCGTGACGCCAAGCTCCCTGATCCACAAAAAGTTGTTTCCTTTCAGCGGGTTGGCCATATTTTCCACCATCCAACCTCACCAATCACCTTATAACTCCATTAAAACTCAAACCCTACTTCCCACTATAAAACCAAGCCTCCATACACTCATTTTTACTTTCCAAACTCATTACCACTCTCAAAACTCTTTCAAAGCAGTTGCAAACATCCAAAAAGGCATATTGTTCTAAGTGCTAAAGTGAGCACTTTACTTCATCTTCTTCCTTTTTTTCTTCACTTCTTCTTCCTCTACAAAGCTTGGAACACATCTGGGAGTGTTTCCACAGGTTTTCCATGGAAAACCAAGGTGGAACATCACCATTTGAGGTCCAAACTTTCTATTTTGGAAGAAATCTATATTAACTTTTATTAAACTATCATTTTCTCATACAAACTTGTGTCTCTTACGCACCTAATTAAGACTATGATTAGGGAGCTTGCCCAAGGTTGTTCCATACAAAATCGAAGGTTCAATTACCTCCAAACTTTCTGTTTTGTTAGGGTTTAAACCCACAAGTGTTGAAACCATCCAAGCTTGTTTTTATGACAAGACTTGTGCTTTGGTATGAGTGTGATTACTTGGAAGTCTTGGCTATCCTACCTTCAATCCACCACCTCACTTGATGATTTACAATTGCTATCCCAAGTAGTTTGTTAGCTTAAAAGTGACATAACCCTGTGTAGCCTCCGATACTTAGTTAACTCTTTCTATGTCGGTGTCGGCTCACCGGGTTAAAGATTACTTGGCTACTTGGTATAGTTATTAGTTGTACAATTTCATTTCACTCATGACCATCCGAATCATCCTTGTGATGATTTGTGTATTGGTGAATCATACAATGAGGTTAAATGGATGTTTATCATCCTACCTCCGTGCTTAACTTATATGACATCTATGATACTTATGATAGACTTAGCTTAGAATCATATTATATAACTATATATATAAATATATGAATACATAACTAAATCCTTGATGTTAATCAACATGATTACTTGTCGCGGTAGTAAGTTATATTGTCTAGGACTTAAGCCTCTCGTTATGATTCTAATGGGCATTTCGACCCATGAAATCACATCAACCCATACGGGACTTATAGTGTCAAAAACGAGTGGTTAAGTCTAGATGATTACTTTTGTATACATACTTTTGTACCTTACATTACGAATCCGAATCCTCCGTTATCAACCAATTACTCACACACCTACGTTTCCTCGTGTAGGGTAAGTCGGTGTTCCATCCTCCAACCTTTCAACTTTTCACGGAATTTACAAAGGAAGCTTTGCAAAACCGTGAGTAGACTCGAACACCCTTTTTACGCTTTACACTTTTGAGGGCAATATGTTTAACTCATCAAATTACACGCAATCACGCTTATACTTTATGAAAACACAAACAATCCATTATACATGCTAAAATACACGAAACATGATTTGTATTCTTGGATCATTCTTATGTGATTCGCTTGTAATTAACTTCGTACGAGCCTCCCCTTAACATATATAGCGCTATAGGAGTAACACGCAGCCCGTATTCTTGAGGTCATGTTAAGTCTTTAATTCTTGCGGTAATCTTTGGGTTGACTTGTAGAATGGCATGCCATGATACATCAATCTAGTTAGCTATTTTTGCCATGTGGATTCGTTAAAACATTTTACTTACTTATACCATATCAAAACTTGTGTGCTCGCCAATGCTTTTATGTTGAAGTATACTTTTAAACATGTTGCAGGTTGATGATGTTGACTATGACGAAATCTAGTAGGGACGACACTAGAAACGCATTTAGAAATATCAGATTTTGTTATTTCATTATATATTTTTCTTCTTTGTATTGTATTTGACAATTATTATCAATGAAATGAAATCAGTTTTGGATTAAATATTGTCGCAACTAGTGTTATGATGTCTCGAGCAATCTATTTACGTCTGCCCGATGATTCCGCCATCGGTTTGTGTGTGACAGTGGTGGTACCGCTGGTCGACGGTGGTGGTCGGGGGTGATGATAGTGGTGGTGGCGTTGGATAGTGGCGGTGGCAACGAATAGTGGCGGCAGTGGTGGGTAGTGGTGGTGGGCGATATTGGTGATAACGAGTGAGAGAAGGAATGAAATGAAAAAAAAAACAAGTGGGTGGATGAAATGAATTTGAGGGAATGGAATGCCTTAAGTAATGAGTGATTCCATTACCTTGACTAACCAACCACACTTTTTTTCATTCCCTGGCACATGGTTGGTCCAACGTTTTTGAAGGCCTAAGCGAACTACAAACGCATGGCCCTATTGAATTCGTATAAAGAAAATCAACAACTCAACCTTTTTCCTATAATTAACCTGAGTAATGCCATTGAATTTAACAATATGAATCACCAATCGTCCAATCCCTTATTTGACTCTTGAATACTCAACACCTATAAAAATATCAATATAATCGCCAATACCAAATCAAAATTGCAAATATTATAGATTAAATCATTCAATTTGCAAAACAATTATATATACACACAGATACACATTAGTAGATGATGAATAATTAGTGGTTACGTTAAGTTTCTGCAATTGCGATTGAGATCAAGATTTGAAACATTTATAACTATAGCGATGATTACCCTAATTTTGCCCAATCCGCAATCCGTCTCACATTAGTTACTCAAAAGATGTTGCAAGTAACTGAGAGGTAGTGTGTTGCGTTGCTGATTATGGATTCTAGAATGAAGCGTGCGTGGAAAGTGTAGACTCATGGAGTAAAATCCTAAATTTTCTCTTTTACCCTAAAAAATAAATATAGATAATATTTATTAAGAAATTTCAAATAAAAAATAAATTATTTTATTCCATAAATTTTATCATTTTATCGTTTACTATTTTGTTTCCCATTTATGTTTATTTTTTCTTATATCTTTATAAAGAGATTAATAAATAGAATTATAATAAAATAAGCATTTAATAACTCATGGTTTCTACTAATGTTTTAGACTTTTAACGTAAAAATATATATAAAATACAAGTAATAGTAACCTATAGGAAAATAGTTTATGTTAACACTATAATAATCTATAATATATAATCTTTTATAACAAAGAGTTGAGTTTATTTTAGAACTTTAAATAATTGGAAAACTTTCAGAACTCTTAAAAAATAATAAGTTTATTTATACAGTAGATTTTAAGAACTCTTAAGAAATAATAAGTTAATATTTAAAAAAAAACATTTATTCAACTTGTGTAACATATAGGTCAGTAATCAAGTTATATAATAAAATAATAATAATAATAATAATAATAATAATAATAATAATAATAATAATAATATATCATACATACATGTCAACGTACGTGTTTAAGATAATTTTCAAAATTCTTTTTTTTCCTTAAATTGTTTATTAACTAGTGTTATTACCTGCCACTTCGTGGCAGGGTTAAGTATACGATTAATAGTTTTTTGCATTTCATATGCGGCAAACTCCACTATTATAGTTGATCCTCATATAATATAAATTATTTGAAACGTTAATATTATTAACCATTACAAAATCATTTCCGACTATATTATACTAATCTATATCTATAATATATCACTAGTCGTTTACCCGCGCGATGCTGCGGGTGGCGACAATTCGCAACGTGGTAATTGTTTTTGAGTCGAAGAAGCCCCGGTTTATCCTCCGAGCTCCCAATAGGCTTAGATCCACGACCTTTGCCAGCTATCAAAGGGTCGGCGTTGGTGATTGGTGCAGCTGCAATAGTATCGGCCCATGAATCATCATCATCAATTGCAGCACTCGGGTTTGCATTTAGAGGCTTTGTACCCACTTTTGGAGGTGGGGTAGCAATTGAACCCCATAAGTCATCATCTGCATATTTTTCCAACGACAATGGGGGTTTTAGCTGCCCATAACCAGAAGGCATGTACCGATAGTGCGACATGGGTATGCGATTATCTAGTTAAGTCACTATAAGGTTCTCATTTGTATATGTAATTTTTTTGTATTGCATAAATAAAAACCAAAATTAGTACATTTTAATATAATTGTGATTGTTTATTAAAACTAAACTAAGAAATACACATGCTAGGCTCATGTTGACATTAGCCTCTGACTATTATCTATCATACCAATTCCAGCTTCTAGGTTAGTATCGAGTTGTGTATGGTGCAAACAACAAAAAGACTGCGTTGTGGCACCCGCTAGCGCCTCGGTGAGCCACGTCAATTACCGTGGCTGAATTTGTGGCATTGTTGAGCCCATTGATGTGGAGCTTTTTCACCTTTTCTGAAACTCGAAAACCTTAAATCCGGTTTGAGATGTCTGCTTGCTTAGTGAGCAGCCCCTACTCCTTTTAAGATATCAACCATTTCTGTAACTTTCATGTTTTATTGCAATGTCAAGAGGCGTCTTGTATCAATCAGATAAATCTTTATGATAGAAACTACACAACAACTAAAAGCTTTAAGATATGCACCTTAGACATCGCGTTAACCACTGCCAAACTAACACCGTGTAGTTCACTTGAGACTTTATAACCGATACTGTCCCCACCAAATGTTCCACCAGCATGCAAAACCGGCATAGTTAGATGTAAAGTTAGCAAGCAACTTATCACATCATTAATTCGGTTGGCTCACCGAAACAAACCTGTACAAAAAATGTTTACATTCAAATAACTTCAATTAAGTCCAATAAATAAACATGCACAGAAAAAGCACCAGCAAATTAGAGTTGGTCCCTAATACAGTGATGAGTAAAAAACCTGAGAGGCATATTATTGGCTGAAATCAAGACCTCCGAAATTCAAGTAAAAAACCGTTATATGCATGCTCAAAATTCATTTTTTGGTTAAAGAAAGATGCCAGCATCAAAAAGGTTGTGAGAAAAGACCATGAAATATAGCATCTATGAAGTCCTATCAGGTAATAAGATCTTATGAGCATAATTCAAAGTTTTTGACAGTTTTAGTATATGGATTTGAAAAGAACCAACTATATAGAATAAGAAACAAAGAATATACAAATATAACCCATTGCCTTGGTCGAAGAGGTTTACCACAGCCAGATTGACCATAATAGAACAGAAATCCTTTCAGCGGAGCCATCCCAAACTTTTCATTTCTCAGGACATTCCATGGGATACTGAACAGTCTGCATAACAGTAAAAAAAATAATTTGAAATTTTGATACATTATGTGTAACAACTCCAAATTTTCGTTGTTAGAATTGTTTTTCTTTTATTTCCGTTGTACCCGAGATTCGTTTATAAGAAAGTTATGTTAATTAATTATGTTTATTTACAATAATTATATCGCATCTAATCGATTATTAAACGCATCGCTAATTTGATCGCAAATCACAAGTAGTTATGCTACTATACGAGCTGAGTGGGTTATTGTTTAATAAACACTTGTGCCATCGCATCGCTTATCTCATCGCATCGCTTATCTCATCGCATCGCAAATCGCAGTTAACTATGTTGTTTTATGTTATTTATGTATTATGTGTGTTTATGATTATGATTACACTCGCTATCGCATCGCTCTCACACGCTCGAATCGCTAAATAGCACTATTACATCACTTATAACGCTTAATATAACTATCTAATACGAACCAAATCGCCGAACGAACTCGTAACGCGAAATAATCAAACAAAACTTGGCCATTAGGTCAAGTTCGGCCAAACTTGTATATAACAAGTTCGCCCGAACTTGCCTAACCCTCATAACTCATCCAAAACTGACAAGTCCGCCCGGACTTGTCTGGAAACTCAATAGAAACAACAAGTTCGCCCGAACTTGCTGTCTGATCACCCATTCTCACCTCCACCTATAAATACTCAGCTCCATTCTCTCATTTGAACTTGCTGCAAGTTCGCCCGGAGCTCCCCAAACCTGAAACCCTTTGTTTTCTAAGTAAGATTCAACCCGATTTCAAATACAATGACGTTCAACAACGTTCTACGACGTTTTACAACGATTTTACACAAGGCTTTGCCTTCGTTTTCATCAAATCTCTTCTGTTTACGAAATTCTTCATCTTTTTATGAAAAACTTCTGTTTTCCACTCTGATCTATACTAGATCTAGGTAAAAACCTTTGAAAACATTGATTTTTACACCATTTTCGGACTAAATGACGTATGTTTCGTTCACTTTGGAGTGGAATGAGGCGTTGTCAAGCAAGATCTCAGATCCGGAAGCACAAGGACGAAATCGTCACTTTACACAAGCTGGACTTACCCGTATGAACCATCAAGTTCGCCCGGATTAGCCCGAATTTCTGTAAAATGGCTAAACTCGCTCCAAAAGACCTCTCCAGCCTAAGTTTTACTCAGTGGCTTAAGGTTGGAGGGATGAGCACTCGATTTCCTCAGCAAACGACGCAAAAATGCACGATTTGGATGCCAAAACGGTCAATTTCACTCGGAATACACCAAGTTCGCTCGAACTTGTCCCCAGATTGTGACTAAGTTCGCCCAAACTTGGTCTCCCACGTCAAATCTTCAAAAATGGCACAAGTTCGCCTGAACTCTGTCCAATTCTCAAGAGAATTAGACAAGTTCGCCCGAACTTGTCTTCCCCAGTTAGCAGCCCTTACAAGTTCGCCCGAACTTGTATAATTTCCTTGGAAATTAGACAAGTTCGCCCGAACTTGTATAATTTCCTTGGAAATTAGACAAGTTCACCCGAACTTGCCTCATAACTCAACAGGTTTTCACAAGTTCGCCCGAACTTGTATGGAAATATACAAGTTCGCCCGAACTTGTCCTCTGCCCAATCCAAATTTAACCGTTTCAACATTTCGAAAGACTAACGCACTTCTGTTCGCTTACAGGCTGATCCGGCGCTCTCCCCGACTCATCTCAGATCCCTAATCTCCCTAAAAACGCACCCATAGTGAGTATACTTGAACCCCTTTACGCTTAAACGCACTTTTGGGTGTCACATATGTTCCCTATATCAAATCACATCACACGAATTTCAAATGATTATTCGCTACCCGCTGTTACATGATTATGCGTGAAATCTGTTGAATTGCATGTATTGCTTGATTGCTTGTACGCCACCCTTAATATGATAGTATACTAGAGGTTGACCCGCCACCCGGAGGCCCGGGGTTGTTAAGGCTCGCATTTTTATTTCGCATTTATTTTCTCTTTTAGGATGTGGACACTTGTTCGCATGTCTCGATCAATCGCGGTTTGTTAGTTTACTTGAATCTAGTAGTTACATAGTTCACATCTCTTACGTATGTCATGCGTGTATGCTAAACACTTTTATATCTATTATGTACGCAAAACCTGTATGCTCACCCTTACTTAATTGTATTGACGTTTTATTTTAACATATGTGGCGGGTTGAGGATTATGCTTTGGATGCTTAGTTGTTAGGTACTGTTTAGAAATTATGTAATAAATCTAGGGGAGATCGAATCGGATTTATGTTTAAGGGATTATTTTGAAATGTAATGATTATTTGAAGATTGTATGAGTTTAATAGTATGGGATATTAGATGTTGATTATTGTTTTTGAAATAATCGTTATGGAATCTCTTGATCAATCTCATTTGCCTAGTGCCACTACCCCGATGTTTCCGCCATCGGTTGGGGTGTGACATTATGATAGACAAAAGGTGTTGTATATATCAATATTAATACCTCTTGTAGCTCTCGTTTAGCATTCTACTCGAAGCCGCCAATGTCTTCCCATCTTACATTGGGCACTTCCACAATAGTGTCATGAAGTGTAGAAGAATTGCTAAGCTAACAACATGAAATAAACAACAACAATCATATAATCAGTATTGAAGAAAACAAAACAAAAGTCAAAAACTATTAACTGAGCCAGATTGAAGATAAAATGCATACAGCCTCAACAATGTAGTCATATTTATGAAAGTTATTACGACATGTTTACGCAACAGAGACCATGTAACGCCCCGAGTTTTCATACTTTCTATTTATAGCAAGCTCGTGTTGTATTTCTATTTTCGGAAAGCATTGTATCTCGTATTCGAATTGTCATTGTAATCGTTTTATTCTGAGACTTGTATCATAATGAGAAACTATTATTCTATTCATGTTGTGTTATTCATAATAATTTTATACTTATACTTATTTATACATGTGAAGCGTATTCGTGATATTCATAATCGTATGACAATTTACAAAACGTGATAATTATAATTATTCGAGACTTATACATAAACTCCTATAATTAGTCATATCCATCATGCACTTACATACTGTAACATTTGTATAAATCGGGTCTCCAAAACCCGCTCCGTTTTGTAATCAAATACCAAGTTATGAAATTACATTAAGTATTTATGAGTATTTTGAGTTTAAACGTTACATAATTAATATATAAACTAAACTATAAAAATTATATTTGATAAAAAGTTAAAATAAAATAAATAAAAAACATTTGTAGCTGACCGGACTCGAACCCGGGTCAACTGCCTCCAACAACCTATCAACCAATCCTTTAACCACTCCGCCACCAATTGTTTTCTGTTAACATTAGGAAAACAATTGAGTTTTATGCGCAAACACAAATTAACGGTTAATGATATCTGAATAACGGAAATCGGTAAACCGAATCGCCAAACCAGTTTTGGTTCGTTTAGCTGTCTTATAACCGATGAATATCGGTCTCTAAGTAAGTTCAAATTGAATGAACTTCAAGTTTCGGGTTTTGAAACCGAAAGGCATTCAAACTCCAAATAATTCAGGTTCCAATCATTTATGCGATTCAGAACCGTCTCAAATACACTCCAATTCCTTTTCGTCGCGTTTTCAAGTCTTTTGAGCACAAAAAAAACTGTCGCCGGAATTCTCTGCAAATCTCGCCGGAAAACCGGGTTCAACACAAATCAGTAAGATTTTCCTCTATTGCTGTTTCAATCTGTTGTTAGGACTCTACTAACATTAACCCGTCACTCAAAATCAGTCACAGAAGACTTTGCTGGATTTTCTGGGTTCGTCGGAGAAATTCTGGAATTCGCCGGAAATTCGCTAGTTAACGGTAAACACATTCAATCGTGCTAATAATCCATGTACTCTGGTTCAATTTCAAATCTAATTCTTTAATTCTGTTGTTAGACCCTCTCAGCCGAAGGTTCAAAAACAGAGTTGCCTGTTCTCGCCGGATTTCCTGAAGAAGACGACCTGTCCGGTATTTCCTTTCCCCAAACTGTTCGGTTTGTACATTCAAACTAGTAGTCATGTTATTTAAGTAGTTAGACCATGAACCAGTTGTCTGAGTAAAAACCGGTAATCGTAGTGAAGAAGACGTCTAAAAACGGGATAAGAGTAAATAAAATTCGGATAATTAACGGGTTAGACACACAGTCCAGCGGTGGACTGTGTGCAAAGTTTATATACAAGTCCCGAGTTCGATCCTTACTACACACACACTCTGCGTAATAACATTCCTTTTTATTTATGAACTAACCGGGTTAGAGTGGGTAGTTGTTAAGTATAATATAAATCAAGAATATAACCGGGTTAGACACACAGTCTAGCGGTGGACTGTGTGCAAAATAAACTACACGTCGCGCGATCGAGTCCCGTCACAAGCACCGGTTCAATGAGATTAAAACGTTTTGCAAAATAAAGGAATTTTCGGTAAATTCGAATAAGTGTATAAATATAATTAAAACTGGATTCTAACGGGTTAGTCACGTAGCTCAGTTGGTAGAGCTACGTGCGCGTGAACGGAAGGTCACCGGTTCGAATCCCGCTTGGCGCAAGTATTACCGCTGACCGGACCGGTCAACGGTCAACGGTCAAACAGTAAAAAAATATTATTTTTTTTTTTAATATTTATTTGTTTAATTTAAATTAAAAATCAATTAAAAATACTTAAAAATAATATTTTTAAGGATAGAAAATAGCCATAAACTCACAAAAATATATCTAAAAATCCCATTAAAATCTTTAATAAAATCCATCCATTTAATATATTTTTCCCATTATTATTTAGGTTAGTGATTCCTCGTTGACTCGCTTCGTCTAAATCGTGCGCATCTCACCAACTCAAATCCAACGCACCCAATGTGAGTGAACCCTTCAAATTCCCCGTTTTAATCACGTTTTTGGGGTGTATCATGTGTCTTGTTCATTTACATATTTATACTAAGTTATTGTGCATATATCATATCATGACATGTGTGTTAGTTGTTGCTGTTAAGTAGTTATTATTGTTTGCAAATTATTATTTCAGTACATGCAATTGCCGAGGCTGTAGCTCCCCACCCATCGAGGTTGAGTTTGATCCCCATTTTATTATGTGGTTGATCAGGGCGTGCCCGCACGATCGGCTCCGTTTGATTGAGCCTTGATCGGTCATTTTATTTTACATTTCAATACATGCAATACGCTCGGCTCCGTTTGATTGAGCCTTGAGTGCACAGTTCAATTTACATTTCCAGTTCATGCAATACGTTCGGCTCCGTTTGATTGAGCCTTGAGCGCACAGTTCAATTTACATTTCCAGTTCATGCAATACGATCGGCTCCGTTTGATTGAGCCTTGATCGCACAGTTTATTTATGTCAATTATTATGTGATGTTGGTATGTTCATATATGCTATCGATTGTTAATGTATGTTATAATTGTACTGATGTTTGCCAATGTTTGATTTCATACATGTGCTCTTTTATGATTATGCATAATATTTTATTGATAAACTAACCAGAAAATTATTATCAAATGTTTATCTATAAGGTTCACTCGCCAACTTATGTTGACCCAAAAACCTCCCATTTTTACACATGATACAGGTGAACCAGCAGCAGCTAGGAACCCATAGGACCTGGATTAGAAGAAATAAAACGATTTAGTATTTGGATTATCATGTTTGGCTATTTTCCTTTGTAGTGAATGAACATGTTTGGATGTTTGAGAAATGTAACTTTGACTTCATTTAATTATGACACATAATAGTAAATGTCATGTGCTTTGGTGATAACCCAATTATGCCCCGACTCTTAATTCCGCTGCGGGTCGGGGTGTGACAGATTGGTATCAGAGCAATGACTATAGGGATATAGGATAGGTTATTAGACCCTTAGAGCCTATACTATAGTCGATTAGAAACTTACAAGAATTTTTTTGTGTTATATGCCAAATTTCATGATGTTTATATGTTTATGTTAAATGTTACATTTGATGTTGTTCAAGCATGTTCATAAGTATGTATTATCAAATAATGCCTATCATGAAATCGTATGATCATAACATATCACATCCATGCAAGCACACACCACATCATGATTGATTTTACAATGATTTTCGTGTTTTCAAATCTCATCAAAGTGAGTTCTCATGACGGGCATGTAGTAACTGGAAGGGTACTAGTACCGGTAGTCGGAACGTCCTGTCTAGGCTGGCATTCGTATAAATCCAAAATAAAGGACCAGTTTGCCTACCTGGGGACTAACGATGAGAGTGCGAAATACTTATTAGGCCAAAGCATGCTATACCAAACGTCGTGAGAGCTAATCCCACTTTGAGTTGTCATTGTGTCTACACCTGGACACGTTCCGACCAAAACATCTCATGAACATGTTTTGTGGTTAGCATTCGGGGGATGCGAGTGTTAAATTGCCAATACTAATGTGAATCCTACCAAGCCAATAGCCATGGGGGCCCACATGACTATATAGGTGAAGGTAAGGGGGACATTTGAGGCCCAACATGAGCGAACCCAAGACATCCTTCGGATGTAGTTGCATTATTGATATTTATGTTATTTTCATTTTCTTAAAGACACATGACACCTTAAAAGATACCATAAACTCACAATCTTCTCATTTTATGATCCTGTAGATGTCGTCTAGACCGCATCGAAGGAGTAGGAAATCGGAAAAGTCTCAGGAACGTTTGGCCACTCATATCGCCAATCAAATGGCCACGATATTACCTGACATCGTAGTACAAGTACAACAAGCCCTTGCTGCAAATCCTACTAACCATCCTCAACAACAGGACCAGATCATCAACAACCCTCCTACCATCAAATGCTCCTACAAACATTTTAAGTCCTGCGATCCCCAAAATTCGAAGGGACTGAGGGAGTCACTGCTCTCCTACATTGGTTCGAGGAGATGGAAAACGTTTTCTTAAACTGCGATTGTCCTGAGGATCGCAAAGTTCGTTATGCCACCGGGAGACTACTTGGTGTAGCTCTCACTTGGTGGAATACCGAGAAAGGAAAGAGGGGAACGGAAGATGCGATGGCCTTGACTTGGGAGGAGTTAAGGGAAATCATGACTAGGCGATTCTGTCCTAGGAGTGAAATTAAGAAATTGGAAGATGAATTTCATGCCTTGAAGCAAAAAGATGGTGATCACTCTACTTACAACAAAAGGTTTTTGGAGTTGAACCAAATGGTTCCAAACTTATTCACTCCAATCTACCGTCTGATAGAACATTACATTCGAGGACTTCCCTCGAAAATCCAAGATTCGGTCCTCAGCGTTTCACCAGTAACACTAGAAGCTGCCATGGAGTTGGCGACAGAACTGACCGAAAACCGAATTCGCAATGGGAATTTCAAGGAGGAAAAGAAGAAAAACCCCTGCTGAGGGACAAACCTCAAACCACCACACTCCTTCCTCTAAATTTGCTAACAAGAGGAAGCGTAACACCAGGAACTTTGCAGTCACCCAAACCAACACCCCTGTTCCTGCTGCACCCATCACTCAAGCCACTCCTTCACCCGCGCCATACAAAAGACCATACACAGGGCCACTACCAAAATGTAACCGTTGTCAGTATCACCACTCCCCTGCCTATCCTTGCCAATACTGTACCGGCTGCGGTCGCGCTGGACACACTGTTCAAAACTGCCGCACGCTTCAACGAACAAACCACCACCAACCTATAACACAAACCCACCAACAATTAATGGGTCAAGCCCAACAACAACAACCATTTCCACCCACTCAACATTTAGCCCAAACATACTATCAACCCAACTACCCTATGGGCCAACCTATGCGGGCTTGTTTCAATTGCGGTGATCCAAGTCATTTCAGGAACACATGTCCAAGGCTGGTCAATATTATTCATGCTCAGGCCCAAGCCAACCCTGTGAACCAAGCAAAGCAAGCTCCTCCACCTGCTCGAGGAAGGGCTTTCAATATTAACGCAAACCAGGCCAGAGCTGACGGCAATGTGGTCAACGGTACGTTTCTTATAAATGGTAGATATGCCTCTATGTTATTTGATACTGGTGCGGATAGAAGTTTCGTGTCATTAGAGTTTGAACCTATCTTAAGTAAAAATCGAGATAAGCTCGTGGAATCCATAACGGTGGAAGTTGCAGATGGAAAACCAGTTTCGTTAGACTTTATTCTACGCAACTGTACGCTCACCCTAAACGACCATGATTTCTCAGTCGATCTTATTCCTATGAAGCTGGGAAGTTTCGACATCATAATCGGAATGGATTGGCTCAGCCAGCATCATGCAGAAGTTGTATGTCGTGAGAAATTTATTCGTATTCCTCTTTCAAACGGTCAGACTCTTCGAATTATTGGAGAAACCTCGGCGAAAGGGCTCAACTTAATGTCTTGTCTTCAAGCTCAAAAATGCCTTCGCAAGAATTATGTCGCGTTTTAGCCCATATCATCAAGAAGGGGACCTCAGAAAAGAAACTTGAAGATATCCCTGTCGTAAAAGATTTCCCACAAGTTTTTCCTGACGACATTTCAGGACTTCCTCCAATCAGAGATGTCGAATTCCGTATCGATCTTATACCTGGTGCTACACCAGTGGCAAAATCTCCATATAGGTTAGCCCCCTCTGAAATGCAAGAGCTAGCCAGTCAATTGGAAGAGTTGACTGACAAGGGATTTATACGCCCCAGCTCATCGCCTTGGGGTGCACCTGTACTTTTTGTAAAGAAGAAGGATGGATCTTTTCGCATGTGCATCGATTACAGAGAGCTCAACAAGTTAACTATCAAAAATCGATATCCTTTACCTCGTATAGATGACCTTCTTGACCAACTACAAGGTGCCAGTTGTTTTTCGAAAATCGACCTTCGATCCGGATATCATCAGCTTAGAGTGCATGAAGAAGACGTCCCTAAAACTGCTTTTCGAACTCGATATGGTCACTATGAATTCATGGTTATGCCATTTGGATTAACCAACGCACCAGCTGTTTTCATGGACCTAATGAATAGAGTCTGCAAACCTTACCTTGATCGATTTGTTATTGTTTTCATCGACGATATTCTTATCTATTCAAAATCTAAAGCTGATCATGAGCGTCATCTGCGACTTGTTCTTGCACTTCTAGAAAAGGAAAAGCTTTATGCCAAGTTCTCTAAATGTGAATTCTGGTTAAAAGAGGTGCAATTTCTCGGGCATGTAGTCAATGACAAAGGAATACATGTGGACCCATCAAAGATCAAAGCAGTTCAAGAATGGCAAGCTCCACGTACGCCAACTGAAGTAAGGTCTTTCCTTGGACTTGCTGGCTATTATCGTCGGTTCATTTCAAACTTCTCTCGCATTGTGGTGCCACTCACGGCTTTAACCCATAAAGGGAAACCATTTGTATGGGGGCCCAAGCAAGAAGAAGCTTTTCAAACTCTCAAGCAAAAACTTTGTGATGCACCAATCCTCACTCTTCCTGAAGGTTGTGATGATTTTGTAGTCTATTGCGACGCGTCAGGGCAAGGATTAGGTTGCGTTCTCATGCAAAGAGGAAAAGTCATAGCTTATGCCTCAAGGCAACTCAAGACGCACGAAAAGAACTACACCACTCATGACCTTGAACTTGGAGCCGTTGTATTCGCTCTTAAGATATGGAGACATTATCTTTATGGTACGAAGTGTGAAATATACACTGACCACAAGAGTCTTCAACATATCTTCAATCAGAAAGAGTTAAATATGAGGCAACGAAGATGGGTCGAACTCCTAAATGATTACGACTGTGAAATCAGATACCACCCTGGTAAAGCAAATGTGGTGGCTGATGCACTTAGTCGAAAGGGTTATGCGAACTCCATTCATCTTCTATGTTCGCAAATTATAACCAATATTAAGGATCAAATTCGAGAAGCTCAACACGTTTCAATAACAGAGGAATATGTACAAAAAGAGATGTCCTGTGGAGCCGAGCTAAAGCTTGAAACTAAATCTGATGGTATTTTGTATTACCTAGATCGTATATGGATTCCTAACCACATCAATCTTCGTGAAACACTCATGCATGAAGCCCATAAGTCGCGATATTCTATACACCCAGGAGCCGATAAGATGTATCAAGACCTACGGTACACCTATTGGTGGCCTGGAATGAAGAAAGATATTGCCGTTTTTGTTTCCAAGTGTCTCACTTGTTCTAAAGTAAAGGCTGAACACCAAAGACCCTCAGGACTTCTAGTCCAACCCGAAATACCTGTTTGGAAGTGGGAAAATATAACCATGGATTTCATTACCGGGTTACCTCGCACTTCTAGTGGGTATGACACTATATGGGTGATTATAGACCGACTTACAAAATCAGCTCACTTTATTCCTATTCGAGAAGATTTCAAGAACGAAAAGCTTGCTCGTATTTATATCAACGAAATCGTCAGCCGACATGGAGTTCCATTAAGTATTATTTCTGATCGTGATGGCCGTTTCACCTCACGAACATGGCAAGCAGTGCAATCCGCTATGGGCACTCGACTAGATCTCAGTACCGCCTATCATCCTCAAACTGATGGACAGTCTGAGCGCACCATTCAAACCCTTGAGGACATGCTTAGAGCATGTGTCATAGACTTCAAGGGAAATTGGGACGCCACCTACCGTTAGTCGAATTTTCGTACAACAACAGCTATCATTCTAGCATCGGCATGGCACCTTTTGAAGCTTTATATGGTCGAAAGTGTCGATCTCCTGTTTGTTGGCACGAAATTGGGGAAGCACAAATTACTGGTCCAGAATTGATCCAAGAAACCATAGATAAGATTCATCAAATCCGAAACAATCTTCTAGCGGCTCAAAGTCGTCATAAGAGTTACGCAGATAAACGATGGAAGCCCTTGGAGTTTAGCGTTGGTGATCATGTGCTTTTAAAAGTATCACCGTGGAAGGGAGTAGTTCGTTTTGGTCAAAAGGGAAAGCTAGCACCACGTTACGTAGAACCTTTCAAGATACTCGAAAGAGTAGGTCCTGTAGCATACAAGCTTGACCTACCGGAAGAACTCGACAGGATTCATCCCACATTCCACGTGTCGAACTTGAAGAAGTGCCTCGCTGATGAGAATCTTCATATTCCACTAGAAGATATTCAGATCGATGAATCCATGCATTTTATTGAAAGACCCGTGGAGATTATGGACTATGGAGAAAAGCGTCTACGTCGAAGTCGCATTCCTATTGTTAGAGTACGCTGGGAGTCAAAACGGGGACCTGAGTTTACTTGGGAACGTGAAGACTCAATGCGTGAAAAATACCCTTATCTTTTCCCTACTACTTCAACTGTTTAAATTTCGGGACGAAATTTCCTAAAAGTAGGGGATACTGTAACATTTGTATAAATCGGGTCTCCAAAACCCGCTCCGTTTTGTAATCAAATACCAAGTTATGAAATTACATTAAGTATTTATGAGTATTTTGAGTTTAAACGTTACATAATTAATATATAAACTAAACTATAAAAATTATATTTGATAAAAAGTTAAAATAAAATAAATAAAAAACATTTGTAGCTGACCGGACTCGAACCCGGGTCAACTGCCTCCAACAACCTATCAACCAATCCTTTAACCACTCCGCCACCAATTGTTTTCTGTTAACATTAGGAAAACAATTGAGTTTTATGCGCAAACACAAATTAACGGTTAATGATATCTGAATAACGGAAATCGGTAAACCGAATCGCCAAACCAGTTTTGGTTCGTTTAGCTGTCTTATAACCGATGAATATCGGTTTCTAATTAAGTTCAAATTGAATGAACTTCAAGTTTTGGGTTTTGAAACCGAAAGGCATTCAAACTCCAAATAATTCAGGTTCCAATCATTTATGCGATTCAGAACCGTCTCAAATACACTCCAATTCCTTTTCGTCGCGTTTTCAAGTCTTTTGAGCACAAAAAAAACTGTCGCCGGAATTCTCTGCAAATCTCGCCGGAAAACCGGGTTCAACACAAATCAGTAAGATTTTCCTCTATTGCTGTTTCAATCTGTTGTTAGGACTCTACTAACATTAACCCGTCACTCAAAATCAGTCACAGAAGACTTTGCTGGATTTTCTGGGTTCGCCGGAGAAATTCTGGAATTCGCCGGAAATTCGCTAGTTAACGGTAAGCACATTCAATCGTGCTAATAATCCATGTACTCTGGTTCAATTTCAAATCTAATTCTTTAATTCTGTTGTTAGACCCTCTCAGCCGAAGGTTCAAAAACAGAGTTGCCTGTTCTCGCCGGATTTCCTGAAGAAGACGACCTGTCCGGTATTTCCTTTCCCCAAACTGTTCGGTTTGTACATTCAAACTAGTAGTCATGTTATTTAAGTAGTTAGACCATGAACCAGTTGTCTGAGTAAAAACCGGTAATCGTAGTGAAGAAGACGTATCTAAAAACGGGATAAGAGTAAATAAAATTCGGATAATTAACGGGTTAGACACACAGTCCAGCGGTGGACTGTGTGCAAAGTTTATATACAAGTCCGAGTTCGATCCTTACTACACACACACTCTGCGTAATAACATTCCTTTTTATTTATGAACTAACCGGGTTAGAGTGGGTAGTTGTTAAGTATAATATAAATCAAGAATATAACCGGGTTAGACACACAGTCCAACGGTGGACTGTGTGCAAAATAAACTACACGTCGCGCGATCGAGTCCCGTCACAAGCACCGGTTCAATGAGATTAAAACGTTTTGCAAAATAAAGGAATTTTCGGTAAATTCGAATAAGTGTATAAATATAATTAAAACTGGATTCTAACGGGTTAGTCACGTAGCTCAGTTGGTAGAGCTACGTGCGCGTGAACGGAAGGTCACCGGTTCGAATCCCGCTTGTCGCAAGTATTACCGCTGACCGGACCGGTCAACGGTCAACGGTCAAACAGTAAAAAAATATTTTTTTTTTAAATATTTATTTGTTTAATTTAAATTAAAAATCAATTAAAAATACTTAAAAATAATATTTTTAAGGATAGAAAATAGCCATAAACTCACAAAAATATATCTAAAAATCCCATTAAAATCTTTAATAAAATCCATCCATTTAATATATTTTTCCCATTATTATTTAGGTTAGTGATTCCTCGTTGACTCGCTTCGTCTAAATCGTGCGCATCTCACCAACTCAAATCCAACGCACCCAATGTGAGTGAACCCTTCAAATTCCCCGTTTTAATCACGTTTTTGGGGTGTATCATGTGTCTTGTTCATTTACATATTATAACTAAGTTATTGTGCATATATCATATCATGACATGTGTGTTAGTTGTTGCTGTTAAGTAGTTATTATTGTTTGCAAATTATTATTTCAGTACATGCAATTGCCGAGGCTGTAGCTCCCCACCATCGAGGTTGAGTTTGATCCCCATTTTATTATGTGGTTGATCAGGGCGTGCCCGCACGATCGGCTCCGTTTGATTGAGCCTTGATCGGTCATTTTATTTTACATTTCAATACATGCAATACGCTCGGCTCCGTTTGATTGAGCCTTGAGTGCACAGTTCAATTTACATTTCCAGTTCATGCAATACGTTCGGCTCCGTTTTATTGAGCCTTGAGCGCGCAGTTCAATTTACATTTCCAGTTCATGCAATACGATCGGCTCCGTTTGATTGAGCCTTGATCGCACAGTTTATTTATGTCAATTATTATGTGATGTTGGTATGTTCATATATGCTATCGATTGTTAATGTATGTTATAATTGTACTGATGTTTTCCAATGTTTGATTTCATACATGTGCTCTTTTATGATTATGCACAATATTTTATTGATAAACTAACCAGAAAATTATTATCAAATGTTTATCTATAAGGTTCACTCGCCAACTTATGTTGACCCAAAAACCTCCCATTTTTACACATGATACAGGTGAACCAGCAGCAGCTAGGAACCCATAGGACCTGGATTAGAAGAAATAAAACGATTTAGTATTTGGATTATCATGTTTGGTTATTTTCCTTTGTAATGAATGAACATGTTTGGATGTTTGAGAAATGTAACTTTGACTTCATTTAATTATGAAACATAATAGTAAATGTCATGTGCTTTGGTGATAACCCAATTATGCCCCGACTCTTAATTTCGCTGCGGGTCGGGGTGTGACACATACCCTTTGGAACATGTTTAGTATGAATATAATACTTGTTACATTCATAAAATATCAAGTCTAAGCTCCAAAACCCGTCCTTTGTGACTTATAACAAAAAAATAAAAATAAAAACATCTCCTGACCAAGCCTTACGGACCGCAAGTCTATATGCTTACGGTTCGTAAGCAGCTCTGGGCGGGCAGAATGTTCTTGGCTCGCGAAAATGCACGGATCCACACACCTAATTCTCACCCAATCACCTCTAAACCTCCTTTAAACACCTCCCATCAACCCTAAACTCATCCTTATAAATAACAACACTCCTCCAAGCCATTTTTCACTTTCACAACTCTCAAGTCTCACGAAGATCACTCTCAAATCATCTCAAGTTCTTGCAACATCAGAATTTTCGGGCAGATTCACCCTCTTGCACAAAAGTGAGCATAACTTGCTCATTTCTTAACGGAATCACTTGATTCTTCTTTCTAAATACTTGGATAATCTTTGGGGTTGAATCCAAGGGTTCTCCATGGAGAATCTAGACCTGAAAATGCCCCTAAATTGTCCCAACTTGAGCTAAACTCATCTCAAACCTATGTCCTAATGCTTACAACACTACTTGTGGTTGGTTAGGCTTAAAAACAACGTTGAGACATTCAAAGTAGAGGATTAATCCTCACAAGAATTCTGTTTTCGTTGATCTTCAAGCTCAGAAGTGATGCAAGTTCATGAACTTGTTCATGTGTGTCCACCTTGGTTAGCTTGGGCTATCCTAAACTTTGAGACCACACATAACTTGATGATTTTCATCATTATCCCAAGTAGTTTGCTAGTTCTAAAGTGTCACAACCCCGCCTAGGCGTTGACGTGTGTTAATGTGTGCTCTCCGAGTTGTATTTCACTTGGCTACTTGGTATCATGGTTGCACACCTTACATTCTTGTCATTTATATTCTTGTTTATGTTCTCGTTCTAGTACCCTCCTTGTTACCTATGGTGACTTGTGTAGTGGTGAACATCATATGAGGTTCCAAAGTGGATGGTTAATCCTTGTTGATACATGATGTCTATTGTCTAGGTCTTGGATCGAGTCTGTATGTTTAGGGCTTGAAAGTGTTAGATTTGAAATGTATTTATGTTGTAAAGCACAAGTTCGGCCGAACTTGTGTGAAGGCTGGACTAGTTCGCCCGAACTTGTCCTAGCCAATCCACAGTTTGAGCGAACTTGTTTCTCTATATATAGTTGTCTTTGGGTCTTTCATTGTAAGAACTTTGCACTGTAGACGGTGAAGCTCTGTCGGTTTGGAAATCACATTGTAATATTTTTGGACATTGATACACCGATCTTTAAACAGTAAATCTTGTGTATTCGATTAACAAGTCACGTAATTTCCACTTACAATGACTTTAGATACAAATTAGGTTCCTGTGCAGTGGAGGAGTGATCCTAACAAGTGGTATCAGAGACATGGATACCTAATTTGTTGAGATCTACACAAGACATTATCTATTTCTACCCATTTCTTTCATTTTTCTATACTTTTTTACAAAATTGATGAATCTATGGTTAAAAATGGATAAAATTTGAATATGTCATACATAATCCCCTGATAACAAACCCTTGAAAGTTTCAGAACCAAATTCAATCGATTTCATGTCAAAAATGTTAAAAAACCATGTTTGATAACTCAACTTCGCTCGAACTTATACATCAAGTTCGCCCGAACTTGGCTTAAAATCATCATTTCTGTTAATTTTAACCAACTTCGCGCGAAGTTGTTGAAACTTTCCCATATTTTTGATCAGGTTCGCCCAAACTTGTCAAAATTTTGTTGAAATTTTCCCTTAAGTTCGCCCGAACTTGGTAAAACTTGGAAATTTTTCAAAAAGTCATCACAAGTTCGCCGGACTTGTTTGAAGTGAAAATTTTTGAAATCTTTACAGAAATTCGCCAGAACTTGTTGAAATTGAATCTGAAATTTGTTTTCTGTACAAGTTCGCCCGAACTTGTCAGTTTGCTGATCAATCTTCAAGTGTTTTTGAACGTGTTTCAGTTAAAATGGATGATTTCCATAACGCCTTTGCTTCAACAGTGGATTCTACATCAAATGCGAATGCAAATGCAAACGCGGTGAACCAGATGAATCTGGATAATGAGATGGGAACTTCGGTTAAGCCGCCTAAGTTGATGAGCATGGATGAATTTGAAGGCTGGAAAGAAAACTTCGTGAACTGGGTTCAAGCAAATCACTTCTATAGTTGGGTTGCTGTTCAAACCGGATATATGTGGCCAAAGAATGAACGTGATCAAGATCTTTCATTGGTAAATTTTACGCCAGAACTTAAAGACACGTATGTGGCAGAGAAGAAAATGATCAGTCTGATACAGCAATCAGTGAAAGAAGACATCTTGATCTTGCTACCCGAATGCAAGACGTCATAGATGCTATGGAATTCACTATGTGCTAAATATCTGGGAAGTGCCGAGATGATTAAAAGCAAGAAGGCTTTAATCAAGAAAGAGTTTGACATTTTCACGATGATCAAAGGCGAAACCATGAAGCAGATGATCGATAGATATTGTCATTTGATAGTTCAGATGCGAAGACACGATATTCATAAAACTGATGAAGAAACGATTGATAAATCGCATGATGCACTTCCTGAGGGGGAGTGGTCGACCTACTTGATGGTATTGAAGAATAGTCCGAGTTGGAGGCATTACAAGCTATCAGATTTCATTGACAAATTGGAAGGACATGAAATGGAGATGCTAAAAATGGCCAAATCGAAGAATGCAAATGTTGTGCAAGACGTAGGTTTGTACTACAAAAGTGGTGTTCAGGAGATTTCGAGTCCGAAAATTCAAACGGTCTTTAGTGCGAATATGAATTCTTCGAATCATTCGTTCCAAAGTCAATCAAACACTCAATCATACCCGAGTTATGATCAGATTCCTCCGAACACAGGATATTCGAGTGCTAGTTCAAATTCTCCGTTCTAGAATCAAACCAATCAGACAAATCAGACAAATCATTCTAGTTCTGATCCAGACGTATTTCAGTGCAACATTGCAGTCAATCTGAAGAACGTTTTTCCTGAACAAGTGGCTAAACAACATGTATCACTTCTTGCAACCGTACTCGAATCATACGAAAGCTTACTTGCAGGGAAGATCGGAAATCCAGAAATGACAGCTGAGGATTATGACCAGGTTGATGAAGAGCAATTGGAACTGATGGATATCAAGTGGAGCTTAGCATCGATTATCAGAAGAGTCACAAAGTTTGTCGCGCTCACTGGAAGAGACATTGGAAACTCGAGCAATAAGCTTGGATTCGATAAGTCAAAAGTTACATGCTTCAAATGCAGACAAAAGGGGCATTTCAAACGCGAGTGCACAAATCAAGAAGCAAGCGGCAATCAAAGTCCTTTTGGCAACAACAATGACTATTACAAGAAAGCGTTGCAGTATAAGCCATATCTAAAGAAAACTCAAGTTGAAGTACAAGACAATTCGTCAAATACAAATGAGAAGGCTTTAGTCGGTGCATATGAGGATGAAGGGTTTAATTGGAACAAATATATCTCCAAGAAAACTGGTGTCGCTTTGATGGCTGAGATTGTGGAAGAACCAGAATCAATGATTGATGACGCAGCTCTTGAAAATGCGATCTTAGAAGAATATCTGCAAAGAACAGAGGAAGAGGAAATGATCTATCACGAGACAAAGATGAAGAACATTATCCCTCCTAAGTTTGATTCTAGTTTTGCTGGTTGCTTTGGAAATGCATCGCAAAAGTAAGTGGTTGAAGAGAAGAAACCAAAAGTCGAGGAGGTCATTGATGTGACAAAGGAGATGAATGAAGAGAACCTCACAAAGATTGCTGACAAAGCAATGATGGCTAATCTGAAACCGGTAGGTTCAGAGGTAAAGGTGATTGAAAAAGAAGTTATGAAAGTTGTGGAGGTTGAAAAACCTTGCACAAAGTGCACAAAACTTTGTGAGCAATGTGCTGAGAAATCACTAATCATAAGCGAATTGGTTGTGCATAATGAAAATTTTAGATACGATTATTGCACAATGAAAGAAGCTTATGATAAGATGAAAGGCACTTATAGCAATGTTGAAAAAGCTAACTTAGAACAAGGTGCCACAATAAGAATGTTAAAAGCAACTGTCATTGAAGAACAAGAAGCAATTAATATGTACATTAACACCATTGCTGAAACAAAACATGAGCTTCAAGAAATGAAATTTGAAACTGAACGAGTAAGACAATTGTTGCTCAGCTACACAACGTTTGCTTATGTCATCGATCATATTCTTCCAACAATTTCGTTGGAAGAAAATGATGTGAAACTAAAAGGTAAGAAGCGTGGAGATTATAGCAATGTTCCACCTAAAGAAAGTGGAAGGAATTGAAAAGGCATTTAGTGTAACACTTTTATCAGAAACAAATTATAAGTTGCCTGAGAACATTGATGTAATCTACACGACATCAAATGATGACAGTGAATCGGTTGTGAAAAATGTGGTTGAAAACGTTTTGGGAAATGATTCTGATGATGGCAGCTTTGAAAGCGCCGATTCGAGTTTAGATAGTTCTGAAACACAATCTGAAAATGAAGATACTTCATCGGAAAATAGCCTAAGTGATGATCCTAACGTTGTAATGTACAAAGTTAAGGACTCTGATAGACTATATTTTGACGATAGTTTTTCGATTCGGAATGTGAAAGAAGATCAGATTGATACACTATTCAGACTTGTTGAAATGTCATCAGATGATCTAGAGAAGAATGAGAAAAAGTTTTATTCAAAACCCAAGAAAAATTATAACAACTACTGAAGGAATGGTGGTGATTTTCCTGAGAATAGGAGAGCGGGTTTGGGTTTAGAAGTAGAAGATGAACCGAAAAAGAATCAAAAGTCACCATTTCACGAATATAAGAATAAAAACATGAAATTTTTGTTTGGGACTAACACGGTTCAGGAAGAGTATTCGATTGGAAAGCAATCGAATGATGAGTTTAAGAAGGAAAAAGAACTTCGTGATAAGGCTAAACCCACAAGTGGAGTAAAACCCAGGAGTGGACATTCTGTTGATACTCGGACTTGCTTCAAATGCAACGAAGTTGGTCACATTGCGCGTAAGTGTCTGAAATCAAAGCCTATGTATCGATGAAGAAAGAAAACTTCAGATGATGAGAAACTTAAGCAACCAGAGATCATAAAGCCAATCACGATCTTAAAATGAAATAATGAATCTAACATCGAAGTGAAACCTAAAAGTGAATCTAAAATTGAGAAATCAACTTTTGAAAAGGGTGAAACTTCTAAATCAAATGAAAACAAAGATTCAAAGTTTTACATCAAGAAAGCTCGAATGAAATCTCAATCATGGGTTGCAAAGAAAACATCATCATCTGGAGGTATAAAGATAACTAATGCATCAGTCAAGAATGAAAATGTCAAAGACACAAGACTGATCAGAAGTTACCGAATGTTGATTTGCAAGTTCCTACTTATGACATCCCGATTCCACCCAAGACCGGAAAGGCTTGGGTTTCCCTCTTTAAATAAGTTCTTTGTATGTGCAGGGGCTCCCAAGATCCATCTTGTCAAAGTGGATTATGGATAGCAGAGCTTCACGTCACATGACTGGGATGCCTGCCTTACTCTTTGATATTAAAGCAATCAATGGAGGGTACGTGGGATTCGCGGGTAATCAAGGAGGAAGAATCGTTGCAGAAGGAAAGCTATCTAATGGGTGTGGTGTCATTTGATGAGGTCAACTATATCGCTGAGCTGGAGAACAATCTTCTTAGTATTTCTCAGATCTGTGATAAGCAGTTTACCACCCATTTCAACGACAAGGAGTGCATGATTATTAAACCGGGCTTTAAGATTCCAGAAGAGTGGATTCTCATGCGTGCTCTTCGCGAGAATGATCTTTATGTGCTAGATATGAGTATTCCTACTACTACTTCGAAGTCGGCTCAATGTTTCGTAACAAAGGCCACAAAGAAGGAATCAATTCTTTGGCACAAAAATGGGTCATATACACCTAAGAAAGATGAATCACCTGGTTCGTAATGATTTAGTTGAAGGAGTGAATCTTAGAAGCTTTCACATGACTGATAATTGTTTGGAATGCAAGAAAGGAAAGCAGGTTAAAAAATCTCATCTAAGAAAGATTCTTAACTCCATCAAGCTGCCGCTCGAAAGACTGCATATGGATCTCTTCAGTCCAGTGAATGTGAAAAGTATATCTGGAGATCTTTATTGTCTTGTCGTCAACGATGATTATTCAAGATTTTCATGGGTCATCTTCCAAGAGAGCAAAGACGAAATGTTCGATAATCTCATGATCCTCTTCAGGAAGATTGAAAATCTGTACCATCTCCCTATTAGAAGAATCCTAAGCGATAACGGTACAGAATTCAAGAACGCCCGAATGAAAGAATTTTGCAACGACAAAGGCATCTTACATGAATTCAGTGCTCCATACACTCCGGAACAAAATGGAGTGGGTGAGAGGAAGAACCGAACGTTAATAGAAACAACAAGAACTATGCTTGTTGATTCAAAGCTTCCTGTTAGTTTCTAGAGAGAAGCAGTCGCAGCAGCATGCTATACGTTGAATAGAGTCTTGATGGTCAAACCTACAAAGAAGACTTGCTTTGAATTGCTAAATCGAAGGAAACCTAATCTGAAGTATTTAGAACCATTTGGCGCACCTTGTACAGTTATTGATTCAGACGGAAAGTTTGGTGCCAAATCGATAGATGGTTTCTTTGCCGGCTACGCAAGTCCACTCAAAAGAGTTTATCTTCCAAGTTTAAGAAGATGCTTGGTTGTTCAATCATAGTGAATTGTGGAAATCATTTGACTTGCTAGAAGGACCTTCTGAAAAAGACATTGCAGTGTTATATTATCTACATCAGTCGGCTAATCAAGAGCAGATTATCAGACCAATAGTGGTTAATCAACCAACTGTTGGATCATTTTCTTCTGGTGCAGGTCAAAGTACTAGCGGTGTTTAAGAAACTCAGGTAGAACAAGTGACACCGGCTACAGAACCAGTAAATGCTTCAGAGGAACCCAATCTTTATCAAGCACATAATTCCGACTCTGACGAGGCTCCGACGTTTGATGATGATAGAGAATCTTCTTCTGACGAAGAATCTAAGCAGGTCACAAGTATGTTGAATCAATCTGCTGGCCCAAGTACTCGAAATGAAGCGTCTTCTAGTGCTCCTGTAGTTGAATCAGTGGTTGAACTGAATATTACTAATCAGGAGAGTGTTGTTGATGTTCCAAGTGAGGTGATACCAAGATCTTACTCATACCACCCGTCGGATTCCATAATTGGTGAATTGCAAACTGGCGTAAGAACAAGGAGTCAGATTAACAAAGCTTTGAGTCGTTTCTATACTCGAGTAGCTCCGACTCAAGAGTATTGCTAGTATTCATGCTTCGTATCTCATATTGAGCCGAAGAATGTTACTGAAGCTTTGGGAGATGAAAATTGGGTGCTTGCGATGCAAGAAGAATTATTACACTTCGAAAACTAGGGGTATGGAAGCTTGTTGACCTTCCAGAGAATCAAAAGGCGATAGATACTAAATGGGTCTTCAAGTGCAAGCGCGATGATCGTGGAGTTATAATGTGCAACAAAGCTCGGCTCATTGTCAAAGGATTCCATCAACAAGAAGGAATTGATTATACAGAGGTATATGCACCAATAGCACGATTGGAGTCAATACGAATTTTCCTTGCATTCGCTGCTTGGAAAGGTTTTAAAGTATATCAAATAGATGTGAAATCTGCTTTTCTATACGGTAAGCTACAACAGCAAGTGTACGTCAGCTAACCACCGGGTTTTGTCGATCCGCTGAACAAAAAGAAAGCCTTTCTTCTGGATAAAGCATAGTACGGTTTGCATCAGGCCCCTAGAGCCTGGTACGAGATGTTATCTCAACATCTCGTTGGCAACGGCTTTATTAGAGGAATAGTGGATATTACGCTATTTACCAGAGAAGTTGGAAGTCATCTGATTATCGTACAAATTTATGTGGATGACATCATCTTTTGTTCGACTAATGATGATCTTTGCAAAGAGTTTGAAAGAAATTCGAGATGAGCTCTATGGGTGAAATGAAATTCTTCCTCAGATTGCAAGTTGATCAGTTGCCAGACGGTATTTTTATCCACCAAACCAAGTATGTTAATGATATCTTGAAGAAGTTTGAGATGGATAGCACGAAGCCGGTATCTACTCCTTTGGCACTCAATCACGGAATTTGCATTGATGAAACCGGAACCAAAGTTGATGATACTCTTTACAGGTCGATGGTAGGATCACTCATGTATCTGATGGCATCTCGCCCGGATATAATGTATCCTACCTGCCTTTGTGCACATTATTAGTCTAGTCCCAGAATATCTCACATGCAGATCTTGAAGCGAATTTTCAGATACTTGAAGGGATGTCCAAGCTCCGGATTGTGGTATCCAAAGAATGACAACTTCGATCTGACGGGATAGGCTGACTCTGATTTCGGTGTTGACAAATTGAACGCAAATTCTACTACGGTCGGTTGTCAGTTCATCGGAACTCGATTAGTAACTTGGCAGTGCAAGAAACAAACCACGATCGCTCTCTCTACTTGTGATGCTGAGTACATCTCGGCTTCCAGTTGTTGTTCACAAATCTTGTGGATACAACAACAGATGAGAGACTATGGATTGCAATTTCTTGACACTCCATTATTTGTAGACATTAAGGCAGCAATCGACATAACTAAAAATCCAGTTCATCACTCTCGAACAAAACATATCGAGATTTGTTACCACTTTATTCGTGATTGCTATGAAAAAAGATTTGTATGAATTGAGAAAATCCACACCAATGAACAAAAAGCTTATTTTTATACCAAACCTTTTAGTCTTTCACGCTTTAAATACTTAATGAGGCTTAACGGTATGAAAAATCTTTTGACAGGTGCGGATGCAGAGGTTGAATATGGATTGGACGACGAGTTCTCATGATCCTCATTGGTTTGTTATCTTTTAGAATTAGAATTCTTAAAAACTAAAATACAAAAATATGTTTTTGATTTTAGGAGGAGAAATGAAACGAGAAACTTCAAAAATATATGAAAAACCAAAAAGTACAAAAACATGAAAAAGAAAAAAAGAATTTTGTGTCAAAAAGGAAATGATAGTACATCAGTGGACTATCACAGTATGCTCAGGATTTGTAAAGTTTAAAAAGTGATAAACAAGTCTTACTGTGGATGTATCGATAGGCTTTACACGTTTAGTAAATTGTTTCCATGATATAAACTAAATTTTACAACTGCTTAAACTGGTGGTTTAACATCTCTCGGATATATGGACTTAGTACTCTGAAATTGCGTTTGAGAGATTGCCTGATTCTGAGATACGGGGTCTTTATAGATGATTGATATATGCGATATTATACAAGTTCTTCTGAGTTTGCAGAAGCATAGCCTAGAACTTCTATAATGCTTTTGCTAAAAACCCCTAAACTGCAGCAAAATTGAAAGAATCGAAAGATATTATCAATTGTATGCTTAAAAGATTCCTTAATTGGAACACACCTTAAAGTAGCGCCTTCATCTCTTTTTCGATACAGTGGTATTAACCTGAGCTCTCAAGGCTAAACCAGATACAGATATCAATTACGCTATACTCACCTGTATGATGAAATCTAAGGAATCTTCATACGAGAGTATATTCTGAGATGGGAACCATAGTTGAGTCAAGTTTCATAATTCTAACTAAGATATCTTGGAACAATTGAGAAATGTGTCGAAGTTTAAGTGGACAAATATATCGACAATCTAGGTAAACGAGTTTAAAACCTAAAGTCATCAAAAGGTCAACGGTACTGGCGATACGTCTCAAAAACCTGATATGATCCTTAGACACGAATTCACAAAAATATGTCTGTAAATATGTTTGTACATAGTTTATTTGATTTCAGATTTAAACCCAAAAAGATTTTCAGTGTGTTTTAGAATAAACTTTCGAAAATTCAAAAAGATTTTGTTTCTACATTGTTTGAACTGCCAATGATGGAAAGCGGATCTTCGAAGTTTGGAATGGTGCAAGTTGTTGGAAATCTTGATGACAACGGGCTGGGAGCTAATCTGTTAAATCAAAATACATGAAACGATGAAAAGTTCATTAATTTGAAACTTAGAATTTGAAGAAAACCATCAGTTTGTTCATAACGGGTCAAACCGGGGTCATTAACTTGGACTCGGCAGACAAACCGGTTAACTTAGGTCATTAACTTGGACTTGGTCAACTGAGTGGATTTTCATAACTGGTAAACATGTGAAAGTTCAGGATTAAAAGTGAAAATTTTGAAAAAGTTCAAAATGGTCTTGATCAAGTTCGGCCAAAGATGTCAGTTGAATAGTGTTTCACTATAAGCATATCTTCGGGCGAAGTTGTTTAAAGAAGATTGATGTTGGAGAGTCAAGTTCGCCCGAACTTGACTGACTATAAATGATCAAGTTCGCTGAAAAGATCATTTTCTCTGTTCTATCTGTCTTCGAGCGATCTTAAGCGATCCTTGTGAGATTTGTGAATTTGCAAGATTTGTGTCGTTATACTGTCCAAATTGAGAGTTAATATAAGTGATTGGCACACTTATGTTAATGGCAGAGGTATAAAACTCTTAAAACATCCATTAGTTTGACTTGTTTGAACTGTTTTGGACCGACAATGTTAAAATCAGTAGATCTAGGGTCTTATTGAACAAATTGAACGGTGATAAGTGTTTGTAAACATGTTAAAATCATAAATAAACCATAAATTTGGACATTGGACATGCCGATTGATGTTGCAGGTTTGAATGAGGATGATGACAAGTTCGCCCGAACTTGTTGAAGTTGTTTTGAGGAAACTTCGGGCGAAGTTGTCATCATACTGTATAAAGTTTGTAAACAATACAAGTTCGCTCGAACTTGTTTAAAAAGATTCAAAAACCTGTAAACACTTCAAGTTCGCCCGAACTTGTTGTAAAAATGTCAAAATTGTTTTTATCACATGTTCGACCGAAGTTGTTTAATTTGTAATGTATTGGTGCATCAAGTTCGCCCGAACTTGATGAATTTGTGTTGAAAAATGTGAAAACTTGTCTAAATGCTTGAATTTCTTGTCCGCAGAACATCCAGCTTTCTTTTTCTAAGCTCCACAATACTTGTATCTCGCTGGATGAGAAGATTTATCCTACACTGGCTGCATTTTCGGAGATTCTAGAGTTTTTGGGGAGAATTCCAATAACAAAGGCGATTACCGACAAACATGTCGTTTATAGATCACATGTATATCTTTTCTAGAATGCAGCATCTTATGGCGAAGCAAACAAAGTGATTAAGTCTGTTGTTCGTGTTGGAAATGAAGACAAGGAGATTGTGATCACCGAAGCTGTTATTCGAAGGGTTCTAGCGTTCAACGACAATGATCCAATTAGCTTCGAAGAGAGGATGGTTAAGGGTTGTTTCTTCAGAATGGGTTATACAGGTCATGCAAATGAGCCAACAAGGAAGAAAGGCGGTGTTCCTCTACCGTACAAACTTCTTATTCACGCTATTATTCACGCTTTCAGTCACAGGAAAGCAGGGTTAGACGATATTCAAGATTACATGGCTTGCATGGTTACTGCATTGGTGCTCAACAAGAAGTTCAACTACTCGAAAGTGATTTTCATGTTTATGACGAAGAATATGGCAAAGATAGACTGGTGATGTATCCGAGGTTTGTTTAGATGCTGATAGATGATAAGTTTCAGAACATTGCTAAAGATCCAAACGATATTCTTTATCTGAGCCATATGGATGAAACAACTTTGAAGAAGCTCAAGATATATCAAAAACAAGAAATTGCTCCTATTTCAAAACCTATGTTTGGTGCTATCGTCAAAGCCGATTACGTGTCACCACCTGAAAACAAATGGAGGAAGGATGGTAGTGGAGACAATAAAGACGAGGTTGAGCTATTAAAGAATTTCAAGGAGAAAAGAGGCGTATAAGAGAGGGTTGTTGTTGTTGAGAAGCCGAAACGTAAAAGTGCTTCTAAGAAAGTGGAAACCATGTTGATAGATGAGCCTGATGAAAATCCTCAGAATGTTGAAGGTTCAAGCGCTGCAGCTAATGTTGATAGCCAAGAAGTTGAGGCTGGTGAAGGTCCGTTGTACGGATCGTTTTGGTCCTAATTTGGCAAACCTAAGTTAAATGTGCGGAATCCGTTTGCATAGGCGACATTGGATACTAGTTTGTTACTGATTAATCAATGTTTCATTGATTAGTAGACGTTACAAATCCTGGAAACACTTGGACAGAGCTTCGCCGTCCAATACACAAAATCTATAAATCATCCGAATGAGAACACAAGTCACATATTTATAGGAGAACAAGTTCACCTGGAATGTGCCTTGGACAAGTTCGGGCGAACTTGTCCTTCACAGGACAAGTTCGGGCAAACATATTCAAGTACACTACAAGTTCGGGCGAACTTGTCTCTCAACATACATAAATTTAACGTTTTACTCCTAAACACATACTCGACGTAATATGATGACGTAGGTAACAGACATATGCATCAACAGACTCCCCATTGGATGTTGCCGTAGTCATCATTCTTCAATTAAGTTCCTGAGTCTTTAATGTTCTCTTGATCTTTATTTCTTGAATAACTTTAACTTCCTTGATCTTCATAGCATCTACAATCCTTTTCTCTTTTCTTCTCGAGCTTGTCTTGATAAAACTTTAATCACCATGCTCCCCTTTAAAATCTACTTCCTGTTCAAAGTTCTTCAAACATTCAAAATAAACATTTCAGATTCGAACTTTGAAATTTCTAACAAAAAACATTTCAAATTTTAATCATCTTTTATACCCTCTCAGTTAATCAAGTGCAAATTAATGACCTTGAAAATCTGATTCATGTATCAAGTTCAAATTAATGATCTTGATTAAAAATTTTGAAACAAACTGATGTATTTATTCAAATGTAAGTTTCAACTTAATGAACTTCTAAACTTTTCAGATCAAATTTTCAAAAGTACTTAGATTTTGTTCAGCAACTCTAGACTTTGAAAATCAGTTTTTCATCATCAGTGGTCGAAACTAAAAGATAATATAATCTTTTTGTGTTTTATGAAAAGAATATCAAACTCTCAGTATGTACAAACATATTTACAACCATATTTTTGTTGAGTTTGTGTTAAAGGATCATATTATTTTTTGAGACATATCACTAGTACCGTTGTCCTTATGATGACTTTAAGTTTTAAACTCGTTTACCTAGATTGCCGATATATTTGTCCACTTAAACTTTGACACATTTCTCAATTGTTCCAAGATATCTTAGTTAGAATTATGAAACTTAACTCAACTATAGTTCCCATCTCAGAATATACTCCCGTATCAAGATTCCCTAGATTTCATCTTACATGTGAGTATAGCGTAATTGATATATGTATCTGGGTTAATGCGAAGCCTTGAGATCTCAGGTTAATACCACCGTATCGACAAAGAGATGAAGGCTCGACTTTAAGGTGTGTTCTAATTAAGGAATCTTTTAAGCACTGCAAATGATTAGATCTTTCGATTCTTTCAATTTTGCATGCAGTTTTAGGGTTTATAGCAAAAGCATTATAGAAGTTCTAGGTTATTGCTTCCGCAAAATCATAAGAACTTGTATAATACCCCAGATATCAATCATCTATAAAGACCTTGTATCTCAGAATCAGGCAATCTCTCAAACGAAATTTCGGAGTACCAAGTCCATATATCTGAGAGATGTTAATACACAAGTTTAAGCAGTTGTAAAATTTAGTTTATATCTGGGAAACAATTTACTGAACGTGTAAAGCCTATCGACACATCCACAGTACGACATGTTTATACTTTTTAAACTTAAAAAATCCTTAGCGTACTGTGATAGTCCACTGATGTACTATTATTTCCTTTTATCCACAAAACTCTTTTTGTCTTTTTCAATGTTTTTTATACTTTTGGTTTTTTATATGTTTTTTGATTTTCTGAAAAATTTTCTCCCCCTAAATTCAAAAACATATTTTTGGAATTTTTGATTTATAGAAAAACATTGACCAACCGATGAGAATCACTCCAATTCTCCATCCATTACTGCTTCACAATTTTTCTTTTAAATCCTCTCCCCCTCATGATGACAAAAACCTTGACACTATTTGTGTTTATAAAACATTTTCCTCCATGTTTTTTGTCTGTTCAACAGTGAGGGTTCTGTGAAATTCTTTCAAATTTTCTTCAAAAATTTGTAAAATTTTCAAGTAAACGTTAGATATAGAACTTGATAACCCGGCCCGTTTTCATTGTGTGCCACGGAACTCCATTCTCAGTAATTTACTTTCTTTTCAGAAGTTCCTACACAAAAATTCAAACAGTTAGTTGAATAGTGACACCCAAGCCTTTGCAGTCTTAGGTGTTATTTCTTCAACCTTAATTTTGACTTTCTTTTCACAATCAGGTTTATTTTAGACTTTCTCAAGTTTCGGAAAGTCCTCTAAACTTTCAATTTTCACTGATTGTGTAAATTCTTTTTCTTTCACAACCCATGATTGATTTTTTGTTAAAGCTTTCTTGAAATACAATGTAGAAACTTTTTGTTCATTACTATTCGAGGATTCACCAGTTTTAAAATTTGAAAACTTAGTAATAACTGGTTTCACCTTGTTTGTAGTTTCTGTAGATTGTTTCCAAACCTGAGTTGGTACTTTCAAATCTTCAAAATTTTTCTTATCAATATGAACAAGTTTAGGATTAATTTGAAAACATTTTCTAGCAATGTGTCCAGTTACTCCACATTTATGACACTTCCTGTTCTCATACTGATCCTTTTTAGCAAACCATACACTCAAATCATAACATTGATTTGATGTTTGGTAACCATCTTTCATGTTTCTTCTAAAAGCATGATTTAACGTTGAAGCATTGTGGTCCAACCTGCACCACTTATTTTCAGATTTTTGTGAGTTTTTACAATGATTGGATGAGATTTTATGTTTCTTTTGAAAATTTATAGAACTTTGTTTTTCCTTTTGTTTTCGTTCTCCATTCTGCTTAGAAGGTTTTTGCGTTGAGCATTCACCTTTTTCAGTAGATTGTAGAACAGTTTCTTGAAATATTTTCTTTTAATTTTAAAAATATTTCATGATTATCCTTTTTAACACTTTCATCATCACTATCATCATCACAATCATCAATCATGACATTATCATAATTTGCGACATTGTCACTTATTGGAATTTCCTTTTTATGCTTTTTGATAGGATTTGGACAAATGTGATCTAACATCAATGACGAGGTCACAAAACCTTTCAAATTCTTTTCTAAATCATCAATTTTATTTTTATCAATCTCAGCATCTTGTTCAAGTTTTCTGATTTTTTCAAGATGCGAGTTTATTATATTTTGTTTCTCAAAAACATTTTTATTTAAAACAGATTTTTCATTTCAAAAGATTTTATTTGATTTTTCAAATCATTTTCTGATTTTATAAAATTTTTGTTTTCTAATGTCAAACTTTCCACATCTCTCAAAAGCTTAACATTATCACATCTGGATTTTTTACAACTTGAGCACATAGATTCAGAACTCAAAGCTTCATTTGTTGATGCACTTGATTCTTCATTCTTTGGAGTTGAATCTGTCTTCAGTGTACCTGCAGAAAAATTTTTAGTAAAATCAACAATATGATTCATATTTTCATCTATATAACAACCCCTCTTAATATCATATTTCATAACAGATTTTGCTTTAAGACATATATTGATTTTGCTTTAAGACATCTAGCTTCTCTTCTCTCATTTCAATCAAATCTTTCTTCTTCTTTGTACTTTCTAAATCGTGGTTTTTAAGCTTAAAGAAAAACTCATTTAGATAAAACTTTGAAAACCTAGAATCCTTATTCAATTCAATCAAATATTCATCCCATTCTGAAGGTAACGCTTCTGCAAATTTTGAAATCTGTTCAGCACTTGACATTTTTATATTGTATTCTTTTAAATTGTCAAGTAATACATCATAGCGTTTTTTTAACTTATCCAACGATTCATCTTTTTTACACAAAAAATGTTCAAATCTCTTAACCCAAGTATTTTTATTGTCATTTTTATTCCTCGAATAACCAATACCATCAAACCAATCATATATCTTTTCAAAATCAGTAACTTCCATTTCCGACAAAAAAATGTAGTTTTCAGAAGTTTTAAGCAAAAACCGACGTTTAAATCGACAATATTAACGTATCAGTTCGCTAAACACGTTTAAAATTTTCCGAAAACTGTTTTTACCAGATTAGAGCTTTAAACTTGTCCCGTCGATACGAATCTAACGATATATGATGTCCGAGACGGTTTTTTTTTTTTTTTTGGAAACTTTGGACAAGTTCGGGCGAACTTGTCACAGTTTGTGAAAAACAGCTACTTAAAAAGTTCGGGCGAACTTGTATAAAAAATTAAGAAAATTTCATCCTTTGACAAGTTCGAGCGGACTTGTGATAATTTTCAAGAAAATTTAGCCAAGTTCGGGCGAACTTGTGCTTAATTTCAACAAAAACCAGTCAAGTTCGGGCGAACTTGATGAAAATTCTTGAAAACTTGTCAAGTTCGGGAGAACTTGATGAAAAATCACACAAAATGTGATAATTTCAGTCAAGTTCGGGCGAACTTGATCACATGTTCTTTCGAAATGATGTTTTCAAACATGATTTTTTCAACTTTTCGACATGAATTCGTTTGTTTTAAGCTATGATCTTTTCAAGGGTTTTACTATTATGAATTTTAAGTATTATACTTGAAAATAAGTCCATTTTGTGCGTGTAATGTCCAAGGAAAGTTTAAAAAGAATGAAATGAGTAGAAGATGAGATGTTCTATGTCCAATGTCTTCAATTAGGCCAATCCTGCTCTGATACCAATTGATGGTCCGTTGTACGGATCGTTCTGGTCCTAATTTGGCAAACCTAAGTTAAACGTGCGGAATCCGTTTGCATAGGCGACATTGGATACTAGTTTGTTACTGATTAATCACTGTTTCATTGATTAGTAGACATTACAAATCCTGAAAACACTTAGACAGAGCTTTGCCGTCCAATACACAAAATCTCTGAATCATCCAAATGAGAACACAAGTCACTTATTTACAGGAGGACAAGTTCGCCTGGAATGTGCCTTGGACAAGTTCGGGCGAACTTGTTCAAGTACACTACAAGTTCGGGTGAACTTGTCTCTAAACATACATAAACTTAACGTTTTACTCCTAAACACAGACTCGACGTAATACGATGACGTAGGCAACAGACATGTGCATCAACAACTGGTACTGCTGGTGGAGAACATGATGAAGTTATTTTAGCGACTTCCGATAAAGATGAATCTTCTGAAGATTCAGCTAACGTTCGCCAGAAAGAAACTGACAAAAAGAAGAAGAACGGTTGAAAAAGCGCGGTTAAGATCTGTACATACCGTCTGCTGATGAGGCTTTCAATGAAGAACGTCCTAAGAAGAAATCAAAGTGCTCAAAGTCAAAGGCTGGAGATTCAAAGAAAACTACGGGTTCTCCTAGCACTAGAGGAAAGAAAAAGCCTCGGAGTCGCAGGTACTTAAGTCAGAAAAAGAAGAAAGGAGATACACAAGAACCTCCTGTTTCTAATTTGCAAGAGATACCTATTGTTGAATCACAAGTGACACCGACGACTACAACATAAGAACCACCAAATGTTATTGAAGTACCGGTTCAGAGTACGCCTCAGTCAACGCCAAAGTTTGCTACAAAGGGTACCCCTAAAGCAACTCTTTCAAGATCAAAGTAGTCTACTCCACATAGTGCTAGAGCTAAAGAGTTTAAAGATGCTTTCGGCGATATTCCAGATAATATTACTCATCATGTCACAGCTGAAGATCTTTCGAATTGGTTTGAAAATACTCCAGATGATATGTTAGAGAAAAGAATTAAAGCTCTAGAAGATAAACTCAAACAGAATGAAGTTGAAAAAGAAGCTCTGGAGAATAAAGTGAAGCAGAGCATGGTTGAGAAAGAAATTCTACAAGACAAAGTCAAATTTCTTGAAGATGACAGAGGGTATATGAAAGCGATGGTTGACAGTTTGAGTGCTGCGAATGAACAGTTAGAGAAAGAGATTGCTGAGCTTAGATCTGAACGAGATCAGAATGACAGAAGGTTTGCCAGGCTTCAGAAAGTGTTATCTAACAGCTTGGGCATTGATTTCAAAGCAGAATATGAAGGACTCGATATACAAGAAGCCAAAGAGAAAGCTGAAAAGGAATTGGCAGAACAAGGTAAAAGAAAAGAGGTTATTGATGGTGTCCCTAAACCTACAGAGGAGCCAGTGATTGAAAAGACTGTTGAAGCAGAAAAAGCTCCAGAATCAGATATTGTTCCTGAAGATGTTTCTATTGTTGAATCTCAGGAAGCGAAAAGAATGATGAATCGATTAAAACCTCTGAGTTAGAGAAAGATGACGATGAGGAAGATAATGAAAAAGACGACGACCCTGCAGGTGATGATACTAAAGATGATTCAGATCACGATGATGGTAATGATGATGATCAGGGGGTGTTGGTCTAAGGATTGATTCTGTTAAGGTTCATACTGATTTTGATTTTGAATCCTTGATTAACGATGATGTGAATATGGAGGATGATCAAAGTAAGGGGGAGCATACAGAGCAAACAGGGCCTAAAGACGATGATGTTTCTGGCGCAATTGTTGTTATGCATGTTGTTGTTGTTCATGAAAATTCGTTGATGATTATGTTAGATCCAATTATTGAAGAAGGGGAATTCGTTCACAACTACACAAAGGAAGAATTGGCCAAAATGTTCGAAGTTGATGCTGATTCGTTCGAATTTGATTTTGAAGAAGAGTTGGTGAACATCAAGACATTTGAACCAAAGGAATATGTTTACAAACGTGTATCAGAAGCAGATGATTATGATCGTGTTATTTTTGAAGAGTCTTCTGATGATGAAGCTGAAAAGTATTCTGGTGTCAATACTGACAGTTTTCCAACGATTGAAGAAATTATGAGTCAGATTGATGTGAATCTGTTGAAACAAAAGATCGACGAAGTGGTGAAAGAAGACAATATCCCTAAACGTTATACGAAAGAACAGATTGCTGAAGCGAAGAAGTCATGGTTTAAAGAGATGCCTAAAGAAAGGAAGTTCAAGTGACCACTGGCGTTCTTTACTCGTGACAAAGACAAATCTCTTGGTGATATTTTGAGTTGGGGATGGATAAGAGAACTTGACGTGTATGCTATCAAGAGAAAATTTGGGGTTCAGTACTCCAAACATCTTCTGATATAAAGACGTTACCTCTTTGGGATGTTAAAGAGTTAGTATAAACGAGAAACATAAGTCTTCAGATGAAGTTTAACGAACAACGGCTATGGAGGGTTATCAAGTTTGAAGCTTTAAGAGGTTCTGAATTGTGGAAGCCGTCTATACCAAAACGTAGAATCAAGATTGATAAAAAGACGGGTATTAAAGATGTCACTTTGGTGATGAAACGACCAAGAGCAAAGATGTTACTTCTTGTGGCGGCAAACGGATCCAGAAACGAGTGAAGCAGTGATTGTGTTACGGGCTGACAAAACGTGGGATATTACAAAAGAAATGGATCTGGAATGCATCGAACAAAGAAGAATTTGGGGGTTATCCCGTACTATACGTATACTAGACCCGATGTGGCTAGTTAATTGTTCAAGAGAAGATGTGAAGTGTTTGTTCTTCAACAAGATATGTTTCGATAAACGTGAAGAAGTCCAAGCAAAAATATACCAAGGTGTGATCAATGTATGCTATGTACATGGATGAGAATCAAGATGGAGATAGTTGGAAAGAGAAGAGTTCTTAAAAGAGGAAAAGCGTCTCGAGAAGATACAAGAAAGGGGTAGAGAGGCAAGGCTCAGAAGATTTCAGTTCATGAAGTGGGCACCTCCTACTGACCAAACGCCTATTCCTAAACAAGAAAGACGAAGAAAGCCATATAAGAACTTCTTTGGAAGATGTTGAAGATTGATGACTGATCAAGACTGTGACAATATCCAAGGGGGAGTTTGTTGATACATGATGTCTATTGTCTAGGTCTTGGATCGAGTCTGTATGTTTAGGGCTTGAAAGTGTTAGATTTGAAATGTATTTATGTTGTAAAGCACAAGTTCGGCCGAACTTGTGTGAAGGCTGGACAAGTTCGCCCGAACTTGTCCTAGCCAATCCACAGTTCGAGCGAACTTGTTGCTCTATATATAGTTGTCTTTGGGTCTTTCATTGTAAGAACTTTGCATTGTAGACGACGAAGCTCTGTCAGTTTGGAAATCACATTGTAATATTTTTGGACATTAACAAACCGATCTTTAGACAGTAAATCTTGTGTATTTGACTAACAAGTCATGTAATTTACACTTACAATGAATTTAGATACAAATTAGGTTCCTATACAGTGGAGGAGCGATCCTAAGAATCCTCCCACCTCCTACTTGACTTACATGATACTAAGAGGTACCAAAGTGGATGGTTCATCCTCCCACCTCCTACATGATTATATAACTATATTTGTACTTATGGACTATAATATAATCCTTAAAACCAAACCCTGATAATGAATAAATAAGCATCTATCAAGTTAATAAGTTTATCACTATGTGTGTAGTTCCTTGTCACGATTCTAATAGGTCTTGAACCTATGAAACCACATACAATCCTTAAGGATTATTATAGTGTCAAAGACAAGTGCTAATACCTTAGTGACTATTTTCATATCTTATACTTTGTCATATTTTGAATCTTAAAACCAAATATCCCATCATCATCCCCGAAGTACTCATACGCCTTCGTTTTCCTCTTGTAGGATAACTCGGCGTTCATCCCATCAAAACAACTACCTTCACGGACTTGACAAGTTTATAACACTTTTTGGTGTAACATGTTTCCATATACAAAAATCACAACACTTAAACTTTATGAAATGCACAAACAATCCTATATCCATGAATACTTGAATCGTTACATTGATGCTTATATCTTGGACATTCCTTATGTAATACCTTATTCATTAACTATTTTAGCCTTCGTTTGACATGTATAGCGCTATAGGAAGTAACGCATCCCCTCCTCATGAAATCCAGAGGCCATGTTAAAATATCATGTTTGCGTTAAGGGTTTGACTAGTATATGCTCTTGTAAAAATCATAGTTGCCATGAGGATTTGTTTAAACTTTATTCTTATACGTATGCTATGCTTAAACTTGTGTACTCGCCTTTGCTTTTGCATTGAATTGTTATTTTAAAGCATGTTACAGGTTGACGGAGATGATGCTATGAAATCAAAGTAGCAAGGACGATAGATACACATTTAGACGTTTAGGTTTAATATTATTGTATCAAATTTTGTTATATCTATGTTGTTGTATTTGAATTTCCCTTGTAATGTATGACAATTTATGTATGAAATGAAATTCGGTTTAATTAATTATTGTCGCAATTATTTTTATGAGCAATGAGCAATCTATTTCGTCCCGCCTCGATGTTTCCGCCATCGGTTGGGGTGTGACAGATTGGTATCAGAGCCATAACTATAGGGAATTAGGTAGAATTGTCATGTTCGACCTAGTCTATAGTTTAAGTGTCCATTTTTAACCTTTCTTGTCTTATGCCTAAAACTTTATTCTACCTCATTGCTTCTTCCTTTTCTTTTGGTCTTAAAATTTACCTAATGTCTTTCCTAAGATATTTTACATAATACACTTGAAGACTTGAAGACACTCATGATGCAAACGAGGCGATTTGCACCAAGATAGGTCCAATGACTTACAATTTTTTTATGAAATCCCTCATTCCGCGTATTCAAATTTTCACGAAGCTATACCATCAAGCTAGGAGTGACATCCACATCTTGATGGAAACTTCCATTTCATACTCTAGTGGATCCTACAAACGAGTCGGAATATGCTCCACGTTTAGTAAGAAACAACCACACTTAGGGTACGAAATCGTCAAGTTAGTGGTGAAACCCGCACCTTGTCGATGAAGTCCCATTCCTCGATTTTCAATCTCGCCAAAGTTTCGATTTTCTAATCAATTAGAGATGTGTAGTAACTGAAAGAGTAAAATACCGTTAGTTGCTTCTCGATAAGAGTATTTTACCTATATGCCAAAGCACGTTTCTCTAATTAGAAACGATCTTCGATTCACTTTGGAATTGTCGACGTTTCTCTACCCGAAACAATTCCATATTATATTGAGCCAATATTTTATGTTAACTCAATTATTGTGTGATTTTATACTTGTTACCTTATTCATTTCGAGCCGTTACACAACTCGCACGTTTATCGCAATCAAAAACAATATTCATCCTCGTGAACACACTAAATTTATACTCCTTATTCGCATTCATACGTGGTTTTACATGTCATACTTGATAAAATCATGCAATCTTATGTGAACCATACTTGAACTTTATACATGCTTATACATGCAAAACTTGTTTTCTTTATTATGATCAAGTCGCATCCCCTTTTTCTTCTATGTTGAACCTCTAGATGAACTCCCCAATCTCTAACAAGAAGTCCAAGAGGTCCAACAAGGGGTCCAACAGCAATAACAACAACAATGAAGACTCCATCTCCAAACAAGAACTCGTCGGTCTTGTCGCCGAGCAAATGACCGATCAAATGGCCCGTGTCATCCCTAATATCGTTAGCCAGCTTCAAACCATCAACACCGGACACCCAAATCCTCCGCCGATTCGAAAACTGACAACCCCAAAACGTCCTACCAATTCAAGCATTTCATGGCTTGTAAACCAGTCGAATTCACTGGCATGGATGGTGTAACCGCCATGATCAATTGGTTTGACGCGATGGAGCTTACCTTTCTTCAGGGCGGGTGCCCTGACGAACTTCGAACCCTCAACGCTACCGAGGTCTTTCGTCAGAGAGCCCTCGAATGGTGGACTACGGAACGCAACAAGCGTGGCAACGAAGCAGCCCACGCTCTAACTTGGGACGAGCTTAAGCAGCTCATGAGGGATCAGTTCTGTCCTCCCCACGAGACCCAGAAGCTCGAGAACGAATTCTGGAATCTCACACAGCAAGGGAGCGACGCTGAGGGACTGATCGCTCGCTTCAAACAGTTGAGTAGCGTCTGTCCTGGACATGTGGATACGGTCCCCAAGGCGATAGCTAAGCTCATTCATTCGCTTTCGCTTGTGATTATGAACCATGTAGCCGTCGCACGCCCCAAAACCATCGAAGAAGCCTATAGCACCGTCATAGAGCTTAACCACAATTGCATCCTTCAGGGGGGCTACGACAAGGTTCCTACGAAGCATGCGCACCAAGCCATCGCCGATACCACCACCACTACCGAAACTCCACCCTCCCAAACCAAGAAAAACAACATCAACCGGAATAAGAAGCGGAAGGCTTCTGTTTAGAATAATGCGGTCGTCACCTCGCAAAACCCTCAACCTCTCTAAACCCTTGCAGCCATCACCCCCGCTACCACTGAACAACCCAAGCGTGGCTACACTAGACCTCATCCCTAGTGTACTAACTGCTCCTACCACCATCCCGTTGGCATGCCCTGCCGCAAGTGTGCCCAATGTCAAAGGTCAGGGCATTTTGCTAACCGATGCCGAAACTTTCCTCCACCCCAAAACCAGCAAACCCAAGCCATCATGCAAAACCCTAACCCTAACCCAAACCAAGCTCAACCGCAATGTCAAAATGCTCTTGTGCGAGCGTGTTTCAAATGTGGCGATTTAAATCATCTCGCCAATGTTTGTCCTCTTCTCAATCAACCACGCCAACAACAGCAGCAGCAACAGCATCCTGAGCCTGCTAAAGGACGAGTTTTCATGCTTACCTCCGCTCAAGCCCAAAGCTCTAACGACGTCATTACTGGTATGTTCCTTGTGAACCATATTTATGCTACATGTCTATTTGATACTGGTGCCGATAGAAGCTTTGTGTCCTTAGAATTTGAACCATTGCTTAAGTGCGAACGATCTAAAATGCCTAATCCTTTCTGTAACACCCCAAATCGCGTAAAACAACGTGGTGGAAACACTTGGGGAGTCACGTTAACAGATTGTCTCAACAACACATGGTATTTGAAGTTTCATTTTATTTAAATATTGAACATAGATTACATTGTCATAATTGCCTTAGAAATTTTTAAACAACGAAACAACAAGCATGCATAATTATTGTCTTTCTTGTTATTAAGGCACTAGGTCCAAGTCCGATCCTACATGAGCACGCATCAGTATCATCTAGCGTCGTTCCCTGAAACATATGTGAAAACGAGTCAGCAAAAATATGCCGGCGAGTACATAGGTTTTGTGAACATGTCAAGTCCATGGCTTTGTATATATTGCAATATAAATAACCCGACTACTAGAGTCGTAAATGAAACCTTGTTTTGAAAGCATTTGATATTGTAATAGTTATTCAACTAAACAAATGGTTAAAAGTTATAAAATCTAGTAGCCATGAACCTTGACTCGAAAACATTTGTTTTGTAATTCCAACTTGTAAATCGTCTTGAAATAACTCGTATGATTTATATCTTTAATCGAAATTCGTTGTGTGACATTGTTTAAAAACATTTGTTCGTAGTTCATCGTTCCTCGTAATAAACCATTTGTTATAAACAAATTGTCCATCGTTCCTTGTCGTAAACCAATTGTTCATCGTTCATCGTTCATTGTTCATCGTTCATCGTTCCTTGTTATAAACCAATCGTTCCTTGTTATAATTGTGAAACTTTTGGTCGTTCTTTAATGAATACATTCAAACCTTTATTGACTCGACTATACCCCAAGGGTATCTTAAATAGATCCTAAAAGATCTCTTTAACAAGACTAGCAAATCAACGAATGATTTGTTAGTCATAAACAGTTTCTGTCGTTGCCCAAACTACCCACCAAATCCAGTGAATAGCCTAGTAACGGGATTGTCAATAGTATGGTACCATAACTTACTACTGGGTGGCATAACAATGTTAATGAATGTCATTCGTATTTTGGATAACGCACCAACAAGTTGTATCACATTATTGAAACCATATTGTTATATAAACCATAGTATTTGTACTTTGAAAACTTGAAAACAATTAGCACATATGAATCACCCCAAAACATTTGTAAACATAAAAGAGGGGAGCGATGTACTCGGCTGGGATTTGCGAATAAGCCTTGTACAAGTGTATGATCAATGTCCGAAGATAATCAAGTGTGTCCCCTAATTAATCGGATAACAAGTAAATATCAGAACTTGAAAACGGAGGATTTGGATAGAATGGCACCTTATAAACCAAATGAGTATGGGGACTCGTATGACATGGTTTAATAAGTTATCATCATGAGTTGGAAAGATTTTTATGTGCTTTTGACCCGTTATGACCCGTTAAGGTAGTTTAAGCCACTTTAACGCGTCATTTGCGTAACTACGCATTCGGATGGTTAGATATGTGTTATGGTAAGTATTTAATGCTTAAACATGTTTGAAAATGTTATTTGATCAGAATACATCTCAAATTTTATGTTACATAAGCTCAAAGTTGATTTATTCACGAAAAGGGCATTTTGGTCATTATTGAGGATTATAACAACTAGTTATCATAACACTATCCAAACAACATGACCATAAGGTATAACCTCAGAGGGTTATTCCCTTTATATTTATGGTCACAAATTTATATTTGGTCGGATCCAAAGATCAATCAAACGGGTCAGATTAGAAAGTCCTGGTCAAACTATTCAACTTTCGACTCTAAACAAGCACTAAAATAAGAGTGACGATTTAGACATGTTTTGACATGTCTAAATAAGTTTATAAAAGAGTTTTGGCATCAAAACAAACTGTTTTGACTCCTGGAATTAGATCTGTTGCAAAATGCGCAAAAATCGCATTTTGACCGAAACTTTGACTTGCCAAAATGACTAGAAATGGTGATAATCAGTAAGCATGATTTTTAGGGATCATATCCACCTTGATTATCATCATTTTGCAAGATTTAACTGAGCCATAACTTGATCAATTCATGATCAAAACTAAAAGTCAAACATAAGTCAAACTGTTTGATTTTTAGTCAAATTAAGCTATAGAAATTGAACATGGCATGAAGGATTACTTACAAACACAAGGGAAAAGATCAAAGACACCAGAGGAAGCTCCACAATGAGTGAAAATTCGGATTTGTGGCATGTTGAAGCAAGAAGGTGGTTAAAGAGTTCAAAATTCACATGATCATTGGTATTTATAATGATCCAAACGTGTTCAAGATCATGCCAAGTGTTATGGAAATAATTTAGGATATTAACAAGTGTGGGAGGTGTTAGAAGCAGGTTAAAGGGTGGAAAATTCGGGCCAGGTGGTAAAATTTGCGAATTTGTGGCAAGGAAATGAGCTGGGAGGCTGCCAGCTACACTTTCTGGAAAAACAGGAGCGTCGCCACGCGCGACGGGTAACCCCTTTGAGCGTCGCGCTACACATAGCTCCCATGTTCAGTTCTGAAGTTTCAAAGTTGGCAGAACAGGTCCCTGCACGTGTTTCGTCGCGTTTCGGGCACTTCTAACACTCGTTAACCTCATTTCAAAGCTCCATAAGGACGTTAAAGTATAGGGAACTTGAAATGTGTTCAAAAAAATTCCATAAGTCGGTTCGTTTGGCCGTACGATCGCGGTTTTGAGTTAATTACGACGAAAATCGTAACGAATGCGTGCGTGACCGTAAATGCGTAACGAACGGATTTTTCGCATTCCAATCACTATCATATAATATATTGATGATTAAAAAAAATTTGAATGTCCGAACGTGTTTCGGATAGCGATATACGCAAAAAGGCATAGTTTCGCGAAATTTGCAAAATAGCCCCTGAAGTTACAAAAGTGTGATTTTGCCATACCGAAGCCCTCAAAACTTATTTCAAAGTTATGTAAAGGGTATTTAAGGTATGTTAAGATTGTGACCTTGTTCCGGAGCGTACGTTGCTGCGAGAATCAGCAGACGTTCGCAGTTTGTCGTAAATAGTCCCTGTGGTCGAATAAACTTGTTTTTGACATACCAAACCCTTCAAAACTTATTTCTAAGTTATGTAAAGGATATTTAAGGTATGTCTAGCTTATGTCACTAATCCGCAATATACATTGCGTTAAATTGGTTTCGTTTGCGTAACAGTTTGCGTATAACTTCCATAGAAACTTTGAGGAGTCGAAACTGTACATGGCAATTCTCGGGAATGGAACACAAGATTTCATTAGAGTCAGAATTGATCGGTATTGTTTGATGCTTGAAAAGGCTCAGATGTCACACTTTCGCTGTCGAAGTCGCTAATGGTAAGACCGTCTCCGTTGATTCCGTTCTTTCTGGTTGCTCTTTGATCCTTAACGATCATACGTTCTCTATCAATCTCATTCCCATGAAAATGGGTAGTTTCGACACTTCCCCGTATTGACGATCTCTTCGATCAATTGCAAGGCGCGAAGTGCTTTTCAAAGATTGATCTCCGTTCTGGCTATCATCAACTTCGAGTTTCCGATGAAGATGTACCCAAAGCTGCCTTTCGCACACGTTATGGACACTACGAGTTCGTAGTCATGCCTTTTGGTTTGACCAACGCACCTACAGTGTTTATGGATCTCATGAACCGCGTGTGTAAGCCTTTTCTCGATCATTTCGTCATTGTATTCATCGACGATATCCTAATGTACTCCAAGACGAAAAAAGAAAATGGACGACATTTGCGTCTCATTCTTCAGGTTTTGCAAACCGAACGTCTTTATGCTAAATTCTCCGAGTGTGAATTTTGGCTAAAAGAGGTTCAATTCTTAGGTCACACCGTCAATGTACTCGGTATACATGTTGACCCTGCAAAGATAGAAGCTGTGAAGAATTGGATTGCACCTAAGTCGCCCTCTGAAATTCGTTCGTTTCTTGGCCAAGCTGGGTATTATCGTCGTTTCATCTCGAATTTCTCAAAGATTGCCATTTCTTTGACTTCGTTGACTCAAAAAGATAAACCTTTTGTTTGGGGTCCCAAACAAGAGGAATCATTCCAAACGCTCAAGGACATGCTCTGTAATGCTCCTATCCTCACTCACCCCGATGGGAACGACGATTTCATTGTGTATTGTGATGCCTCTAATCAGGGTCTTGGTTGCGTTCTCATGCAACGAGACAAAGTAAGCGCTTACGTGTCGAGACAGCTCAAAATTCATGAGAAAAACTACACTACTCACGACCTTGAACTTGGTGCAGTTGTTTTTGCATTAAAGATTTGGCGACACTACCTTTATGGTACAAAGTGTACGGTCTTCACCGACCATAAGAGCCTCCAACATATCTTTGATCAAAAGGAACTCAACATGCGTCAACGTCGTTGGGTAGAATTGTTAAACGACTACGACTATGATATTCGCTACCACCCTGGTAAGTCGAATGTCGTGGCCGATGCATTTATTCGTAAGACTCATGTTAAGAGTGTTCGTTGCTACCAAATCGTGGGAAAACTCAACTCGTTGATTCGTCAAGCACAATTTGCCGTTATCAACGAGGGTAACCTCGGTAACAAGTTGAATTATGGAGTCGAAAACCCACTCGAAGCTAAGCCCAATGGTATTCTTTACTACCATAGTCGTATTTGGATTCCTGATCGTCTCAATCTCCGGACTACCTTGATGGATGAAGCCCACAAATCCCGATACTCCGTTTATCCCGGAGCCGATAAGATGTACCACGATTTGCGTGCATCCTATTGGTGGCCTGGAATGAAACGTGATATCGCTCTTTACGTCTCCAAATGCCTTACGGGTTCCAAAGTCAAGGCAGAACATCAACGTCCCTTTGGTTTGCTCGAACAACCGGAAATTCCTGTCTGGAAATGGGAGAGCATAGCCATGGATTTCATCACGAAATTGCCTCGTACTCCTTCTGGTCACGACAGCATTTGGGTTATCATCGATCGTTTGACCAAATCCGCGCACTTCGTCGCCATTCGTGAAGATTACAAAGTCGAGAAATTGGCTCGTATCTACACGAGTGAAATCATTAGTCGTCATGGTACTCCTCTTGATATTATCTCCGATCGAGATGCTCGTTTCACATCTCGCCTTTGGCAAACTTTTCAAACCGCCCTTGGCACTCAGCTTAATCTTAGCACCGCTTTTCATCCTCAGTCTGATGGTCAAACCGAGCGTACTATCCAAACTCTGGAGGATATGCTTCAGTCATGCGTAATCCATTTTGGTGGCAATTGGGATTCGCACTTACCCTTGGTAGAATTCTCGTACAGCAACAGTTATCACGCTAGTATTCAAATGGCTCCATTTGAAGCATTGTATGGTCTTAAGTGTTGTTCGCCTATTTGTTGGCACGAGATTGGAGATGTTCAGATCACCAGTCCCGAATTAATACAAGAGACGACGGACAAGATCATACAAATACGTGATAATCTCCTCAAGGCACGAAGCCGACAAAAGAGCTACGCTAACAAAAGACGCAAGTCTTTGGAGTTTAATGTAGGTGATCAGGTACTTCTCAAGGTATCCCCTTGGAAAGATGTTCGTTTTGGTAAGAAAGGCAAACTCGCTCCTCGATATGTAGGTTCTTCTAAGATTCTCGAGAGGATTGGCAAGGTAGCGTATCGACTAGACCTACCTCAAACGCTCAACAATGTTCATCCTGTGTTTCACGTTTCAAATCTAAAGAGATGTCTAGCCGAAGAAGGACTTCAAGTTCCGTTCGAAGATCTTTAAATCAATGATACTCTGCACTTTGTGGAAAAACCAGTTGAAATCATGTACCGAGGAATCAAGCAATTGAGGCGCAGTCGTATCCCTATCGTAAAAGTTCGTTGGTAAGGGAAAAGTGGGGCTGAATTTACTTGCGAACTCGAGAGTGATATGAAGACCAAGTATCTGCATCTCTTCGTTGCATCTTCCTAAATTTCGGGACGAAATTTCCTAAAGGATGGGAGACTGTAACGCACCGCGTTTTCATACTTTCTATTTATAGCAAGCTCGTATTGTATTTCTATTTTCGGAAAGCATTGTATCTCGTATTCGAATTATCATTGTAATCGTTGTATTCTGAGACTTGTATCATAATGAGAAACTCGTATTCTATTCATGTTGTGTTATTCATAATCATTTTATACTTATACTTATTTATACATGTGAAGCGTATTCGTGATATTCATAATCGTATGACAATTTACAAAACGTGATAATTATAATTATTCGAGACTTGTACATAAACTCCTATACTTAGTCATATCCATCTTGCACTTACATTCCCTTTGGAACATGTTTAGTATGAATATAATACTTGTTACATTCATAAAATATCAGTCTAAGGTCCAAAACCGGTCCCTTGTGACTTATAACAAAAAAAAATAAAAACATCTCTTGACTAAGCCTTACGGACCGCAAGGCTATATGCTTACGGTCCGTAAGCAGCTCTGGGTGGGCAGAATGTTTTTGGCTCGCGAAAATGCACGGATCCACACACCTAATTCTCACCCAATCACCTCTAAACCTCCTTTAAACACATCCCATCAACCCTAAACTCATCCTTATAAATACCAACACTCCTCCAAGCCATTTTTCACTTTCACAACTCTCAAATCTCACCAAGATCACTCTCAAATCATCTCAAGTTCTTGCAACATCAGAATTTTCGGGCAGATTCACCCTCTTGCACAAAAGTGAGCATAACTTGTTCATTTCTTAACGGAATCACTTGATTCTTCTTTCTAAATACTTGGATAATCTTTAGGGTTGAATCCAAGGGTTCTCCATGGAGAATCCAGACCTGGAAATGCCCCTAAAGTGTCCCAAAACTTTCTGTTTGTTTTTAAAACTTTTCAAAACTTGTTAATCTTCATCCAACTTGAGCTAAACTCATCTCAAACCTATGTCCTAATGCTTACAACACTACTTGTGGTTGGTTAGGCTTAAAAACAAGGTTGAGAAATTCAAAATAGAGGATGAATCCTCACAAGAATTCTGTTTTCGTAGAGCTTCAAGCTCACAAGTGATGCAAGTTCATGAACTTGTTCATGTGTGTCCACCTTGGTTAGCTTGGGTTATCCTAAACTTTGAGACCACACATCACTTGATGATTTTCATCATTATCCCAAGTAGTTTGCTAGTTCTAAAGTGTCATAACCCCGCCTAGCCGTTGACGTGTGTTAATGTGTGCTCTCCGGGTTGTATTTCACTTGGCTACTTGGTATCATGGTTGCACACCTTACATTCTTGTCATTTATATTCTTGTTTATGTTCTCGTTCTAGTATCCTCCTTGTTACCTATGGTGACTTGTGTAGTGGTGAACATCATATGAGGTTTCAAAGTGGATGGTTAATCCTCCCACCTCCTACTTGACTTACATGATACTAAGAGGTACCAAAGTGGATGGTTCATCCTCCCACCTCCTACATGATTATATAACTATATTTGTACTTATGGACTATAATATGATCCTTAAAACCGAACCCTTGATAATGAATAAATAAGCATCTATTAAGTTAATAGGTGTATCACTATGTGTGTAGTTCCTTGTCACGATTCTAATAGGTCTTGAACCTATGAAACCACATATAATCCTTAGGGATTATTATAGTGTCAAAGGCAAGTGCTAATACCATAGTGACTATTTTCATATCTTATACTTTGTCATATTTTGAATCTTAAAACCGAATTTCTCATCATCATCCCCAAAGTACTCATACGCCTTCGTTTTCCTCTTGTAGGATAACTCGGCGTTCATCCCATCAAAACAACTACCTGCACGGACTTGACAAGTTAGAAGACTTAGCAAAACCGTGAGTACACTCGACCCACTTTCGTTTACAACACTTTTGGGTGTAACATGTTTCCATATACAAAAATCACAACAATTTAACGTTATGAAATGTACAAACAATCCTATATCCATGAATACTTGAATCGTTACATTGATGCTTATATCTTGGACATTCCTTATGTAATACCTTAGTCATTAACTATTTTAGCCTTCGTTTGACATGTATAGCGCTATATGAAGTAACGCATCCCCTCCTCATGAAATTTAGAGACCATGTTAAAATATCGTGTTTGCGTTAACGGTTTGACTAGTAGTATTTCATGCCTTGTATATGCTCTTGTAAAAATCATAGTTGCCATTAGGATTTGTTTAAACTTTATTCTTATACGTATGCTATGCTTAAACTTGTGTACTCGTCTTTGCTTTTGCATTGAATTGTTATTTTAAAACATGTTACAGGTTGATGGAGATGATGCTATGAAATCAAAGTAGCAAGGACGATAGATACACATTTAGACGTTTAGGTTTAATATTGTTGTATCAAATTTTGTTATATCTATGTTGCATTTGAATTTCTCTTGTAATGTATTACAATTTATGTATGAAATGAAATTCGGTTTAATTAATTATTGTCGCAATTAGTTTTATGTGCAATGAGCAATCTATTTCGTACCGCCTCGATGTTCTGCCATCAGTTGGGGTGTGACAGACCAGGCCTTCAGAAACCCCATAGTAGCATTTATCTCCGCTGCTAGCAGTTATTTTCGTCTCCTCATAACACCAGCACAACCTTGATCTCGAGTCTGAGAGTTCACTAAGCAAAGTACAAAGTAGATCAAAGTGTTTAGTGTAATTTTGGCATAAAAGAATAAGCCTTTTTATCTTTTTCTTTTTTTCCTTTTGTTATTGGTTAGTTTTTTAAAATATTATTATTCATAAAAGTGTACTTTTTTAACAAGCATCAAATGCTGTTGTAAATAATAATTATCAAATACTTCGAACATAATAAACACAGTTGGATTAAAGCAATTCTTGAAGACAATAAAAAATAAAGCCTTACTATTGGTTACTATTTATCAAATAAAAAAACACTGGTATTCTCAACATAATAAAAAACCAATATAATAAAAACCAATATAAAACAAACATGGGATACGAACATGATTCATTAAAAACGCAGATGGGTTTCGGAAAAGATAGGGTGGTGCCTCGCCAACGTTCATCGTCGGTGTGCCTCGCCTGTGTGCATCTCCAGTGGTACGTGGCCGGTTATAATTATGCAGTGGAGAGAGAGGAGCAATCGTGGGAAGGAGGGAATGATAGAATGATACATAGTTAATTCTATTTATCTGTTTAGAAACTATATAGCAGCTTTTAGACTAAAAAACAGGTATGAAAACAGACCGCATACTATGTATGATTTTGAATACAAACCGCATACCATGCATGATTTTGAATCATCTACCATAACCCAGATTGTCAAAAAAATCCACAGGAGTCCACTCAGCAGCCTTACCTAATATAATTAAAAGATAATTTAAGTTTGGGTTGGTGAAATTAAAAAAAAAAAGAAACACATAATACAGTTATTTACCTATCAATCGGGCCAAACTTTGAAATTCCTGCTACAACACTTCAGTCGTTCATCGGGCTCTCGATTGTCATCCTTCGCCAACCCGAAATCCGAAAGCTTTGCATTATAGTTCGCCAACCCGTTCCTAGTCTTTCAAATAACCCATATAGTCGTTGAAAGACTGCGTTAATAAAGCTTTTTCCAATCATTTGATCCCGCCATGTCACTAATGCTGCCAAGCCACCCTCTCAAAGGGATATCCAGAAACAGCAACTGAGATTGAAGTTTTAGCCAATGAATATAATCTACCAGACTTCCTTAGCCACAAAACATGATACAAGAATGTGATCCAACGACTCAAAGTTTTCACCACAATGTCCACAAGCTGGTTCCCAACCTGCACACATCGAGCCATAACCGAGGCGGATAACAATGTATTTGTAGAATAATCTGTTTATTCACCATGTGAGTTTCTAAGAATAGCCTGCTACAATAATGTTACACCAAAGTACTGCATCTCACCTTGAAAAAAAGATGGTTCAATAGCTGCCAATGGATCGTTTCAAGCCAACGCCCTTTCCCGTACGACACCAGATCTCAAAATGGACTGCAACCTGCAACATCTTTTGACAAAACAAACAAAAAAAATTAATTTTTAAGCATAAGCGGTTGCACCTATTTGTTTCCTCATATCCTCCTATTAAACATTAAAGAAATTACTAATAAACAAAAAAAATCTAGTTAAAATCAAATTACTACCAAAATGCTGGTGACTTTAATACATACACAGACTTGATAGCATTAGAACCTATATGATCAAGTTCAGCTAGGTATCCCGTGTGTCCACCAAGATCTAAAAGTAAAATAAAAACCAAAAAAGGCTTTAATGCTTGTTTAAAAAAAATCTAATGGTCACCTCTACAACAAGCGTTAACTCCCTCAAACGCTACAAGTCACCAGTTTCACTCCCCTAAAACCATTCCTAGCAACCGACAGTTGAACTGCTTCATTAATAATCTAACATAGTGATAAAAATAGTTTGAAGAATCAAATATATGAGACATAGTATGTAAAGAACGCATAATAAATCGAACCATTACAGCTGCAAGACAGTGCTTGTCAACCACAAAGCAGTTTCCTACGCTGCTTGTGGCGAAACCCTAGACGCCGTCACCACCAGATCCACCAGGAAGAGCTTGTTTTCAACCGTATCCACCCATCACCAAGCTATTCTAATTCTAGAAAGAGCTTGTTTTCAACCATATCCACCCTCATCCATAAGCGGTGTGATCAACTACATCCAATATCTTCATATGCTTTGCCTATTGATCCATTCTTGACCCTTTCCCATGCTCTTCATGTCAATACCCAAAGGCTTAGCTGGCCCTGCTAGTGCACTAAAATAAGCCTACAAGTTCACAACTAGTTAATGCATGTTTATATTTAACGGGTCAAATGATCTAAATAAGAAAATAACTGAGGGTTGAAAGTTGCCCAAAGTGTTTTCAGAGGCATGAAAACCTACGATGAATATAGTTTCTATTTTTCTTTAGAATGCTATTTACAAAATTTTATAAAAAATGGAAGATATATGTGTTTGCATATCAGCCAACCATTTATAGTCTGCACAAAAGACTACCGCATTTTGAGGATTAAAAACATGTGACCCACTCGTTTTGCCACCTCTACAGAAACAAAAACAATACCGTGTACCATGCAAGTGGTCTGTGTACTTGTCGTAACAATGATTATGTCCAATCGACTGATGCAATCCCCACTGACGATGCTATGTTTTTGGATTCTCCTTTCAGACCAACCTATAAAAACCAAAAACACAAACTGACCCTTCGTCTGATACACGACAAGATAGTAAAAATTTGACTTCCAAACAGCTAATTTTGAAACGAAACAAACCTGGTATGACACTTTCTAACGAGATAAGTCCCACGAACCACGACCTACCACATGCAACACAACATGCCCGAAAACTCCTGTTTTCCATTGCTCAAAACGCGGGCCATTATTCTTTAGTAAAAAAACATCTTATTTAGACTCGGTTAAATAGTTAAACCAATGAAAGATGTTCAAAATAAAAAAAATGGCAGTTGTTACCAATGAATTTGCATACAAGTTTCTAAATTTGTTTTGTCTTATTTAATCTTTGACTTTTAAAGCTTGGCAATAAACGCCACTATTCAGGCGGATAAAGGCCATGTTTGTATGATCAAATCTGAAGAAGCAATAAAATGTTAGCCACATATATATACTAAAATGGCTCCAGAGATCTAGAAAAGCAGTAAAGTTGATTAATACCTTCCTTTGTGATGAAATCTAGAAAATCTTGAAGAGAAGGCCTTTATGAGTGGCAAAGAATGAAGCAAACACGAGCGATTCGACAGCCACGAGCTCGATGAGGATGTTCAAAGACAGGCCAGATGTGTCCTTTAGGAGGTCCCCAACTGTGTCACAATCACAACAGCTTTGTTCGGTCAGGCCCTTTTGGACCAAGTGTCCTTACATGCTCATAAGCACCAGCCTAAAGTTGTAAAGCCACAGCAGTCAGATTAACAAAGAGCTCGTGTCCAAAGTAGGGCTACTTAACGAGCGAGTGGAGCTGGCTCGGCCACAATGGTCAGATTAACAAAGAGCTCATGTTCAAAACAAACCTGTTCAGGAAACATTTAATCCGTTTTGTTCTTGATATGCTCCGTGCTCTCATTCTTTTCAACCACCTTATCAAAAAACTGGAACAAAATGTCTTCATCATCATCAGACACATGCGCTTTAAACATAATCAAAACACAAAATAATGTTCCACCAACACCACTTACCGCTTGGATCATCAGCATTACTAAAAGTTTTCAAAAAGAAATCAATGCATCAGGCACCCTCCTTGCTGGATCACTCAAACTTTTCCCAAATTTCTTATCATAAACACTCAAAACTCCTTCTAACCTTCCTTACTACATTCCATCCCTCTTTTTGTGCCAATTTCACAATGTCAACCAAAACCTAACATTTTAAAGACAAAGTCAACAAACCATTAATATCAAAATTAGTGGACTAATGATAAAGAATTAAGAGTGCACACAACAATCTACAACTGTATCAGTAATAATACAACAAATACAGAAAATATTACTACTTGTGAACAAACAAATTAATATGAACAGAATTAAATCACACAAAGTGTGGATGATTACTTGAAATACCAGCCATATGAACATTTATTTAATAACTTTAATAACTAACTACCTTGGTAAAGATGATGTCCAGAAGCTGAGGTCCATCTTTTGATTCGTAACCTTCAGATTGATGACGGTAAAAAGAGCAAAACTAAGGTGAATTTATACTTTATAATCCCGGATCTACAGAAATTTGGTCGCAAAGCTTACCAGATCCGCGAGACCTAAATCGTAACGAACCCTTCTTTTTCCCGCTGTAACTTAATCAACACACCAGATATGATTCAATCTTTACCTCTGAAATCAAAACCCTAAAAAGTATCAACAACCAAGAAAAAAAAGAGAAAAAAAGGTAAGGATTACTCACTTGAACCGCCATTGAGAGCAAAATCGGAACGGGTCTGGGAGAAATCTTCATGATTCAGTCTTTACCTCAGAAATCAAAACCCTAGATCTAAACCGCTTGGATTGCCAGAAAGAGAGCAGATGGAGAGACGGATAAGAATGAGATGAGATGTGAAACCCTAATTTGTGTACCCCGTTTTTTTGTTTGAGCGAGGGTATAATTGGAAAGTCCATTCAATTTGGATTGTCATGCGCTTAAAACATTGTACATCATGCATTAAATGAGTTTTAAGGGAAGTGCCGAATTATCTTAAGTCGTCCTCTGGATATGCTTATTATATATAGTATAGATTAAGGGTGAGAGATGGCCTCATTGGTAATTTCCATTGTTTTTTTTAAGATGGCATATGAAAGGTCATGCTTAAAATGCCTAATTTTATACCAATCTTTTCAGTTCTACCCTTCCTTCATACCCCACACAAGTTGTAATACATAGTTGTACCTCCCTACCCCTGCTTTCTCTTCATCACTCATCAATTCGTTCGCATTCAACAGTTGCCTCAACTCGATTTATAAATTATAAATTAATATAATAATAATAATAATCTATAAATAAGATGCTAATATAATAACCCCTCACCATCGTCGGCACCTCACCTGCGAGCATTGTATTAGCGACCATTCACCTCCCCCTCCCCATCCGGTTAAATCCTTTAACTAAATGGCAATGGAAGTGAATCCTAACCCTTCGATTTACCAGCCGTTTCCCTTAAATCGTGATTTAACCCGTCGCCAATGGAAGTTAGATGCAAGCAAGAGTGTTCGATTAGGGTTTCTTAGCGAGGAAGAAGGTGACACGTTTTTGTTCGGTTCTTGTCGGTGACACCACTGCTCGAATCCAAGAGGTGTCTGACCAGGTTCTTCTTGAATTCAAGGTATTTTAGTTGAAAAAAACCAGATGCTGTATGATCTCGTATTTCATACTTATACTCAAATCAATCATAGTTTGTCCCCTTGTTACACTAATTAACAATTCTCAGAGTGCTTTGTTTCTATTTTAGTAGGATAGATAAAGTAAATGATGTTTGACTGGTAAACTGTATTTGTGATACATTTCTTCCTAATCTACATAAAATGTATGGTTGGTATTAGTATCACGCATGAACTTGTATAAGGTTAAAATAATATTTTTCAGAATTTTAAGTTTGTATCTCCATGTTATTGTGAACCTGGATACTTAAAGTAGATATCTTATTGACTAAGCATCAAGTCTAATGCTTATAAACAATTTAGATGGTTTTATATTCTTGGTAGAAAGATGATCCAGACATTGGAATCTAATTGTAGGTAGATATTCTTATATGTGTGTGATCCTTTTATCTGTATCAGATTGAGGCTGTGAAGGCCATAGGAATTACAGAAGTGGTTCTTGGTCATCATCATCATCATCATACTCAGTAAATCCCACCCATAGCAAAGCTAAGGTAGGGTCTGAGGAGGGTAAGATGTAGACAACCTTACCTCTACCCCGTAGGAATAGAGAGGTTGCTTCCAATGAGACCCCCGGCTCGATAGTAGTTTTGCTTTTGCATCAAGCCTTGGACATAAGGCACATAATACTTAGCAATTGAGAGCGATTAGTGCATGTACCCCTTTGTCTTTCGGCTATCAACGCCACCACATGATGCATGATTAACCATCCCCTATTTTAACGTTATTTTCACGAAATTAGTAAAATAACTTTAAAATTGGTGCACTCTCACTTTTGCCCCCCGAGCGCCCACACATATATACATTATATGCTCATATCGCAAGCGGTGCGAATTATCATATAATTTATTCTTTTCTTTTGAATATCATATAATTTATCTTTTAATCTTTCAATATAATGTAAATTTTGACATCTCTTGTTTTTGTAGGTCATGCTCAACTTTTTAAAGGATTTTGAGACCAGGATATTACCTGGTGATTTTAATAACAAACTATATAAACAAGATGCCATGTGTGTCTATTTGACCAGTATGATAGCTGCTAGAATCTTGTTTTGTTGGCTGAAACACACTGAACTGGCGTGATAACTAGAAATATTTAACCGTCAGTGTCGTAGTTTTGTTTATGAAAGTATAGTTCACTACGCTATCAGATTAAGATTAATGCTGGTTGAAGCATGTTGACTTCTACTATGGGTTGGAGCAGGTTGGTCGGGTGTCAACCCGCCAACACTTTCTTATCTGAGTCTTAAATCTTTGATAAATATTCAAATGTGTTAAATGATTATAGAAACATATAATAATAATCTATTAAAACAAAGAGAAGATTTTTGAGGTTTTCTGCATGAAAAATAGACTTTGAGCATTTCAACCTATTAACTCGTACCCATTCTAGCAATTTTATTAATTTGGCCAATTTTATATAAAACACAATCCAAATCAATTCAACTATGAGTAAAGGGGATCGTTTTCTTATATATCTTACTTGTTATTTAATTATTATGATGTGTTAGGATATGAGTTTGAATCAGTTGTGATTGTTTAGAAAATGGTTTATGAAAGAAAATAAAAAACAGAGTGAATTTGCAGCGGAATAAAACTTTGTATCACAACTAATGGAAGATTGTTTTGATCATCATGCTTTCAAACTTATAAGTTTAACATGTGAATCACAACTCCCCATCAACCCAATGAAAGTTTGTTAGTACAGAATGTAAGAAGATGATTGGAAGGAAATGCAAAAATGATCTTTTGATAGATAATGGGACAGTATAAAGTATTGTTCTATTTATAATACAAGTCAAACCTCTGAGCATCTTTGTTGATGTCAGAGTTGATAATGACAGCTAACAATAAACTAACTACCTCTAAACACTGATGACATAACCTCTGCTAAGTACATAAGCACTGTTACATTTAATACAATAAAGATAAACTAAACACTGATGCAATCCACTGTTGGTCTTCATCAGAGCTTTGAATGTCTTTGTCGTTTTGCTCCAACAAATGCTTGATGGCAGAGCTTTGGCTAGTCATTGGTTATTCAACAGTTATTCAACAGAGTCTGTAAACTCTGATATGCTGGATCTGATGATGTAGCATGTTTTGGCTTTCTATCATTTGTTCTTTGCAAAGGGTTCAATCCCAACAATCTCCCCCAGGAACAAATGATGCCAAAACTTTCTTTATTCTTGATCTTTATTTCTCATCAATAGTTCTCTGATTTGTCCTTTGAATTGAAGTTCAAAGTCCAAAGCAACTAAGTCTTCAAAATCCCTTTCAAGTTCGAGATCCAATAGATCTTGAAGGTATTCAACAGGGAGACCATATGCTGCCTCATTTTAATTCTTCGAACTCTGCCATCAGACCTGACCAGAGTCAATCATGTGTGTCTTTATCGGTACTCCATTTTCGAATTTTAAGGTATGTTGGCTTTCTTGGGCGAAGCTTTATTTGAGATGAGTTTGGTGATGATGGCTTGCTGACAAGTTTGGAAATTGTAGCTTCGAGTTCATCACTTGCACGGTCTGTGTGGAATTTCAATTGATTCATGATGCCATCTTTGGTTAGAACATCTTCAAACATCTTCTCATCTACTTCATACATCTGCCTTTTCCTTTTTCTTTGTACCAAGGCAATGGTGGATAAGCCAGATGTTGTAGCTAGATTTTTAAAGATCTGGTCTGTGTTGAAGTGATGGCAGCGAGAGCAGTGGTTGTGTTTGAATAATCAGGCTTATTGGGAACTGTTGGATCCTTTCTTCTAAGTTCTTCCAAATTCTTGTAGGTTTCCAAAACCTTGACTTCTCCCCATCTTGCTATTTTCTTAGCAGTACCATAAGAATTTTCAACAAGCTCTGCCTTCATTCTTTTGATCTTCAGAGCATGATCTTGATCAAAAAATTTAGCTCTCTTACAATTAGGTGGTGTAACCTTTTGTTGAGGATTCTTGAGCATAATCTGTATCCTTTCAATCTCTTCTTGTAGATCATCTGTTAACCAGTTCTTGAATTGAGCTCTTGTTGCTCTATATGGCTTGTGGGTCATGATGTGTTCTAGAAGGTCTGGTCTTAGATCAGGATCAACCTTTGTGACTTTCTCAGATTCTCTTTTGCAGGGATCATGTGCATAGTCTTCAATGTGCCTGACCTTTTCCAGTTGTAGTTGTCACACCCCAACCGATGGCGGAAACATCGGGGCGTGGCACTAGGCGAACCAGATTGTCTAATGAGAAATTCCATAATACTATTTAAGCGACAATAATTTAAGCGTCAATATCCCATACTATCAACATATAATCCTCAAATAAGTTACAAAATACCAAGTAATCTCATAAAACAATTCAAGTTCGATATCCCCTAGATTTTATTACAATGCGTTTCTAAAAGTAATATCCTAATCCATTTCAGCGAGAAGTCATCAACCTGCCACATATGTTAAAATAAACGTCAATACAATTAAGTAAAGGTGAGCATACGGGTTTACGTACATAAGAGATATAAAAGCGTTTAGCATACACCGCATGACATTACGTAAGAGATGTGAAGTATGTATCTACTTAGATTCAAGTAAACCAACAAACCATGATTGCTCAAGTCATGCGAACAAGTGTCCACATCCTAAAGGGAAAATAAATGAGAAATAAAATGTGAGCCTTAACAACCCCGGGCATCCGGGTGGCGGGTCAACCTCTAGCAAGCTATCATGTTAAGGTGGCGTACAAGCAATCAAGCAACACATACAATTCAGCAGATTTCACGTATAGTCATGATAAGCAGGTTGCGAATAAGCGCTTGAGAGTTGTGTGATGTGATTTGATATAGGAACATATGTGACACCCAAAAGTGCGTTTAAGTGTAAAGGGGTTAAAGTATATCACAGTTGGTGTGATTTGAGAGAGAGACGGATCTGATGTAGATTGAATGGAGGTCGGATCAGCTTAGGGAACAAATGCATCAGTTTTCCGAATTGTGAAACGGTCGAAGTGAAGGAGCAGAGTATAAGTTGGCGAACTGACTGTTTTGATTACTGAGGTACAAGTGCGGTGAACTTGTCTTGTGTTCCTGAGAATGGACAAGTTCGGGCGAACTTGCCATGGTTTGCTGAGGTTTGATACAAGTTCGGGCGAACTTGTCTGATTTTCCATGGAAATCAAGCAAGTTTCGAGCAAACTTGGTTGAATTTCTTTGGGAATTTGACAAATTCGGCCGAAGTTGGTCACAAATATGGGACAACTTCGAGCGAACTTGATCAATTTGGAGCGAACTTGGCTGTTTTGGTCACCAAATCGTGCGTTTTCGCGTCGTTTGCTGAGGAAATCGAGTGTCCATCCCTCCAACCTTAGGCTACTGAGCAAAACCTATGCTTGAGAGGTCTTTTGGAGCGAGTTTTAGCCATTTTACAGAAACTCGAACTAATCCAGGCGAACTCGATGCTTCGTACGGGTTAGTCCAGTTTGTGCAAAGTGACGACACCGTCCTTGTGCTTCCGAATCTGATATCTTGCTTGAGAACTCCTCGTTCCACTTCAATGTGAATGAAACATACGTCATTAGTCCGTATTTTTGTGTCAAAATTGATGTTTAAAAGGTTTTACTTAGATCTGAGTGTAGATCTAAGTGAAAAAGAGAAGTTTTGTAGAAAAAGATGAAGATTTTCGTAAACAGAAGAGTTTTGATGAAATCGAAGGTAAGACCTTGTGCAAAATTGTTGTAAAACGTTGTTGTTTGCATGAAAACGGGTTGATTCTTTCTTGGAAATCAAAGGTTTTCGGTTTCGGGAGGTTTCGGGCGACCTTGCAGCAAGTTCAAATGAGGAGAGGAGCTGAGTATTATAAGTGAAGGAGAAATGGAGCTGATTGGGATCAAGTTCGGCCGAACTTGCCACCTTCCAAGCGAACTTGGCACAAGTTCGGGCTAACTTGGCCAGTTCAGCTTTGGAAAGTGTAAGTTCGAGCGAACTTACTGATAATTAGGTGTTGAGGTGGCATGGTCAAGTTCGGGCGAACTTGGTGTGATCAAGTTCGGCCGAACTTGGCCTATTGGCGAAGTTTTGTTTGTTATTTTCACGTTAAGTGTTCGTTTGGCGATTCGGTTCATATTAGATAGTTATGTTAAGCATTATAATTGATAAAATAATGCCATTAAGCGATTCGTGCGAGTGAGAGTATTGCGGTAGCGAGTAAAACCATAAATCATAAAACACACATAACACATACATAACATAAAGTAACATAGTCAACTGTGTTTGCGATGCAATGAGATAAGCTATGTCGATAGCACAAGTGTTTATTAAATAATAACACACTCGGCTCTTAAAGTAACATAGTTACTTGTGATTGCGTTTGAGTTAGCATTGCGTTTAATAAGTGCTGGGATGTAATATAGTTGTGACAAAAAAATCAGTTAACCAAACATAAAGCATTCCATTAATCAAACCTCGGATTTACAAGGACAGATACAACAAAAGATGGAAAAAGATCACAACGAAAAAAAAATGCGAGTTGTTACACTCTCCCCTAATTTAGGAAATTTCGTCCTGAAATTTAAGTAGTGGCCGTAACAAAGAGATGTGGATATTTTGCTTTCATATCACTTTCCAATTCCCAAGTGAATTCGGCAACGCGTTTGCCTTCCCATCGGACTTTCACAATAGGAATGCGAGAGCGTCGACGTTTCTTGGTCTCTCGGTCTATGATTTCTACTGGCTTTTCCACGAAGTGAAGAGTCTCGTTTATTTGCAAATCCTCGAGTGGTACATGAAGATTTTCTTCAGCTAGGTATTTCTTGAGGTTCGAGATGTGGAAAGTCGGATGTACGTTGTTGAGTTCTGCTGGTAGTTCGAGTCGATAGGCCACTTTGCCAATTCTTTCCAGAATCTTAAAGGGACCCACGTATCGTGGCGCTAGTTTCCCTTTATTCCCGAAGCGGACCACTCCTTTCCAAGGTGCAACCTTTAAGAGAACGTGATCTCCCACTTCGAACTGTAGGGGCTTGCGGCGTTTATCGGCATAACTCTTTTGGCGACTCCGAGCTTTCAAGAGATTATCTCTGATTTGGAGGATCTTGTCTGTCGTTTCTTGAATTAACTCGGGACCGGTGATTTGTGCTTCTCCGATCTCGTGCCATGCAATAGGCGATCGACATTTTCTTCCGTATAGTGCCTCAAAATGTGCCATTTGAATGCTAGTATGATAACTATCATTGTACAAGAATTCAATTAAAGGTAAATGTGTATCCCAATTACCACCGAAATCTGTAATGCACGCACGAAGCATGTCTTCGAGGGTGCGGATCGTGCGCTCAGTCTAACCGTCAGTTTGAGGATGAAAAGCGGTACTGAGATTAAGCGTAGTACCGAGAGCGGATTGAAAAGTCTCCCAGAGACATGAGGTAAAGTGACCATCGCGGTCAGAGATGATGTCATGGGGCGTCCCGTGTCGACAAATGACTTCGTCGATATAGATTCGTGCTTATCGTTCTACCTTAAAGTCTTCTCGTATGGCAATAAAGTGAGCGGATTTAGTAAGACGGTCAATGATAATCCAAATGCTATCGTGACCAGAGGAGGTGCGAGGGAGTTTTGTAACGAAGTCCATGGCTATGCTCTCCCACTTCCACATCGGGATTTCGGGTTGTTCGAGCAAACCAGAGGGCCTTTGATGCTCGACTTTAACTTTAGAGCAAGTTAAGCACTTTGAGACATATAAAGCGATATCCTTTTTCATGCCCGGCCACCAATACCTAGGACGAAGGTCTTGGTATATCTTGTCGGCTCCGGGGTGAATGGAATATCGAGATTTATGAGCTTCGGTCATTAGTAATTCTCGGAGATTATCGCGGGTAGGAATCCAAATACGATCGAGATAGTAATAAATACCATTTGGTTTAACTACGAGCTGAGTTTCGGCACCACATTTCATTTCTTCTTGCAGGGTATTCTCGTTAAAACAACCAAATTGGGTGGAGCGAATCAGAATTTCGAGATTATTCAAAGCTTGAGAGTCACGAACACTATACACATAGCATCGTCGACTGAGAGCATCGGCTATGACGTTTGCTTTGCCAGGATGGTAACGTATCTCACAATTGTAGTCGTTGAGAAGTTCAACCCATCTGCGTTGGCGCATGTTCAGTTCTTTTTTATTAAAGATATGTTGTAAGCTCTTATGGTAGGTGAAGACCGTACACTTGGTACCGTAAAGGTAGTGTCGCCATATCTTTAATGCAAAAACAATTGCACTGAGTTCGAGATCGTGGGTAGTGTAGTTCTTCTCGTGGATTTTGAGTTGTTGAGACGCATACGCGATAACCTTGTCTCGTTGCATAAGAACACAACCAAGACCAAGGTTAGAGGCATCGCAATAAACAACGAAGTCGTCGTTTCCGTCGGGTAGAGCGAGTACAGGAGCGTTGCATAGCATACGCTTGAGAGTTTGGAAGGCTTCCTCTTGTTTGGATTCCCAAACGAAAGGCTTGTCCTTATGAGTTAAAGCGGTAAGCGGAACGACGATTTTAGAAAAGTTGCCGATGAATCGACGGTAGTAACCTGCCAATCCAAGAAAGGAACTGATTTCAGATGCATTCTTCGGTGTAATCCAACTCTTTACAACTTCAATCTTTGCAGGGTCGACGTGAATTCCTTGACTGTTAACGATATGGCCGAGAAATTTGACTTCTTCGATCCAGAATTCACACTTAGAGAACTTGGCATAAAGGCGATTTCCTTGAAGAAGTTCGAGAACTAAACGAAGATGTCGCGCATGTTCGGATCTCGACTTCGAGTAAATAAGGATGTCATCGATGAACACAATGACGTAACGATCCAAGAAGGCTTTACACACACGGTTCATCAAATCCATGAAGACCGCGGGTGCATTTATGAGACCGAAAGGCATGACCACGAATTCAAAATCGCCATAACGAGTACGAAAGGCGGATTTCAGAATATCTTCTTCCAATACACGTAACTGATGATAACCGGAACGTAAATCGATCTTAGAAAAACAAGTAGCACCTTGAAGCTGATCAAACAAATCGTCGATTCGGGAAGAGGGTAGCGCTTCTTTATCGTGAGTTTGTTAAGTTCACGATACTCAATGCACATTCGAAATGTCCCATCTTTCTTTTTCACAAAAAGAACGGGTGCTCCCCAAGGCGAAGTGCTCGGGCGTATGGAGCCTTTATCAAGTAACTCTTGAAGTTGGCTAGATAGCTCGCGCATTTCGGATGGTGTGAGGTAATAGGGAGCTTTAGCAACAAGAGTAGCACCGGGAATTAAATCAATACAGAACTCGACATCACGAGTAGCGGGTAAACCAGGTAAGTCGCTGGGAAAAACTTTAGGAAATTCACAAACAACAGTTACATCTTTCCAAGTTTTCTTTTCCTTCTCCGGGTTCATGATGTGGGCTAGGAATGCAATGCATTGCTTTCGCAAACACTTGCTCGCTTGAGTACATGACATGAGCATCAACTTCTTTGAGGGTGTTTCACTGTAAACATGGAGTTGGTCACCGTTGGGAAGAGGAATACGAATCATTTTATTGAAACAAACAACTTCAGCACGATTTTCACGAAGAAAATCCATGCCTACTATGATATTAAAGCTACCTAACTGCATAGGTAAGAGGTTGATCGGGAAGATGTGGTTGTTGAGATCGAGAGTACAACCACGTAGGACGGAATTAACGGTAACGGTTCTTCCTGTGGCGACTTCAACATCAAAAGTCTTTGGGAGTTTTGCGCGTTTACATTTTAAAACTTTTTCGAATTCTAACGATACAAAACAGTTATCGGCACCAGTATCAAATAAACAGGAAACATAAATACCATTAACAAGGAACGTACCATTGTCAACATTGTTGTCGTTCTGAGCCTAGCGATGATTAAGATTGATGGCTCTTCCACGCGCAGCCTGTGGTTGCTGCGGCTGCGGTGGCTGCTGCTGAGGCTGTTGTTGCGGCTCTTGCTTCACGGCTTTTTTTGGGCAGACATTACTAAAGTGGTTTGGGTCACCACAAGTGTAGCAAGCACGTGCTTTTTGGGACTGCTGCTTGCTGTTGAGGCGGCTGCTAATTGGTTTGAGGAGCACGAGGTGGAGCTGGTAAAGCTGTTGGTGCTTGAGGAGCTGGCTGACGAGGACCAGAACGGCAGCTGACAGTAAAGTGACCGTAGATGTTGCAGTTGGTGCAGAAACGACAATTGCCTCCAACCGCATGGAGATAAGTGCACTTCGAGCACAATGGATGGGGACCAGTGTACGCACGCTTTGCAGGCGGTGCGTTTGGTGTAGCAGACTGAAGCGGTTGGGGGTTCGGTGGTGCAACAAGTGCACAGTTCTTGCTCGGGTTCTCTCTTTTGCGACCTCGGCGACTAGACTTTGATTCTCGAGACGGCTCGGTAGTAGCACTTGGCTTGGTGATAGCTTGATTCGCGACTTTGCTGTGGCTCTTGAAGTAACCAGCCTGAACACGCTTGTCATTGATTTCTGCGGCAAGCTGGATAAGTTTCCTCAATGGTAGTAGGGTGAGCTGCTTGAACAAAATCCGCGATGCAGTCAGGTAGAGCACGGAGGTACTTTTTGATCGCTTTCTCAGTGGTGTCCACCTGACTGGGACAAATGATACTTAGCTGCTTGAAACGAGCAGTGAGACCTGCGTTGTCGGGGCCATCTTGCTTGATATCCCAAAATTCATTATCCAGTTTCTGAACTTCATAGGGAGGACAAAATTCTTTCACCATGATTTCCTTAAGTTCCTCCCAAGTGAGCCCGTAAGCTTCATCGTTTCCGCACTTGTTGCGCTCCGTAGTCCACCAATCAAGTGCCCTCGATTGGAACACGCCGGTAGCGTTGATGGTGCGCAGAGTTTTGGGACATCCACTTTGGCGGAAGGTAACCTCGATGGAATCGAACCAATGGAACATAGCACTTGGTCCTTCCGTGCCAGAGAAAGTAAGAGGTCAGCACACCTTGAATTGCTTGAAGCTGAACGAAGTCTTTGGCTTGTCGGTCTTGGAATCGACAGAGGAGTTGCTGCTGACAGCATGGATCTCGCTGACAATCTGGGGGATCACTTTGGCCATCTGCTTGGCCACGAGCGAGGCGATACGCTTGTCGGCGTCGTTGCGCTGGATGTTCCTCCTAGTGTGAGATCCCATGGAAGACATCTACATGAAGAATTTGATTGGATGAGATTCGATTATAGTAGGTTTATGCTCAAAAGTTCACTATTATCATTATTCAAATAAGGCACAAAATCACATAAACACGTAGGCAAGTAAACACGTATGCACATAATCACGTAATCACATAAACAAATAAGCACGTAGTCACATAATTCACGTAAGCATATATTTTGCATGTATTCATCTTCTTATAAGTAAACCGTAGCAGGTTCGAGATGCGAGATGGCGTAGCGCGGTTGCGTGTAGAGTGTCGTAGGCGGGATGCGTTAGTTGGATTATCTGCTGTGACATCTCAGAAAATCAGGTATCGTTCTGACCCGATTCCTCGTATTTATTCGATTCCATCTTTTATATATATATATGTATATATATACGTATACATATGTATCTATATACGTATACATATGTATATATGTATACGTATATAGATACATATGTATACGTATATATATACATATATATATATATATATATTATACCTTTTAGTTTTAAATAAACTCATGTCGCGAATAAGTAACGTGTTATATGTGTTTGATTAAAAACCCGAACTTGAAACACCCGAACTTGAAACCAAGCCCCCGTTCCCTTGCGCAAACCAAGCCCAACCCGCCACCCCTTCCCCTTGCGGCCCACACCTCTTGCGGCCCAGATAAACCCAAACCGCCCCCCGCTTGTGCGATTCTTTATGTATACGTATACATGCACTTGTTTTAGAAAACATTCAAAAAAAACCCTAGTCCATTGGTGTGTGTGTGCAACGGCATTGGAGACCCCCCCTCTCGCGATCTCTCTCCCTCTCGCTACTCTCCTTCTCTCTCGCTATCCTCTCTCTAGTTCATCTTTGCAAGGTGAGTTGTTTTAGTAGTTGTTTCGGGTGAAAATCCTTGTATACGTGGCTGCGTTTTTTATATTTCATGATAATCTTGTTCGTTATAATGTTTCACTTGATTACTAGAACGACATGTATACGTGAATAATGGTTGTGTTTGTGTTGATGTTAGGATGTTTTCTACTTAGGGTTTGTGTGAATATTGAGATATTAGATGATATTTGATATGATAACCTGCTATAAATCAATCACCATGGTTGTTTAAACATGTTCTAATTCAATAAAGTCGAAAACAGAAAGCTGATTGACATTTACAGCCAACTTCAGTTGGCTGTAAATTGACCGTTATCTATCGAAAAGTGGATTTTCTGAAGCCTAAAACATGTATTTTTTTAAAACGCTTCAAATGGTGCAAGATTCATATTTTTCTGAGGTCGTTTGCTATTTTTAAATGATTATTTAGTGCAGCAGCTGAAGCTGCGTATTTTCTTCAGAATTTGCGTGTTGTTTATCGAGTCATATCTCATAATCTGTGTGGAGTTAGGTCACGAAAGTTTTACAGTAACTAAATACGAGTGTTTCTGAAAGTCTCCCACTGGAATTTCGTCAATCGGATAAACGAAGATTTTTAAATAATTTTTCTCGTGGACTGCAGTCAGAAAGTGACGAATCTGACTGCAGCCTGGTAAATGATTTTTTTATGAAATAACTGGTAATGAGTTAGTACCTAAAAATTTTACACAAAGCTTTAACGAGTATTTTACACATTCTGTAAAAAATTGGAATTTTCGGAACGTGGGAACTATTTTATAAAAATTCCCGAAAACAGCCTAGTTTCGGGTCTATAAGTTAAGTCATGATAAGTTGCATATATGTGTGTGTTTAAATGTTGTATGTGCTACTTGTGAATGAATGAGCAGTTTATAATCAAGTTAGACTTTATTTGAAATTGCCGTGTGATATCTATGTGTATGTATATACATGCGAAGTGTATACGAATTGTCAACGTAAAAATACCTGAAACGTGTTAAGTTAAATGCAAGGATTTATGTGTATTTCTTGAACACGCTAATAAACTAAGTGGTAATCATAATAGGACGTGATTGAACCACTTTGACTCTAATACCTGTTAAGAGTCTAACCGAGCAACTTAAGGTGAGTTCACGGCCCCTATTTCTTAAACGTTTACAAAACATAGGGGAGAAAACATGTACACGTTACAGTGATATATGGGTTGATTATATTGCGGTACAGTAACGTCTTTCTACTTAAAACTTGTACACGTTACAGTGATGTATAGGTTGTATGCATCACGGTACAGTAACACCTTTCTATTTAGAGTTATGTTATACGGTTATGGCCACAAAGAAGCATATATCACATATTAGTCCCCTTAAAACTTACGCTGCCGTTAGTATTGGATTATAGAGAGGAAATTGTTAGTAGTACTACTGGGCCCGATAAGCCCCACTCGAACTGGTCGCGCCAGCTAGACCGACCGTTGATGGTCACGAGTGTAGAATTTGCCTAACTTTTTAGCCAAGGTTGGTGATAGGCCTGGCACAACAAAGGCAGCAACGTCAGCTTCGGATCGAACACTTTGTTGACATGACCTAGGCTAGCTACCTAAACATATAACATGAACTGCAAAATTACATAACATTAATCTGATTTGGGGTTGGATCAGGGAAATTTATGAGACACTGGTTCGGGGTTGAACCAATGGGGATAAACTTATGATTTAAATTTGTGAACTAAAACCTGTGAACTCACTCATCATTATTTGTTGACACTTGATTTCTTTTGCATGTTTTCTCAGGTCATTAAGGAATCATATTCGCATAGGAATACGGCACAAGCATGAATACTATTTTTCTTAAACAATTTGCATTTCTACTTTGAACATTTTGGTTTGGGCGTTTATGTTGGTGCACACTTTATTTACATTTACTTACGCTTCCGCATTTCTTAAACTGCATGGTTGAACTTGTTTAAACATATTTTTACATACAGAGTCATTCTGTATGGCTAGTATCTTGGATCCTGATTTGTCACGCGCCTCGCGGTAAAACCCCGCATGTCGATTTTGAGGGTGTGACATTGCGATTTTATTAGTGTTTTAGATTGCGAGCGCTATACGAGTAGTGCATATATCGATGGAGCGTAAAAGCGATAAATCGATAAAGCGTAAAATTCGTAAAAATTTTAAACACATAAATAATAATAAAACTCGCTGATGTGTAAAATCGGCGATTATAGGCTTAAATCAATTGGGAGTGTCCTGGGTTTTGAGACAACGACTACCCAAAGTGGTTCGAGAATCCTCTGAGTTCGGACACATGATTTAGCCTAATAGACAAATGCTCTCGCCGTACAACAGTTAACGACATTTATCCTTCCAGTTACGTCATGTTCCAAGTCATCAAAATAATCCATACTTTGGTGAGATTGAAAATCGAGGAGTGGAACTAGTTATTAAGATGCGGGTTTCACCCCTAACTTAACAACTTCGTTCCTAGTTGTGGTTATGCTCACCGATCAAATCGAGAGTTCCACTAGATAGAAGTGGATATTTTCGTCGAGGTTTGGATATCACTCCTAACTCAATGAAGGTATCTCGTGCGATAGAGGATGCGCGGAGTGAATGATCTTATCGAGAGTTCTTGGTCTTCACACCTAATCTCAACTTGATCACTCGTTTAGTGTGATACAAGCGTTCTTTGCGTGTATTGTGGTAGCTTTAGGAAAAGCATACGTAGTTTAAAAGTTCGTTTCGAAGACGTATGATCGAACTCATGATCTTATCGAGAGTTCTTAGTCTTCACACCTAATCTCAACTTGATCACTCGTTTAGTGTGATACGAGCGTTCTTCGCGTGTATTATGGTAGCTTTAGGAAAAGCATACGTAGTTTAAAAGTTCGTTTCGAAGACGTATGATCAAGTTCGAGCAAAGTTGACCAACTTCGGGCGAACTTGACCTTCGAGCTAACTTCCGGCGAACTTGATCAAGTTCGGGCGAACTCGATCAAGTTCGGGTGAACTTAATCAATTCCGAGCGAACTTGGCCTACTTCGAGCGAAGTTATCAGTTCGTATGAGTTTTCAGGCGTTTAATCGATGCGTAACGGACTGATTTGGTATCCTAACTGTAGACTAGGTCAAACATGGCAGTTCTACCTAATTTTCCCTATAGTTATGGCTCTGATACCAATCTGTCACACCCCAACCGATGGCGGAAACATCGGGGCGTGGCACTAGGCGAACCAGATTGTCTCATGAGAAATTCCATAATACTATTTAAGCGACAATATTTAAGCGTCAATATCCCATACTATCAACATATAATCCTCAAATAAGTTACAAAATACCAAGTAATCTCATAAAACAATTCAAGTTCGATCTCCCCTAGATTTTATTACAATGCGTTTCTAAAAGTAAGATCCTAATCCATTTCAGCGAGAAGTCATCAACCTGTCACATATGTTAAAATAAAACGTCAATACAATTCAGTAAAGGTGAGCATATAGGTTTGCGTACATAATAGATATAAAAGCGTTTAGCATACACCGCATGACATTACGTAAGAGATGTGAACTATGCATCTACTTAGATTCAAGTAAACCAACAAACCGCGATTGATCGAGGCATGCGAACAAGTCTCCACATCCTAAAGAGAAAATAAATGAGAAATAAAAATACGAGCCTTAACAACCCCGGGCCTCCGGGTAGTGGGTCAACCTCTAGCAAGCTATCATGTTAAGGGAGGCGTATATCATGTATAAGCGGGCTGCGACTAAGCGTTTGAGAGTTGTGTGATGTGATATAGGAACATATGTGACACCCAAAAGTGCGTTTAAGCGTAAAGGGGTCAAGTATACTCACAGTTGGTGCGATTTGAGAGAGAGACGAGATCTGATGTAGATGGAATGGAGCGCCGGATCAGCCTGTAATCGAACAGAAGTGCATCAGTCTTCCGAATTGCTGAAACGGTCGAAACGTGAAGGAGCAGCGTACAAGTTCGGGCGAACTGGACTGTTTTGACTTACTGGAGGTACAATTTCGGGCGAACTTGTCTAGTTTCCTGAGAAACTGGACAAGTTCGGGCGAACTTGCCCTGTTTTGCTGAGGTTTGATACAAGTTCGGGCGAACTTGTCTGATTTCCTTGGGAATGTGACAAGTTCGGCCGAAATTGGTCACAAATATGTGACAACTTCAAGCGAACTTGATCAATTTGGAGCGAACTTGACTGTTTTGGTCACCAAATCGTGCGTTTTCACGTCGTTTGCTGAGAAAATCGAGTGTCCATCCCTCCAACCTTAGGCTACAGAGCAAAACCTAGGCTGGAGAGGTCTTTTGGAGCGAGTTTTAGCCATTTTACAGAAACTCGGACTAATCCGGGCGAACTTGATGGTTCGTAAAGGTTAGTCCAGTTTGTGCAAAGTGACGACATCGTCCTTGTGCTTCCGGATCTGAGATCTTGCTTGACAACGCCCCGTTCCACTTCAAAGTGAACGAAACATACGTCATTAGTCCGTATTTTTGTGTAAAAATCAATGTTAAAAGGTTGTACTTAGATCTGAGTGTAGATCTAAGTGAAAAAGAGAAGTTTATAGAAAAATATGAAGATTTTCGTAAACATAAGAGTTTTGATGAAATCGAAGGTAAGATCTTGTGTAAAATCGTTGTAAAACGTTGTTGTTTGCATGAAAACGGGTTGATTCTTACATGGAAATCAAACATTTTCGGTTTCGGGAGGTTTCGGGCGAACTTGCAGCAAGTTCAAATGAGGAGAGGAGCTGAGTATTTATAGGTGAAGGAGAAATGGAGCTGATTGGGATCAAGTTCGGCCGAACTTGCCACCTTCCAAGCGAACTTGGCACAAGTTCGGGTGAACTTGGCCAGTTCAGCTTTGGAAAGTGTAAGTTCGAGTGAACTCACTGATAATTAGGTGTTGAGGTGGCCTGGTCAAGTTCGGGCGAACTTGGTGTGATCAAGTTCGGCCGAACTTGCATGTTGGCTAATTTTTGTTCGTTATTTTCGCGTTAAGTGTTCGTTTGGCGATTTGGTTCGTATTAGATAGTTATGTTAAGCATTATAATTGATAAAATAATGCGATTAAGCGATTCGTGCGAGTGAGAGTATTGCGGTAGCGAGTATAACCATAAATCATAAAACACACATAACACATACATAACATAAAGTAACATAGTCAACTGCGTTTGTGATGCGATGAGATAAGCGATGACGATGGCACAAGTGTTTATTAAATAATAACACACCCGGCTCTTAAAGTAACATAATTACTTGTGATTGCGTTTGAGTTAGCGTTGCGTTTAATAAGTGTTGAGATGTAATATAGTTGTGATAAAATAAAATCAGTTAACCAAACATAAAGCATTCCATTAATCGAACCTCGGATTTACAAGGACAGATACAACAAAAGACAGAAAAAGATCACAACGAGAAAAAATGCGAGTTGTTACAGCAGTTGCATGGCACTATGTAAAATTCTATCACCTTTGCATGCATTTTCCTTCTTAGCTATTGTCTCTGCTTGTCTAACTTTTAATTGCATATATTCATCAAGGTTTCTTGGTTTTATATACCCACAAAGGGAAGGAAATTCCCTTTTTGCCGGATCCTCAATCCTATAGAAAGACTCTATCTCTCCTTTCACTGCATAAAGTTCAAGAGGATATAAGGTAGCCAGTGGAAACTTTGAAGTTGAGAGATGAGGATATTGAAGATTTGTGGATTGGGGAGATAATGATGATGGTGTTGGTGGCAATGAGATACTTGTTGGAGGCAGGGTTGATCGGTTGACAGATGTTATTAAAGCCGAACAGGAGTCGATATTACAAAATAACTATTATAGGAACATGGGGTTTGGAAAATCGGCTAGGATTAGAATGCTACTAAAGGATCACAACCTCACTTTCATGCCATTCAAGAGACACAATTGAGACACGTCAAATTCTTGGAGACTAGAATGACAATGTTGGATTTTAACCCATGCATGCCAATTTCTAAAGTCATGTGAGGTCCAGAGTCTAGAATCCAAGAGTAAACCATACACATATGGTGAAAAATCAGTTGTGAGTCCATAGTGTGATGAATTAGTTTGTTATGAAAAGCCCAAGACGATCAATCTAAGTTGAGAAGCATCGGACAGCCATAAATAATATTGCTGATAGGCTGGGCTTAAGGTGTGCATCGGTTGGTTTTGGCTAAAACCGGAACAAATTCAAAATTTCGTGTGTAGGAAAGCAAACCGATTTTGGTCTTTCATTTTTTGGTTTTACACGTTGGTTCAACGCTGTTTGGTTTTGGATAAATTTTATGTTTTACATCTATGGGCCTGAGGCCATAAACTCAATAACAAACATTCAAACAAGTAATGCACGGTTCGTTTTATAGTTGCAGTTCAGTTCGGTTTTGGAGTGAAGTTCGATTTTGTGTGGTTCTATTTTGGAATGAGCTATGACCTAAATTGAACAATACTTTTTGCTTTCTAAAAATAAACAAAACCGTACTATTGGTAATTAGTTTGAATAAGCTATTTCAATATGGTTTTGTTGGTTATTTCAATTTTGGATTGGTTAATCTGTTCTTTTTTTTTTTCACACCTCTAGCAGAGTCGGATGGACCACTGAATAAATGTTTTAAAGGTTCCTACGGGGTAATGGTGCTGAAAGAATCTATTGGGCCGACAGTTGTTATAACTTGGGCCTTGAGCAAAGAATGTGGTCATGCGCTATTGCGCTGGTAGACAAAATTATTTGCTTATTAGTTCTAAGTTCTCGGAGACTTTTGGCCTTTTGGGGGCTGGTTGCGCTCTCAGAGCATTTACAATCAAACGTTCTACTCCATCTCTATAATTACACTAAAATCACTACCTTTTTCTCTCACCTTTTTAATTAAATAATATTTTTTACATTTTTATCATTACCTTTTCTCTCTCTCCTCCATTCACAACCACTTTCGAAAAATATTAAAAAAATATAGAGGTGAACAGTATCTTCTCCAAATTTACAGGTGGACAGTAACTTTTTCTTTTTTCTCTCTTCTCCACTCACAACAATATACAACCACTTTCAAAAATATAAATTCTACACTCACATGAAAATAGAGGATGATGCTCTCACATGAAGCAAAAAAGAAACTAAAATGAAAGTACTAATTTTATCAAGCTAACCAGTAACCCCAATCTCACACGAAACAAAAAAAAATGAAATTACTAATTTTAAAAGGCTAACCCCAATAAAAAAAACCCAACTTTATCTGGCTTTTTTCGGATTCGACCCAAAACCAGGAATATCTTTGTAGTTTTTGGATGCACCAATATTCAATCATTATGGAATTGTACATAAAATTGATTTTTTACTTTCTTTTATATATATTCTTTTATTAAATGCTATTTTTTAATCGCAACCTAAATCTATACCATTTGTACACAATACTTAAACACTCATCACTTGAAAGGATCACTATTTTAACGTTTTGATACCATAGGAGAATTGGACTACATGCCCTTTGGGTAGTCAAATGCAAATTACCAATTATTTATGGAGTCATTAGGTGTACAGATGCAACATGAGACCCACGCTTAATTTAGTGCCTAGATCTTTAACGAATTAAACAAATATGAACGTGGCATGTTTGTGTTCGTTTGTTAAACTTTCACTAAACAAACAATCAAACACAAACAAATTAATGAATGGGTCTTGGTGTCCATGTTTGTGTCGGAAAGAAGACAATAAGTTATAGTATAGGGGCTAGATGTGTAATATAGTGTTCTATATAAACACGCTCCTTATGTAACCCTAATTCAATTTTGTTACAATCGAATACAAGCCCTTATTACAAAGTTTATTCTCTATACCAGACAACATGGTATCAGAGCAGTGTTTCTGATTCTTGAAAACGCTTTGTTCATCATCTACAATCCATCCCAAATCCAACCTCAAATAAGAAAAACCAGAAAACCAAAATCAAACTCAAACTAGGAAAAAAGCAGAAATTTTTCAGCCGGCCACCACTACCTCCGACAATTCCAGCCACACAAAATCAGTCTTTCAGCCATACACATTGTTCCGCCGCACAAAACCCTAAAATTGCCTGCAATTCCATTCCGCCGCACACTCTGTGTTCAGCAAACCCTCAGTGAATCAGTTCTGCCGCACACTCTATTCCGCCGCACAAAACCCTAAAACTTTCAGAAACTCAATTTCGCCGCACACTCCGTCCTGCCGCAGACTTCTTGCTTGGCGGATTCGCTTCCTGTGTAATTAAATCTTGAACGCGAGTTCAAGTGTTGCACCTCGCTTTTTCATACTTTCCATGTTTAGAAAGCTAGTCTTGTAATTCTATTTCTGGAAACCTTTGTACTTATATTCATTCTTTCGTTGTAATCCTTGTAATCGAGACTTGAATCTTAATGGAACATACTTTTTATCACAATATTTGTTATACCTGCTCATACATACATACATTGGTGCATTATACTCGAAAACGTGAACATACTCGCAAATACGTGACAACTATGCCTCATACATACTTTATACATGGTGCATATACTCGATCTCGCTCATTTGATTATATACATCTTAGAACATGTCCATTATACTTAAAATACTTTACATGTTCATAAAATGCCATTACGCAACACTTAAGCCCGTCCAAAATCAACAAAACAACAAAATGCAAAATTGTGTCCCGGACCCGGCCCTTGCGGACCGCAAGAGGACACCCTTATAGTCCGTAAGGGTGACTGGGCGGGCATAATCCCTTTTGGCTCGCGAAATATGCACAAATCCACACAAATGGCTCCTCCCCGATGGCCTTAAACCCCATTTGATCACTTCCTAACCACCCTACCTTCGTCCCTTATAAATACTAAGCTTCCCCAAGCATCCCACATTATCCAAACTCCTTCTAATCTCTCTCAAACACTCCCAAATCACTCACCCAAATCAGTTGCAACTCAAGTTCGAGCAGATTGTACCTCTTCGACTAAAGTGAGCATAACTTGCTCATTTCTTAACGAAATCATTTGATTCTTCTTCCTACTTCCTTGGATCAGTCTTAGGTTTGATCCCACGGACTTGCCATGGATTTCCAGACCTAGGTATTCACAGAAAAGGCTCCAAAGTAGGCTGAAAGTTTCTGATGTGATTAAAACCTTTTCAAAACTTGTGTTTTCATCATTCAACCTTGTGTTCTTGAGCTCCTAATCAACTATATGATTAAGGAGCTTAACCTAGGTTGTTATACACGTAAATAGGAGTGTTTTGACACTCCAAACTTTCTGTTTTCAAAGAGCTTTAAGCTCACAAGTGATGCAAGTCTTGAACTTGTTCATGTGTGACTACCTTGGTTAGCTTGGGCTATCCTAACTCTAAGTCTACGCATTACTTGATGATTTCTCATCATTAACCCAAGTTAGTTTGCTAGATTTAAAGTGACACAACCCTATCTAGCCTTCGACGTGTGTCGACGCCGGCTCACCGGGTTGTAGTTTGCTTGGCTACTTGGTATAGTGATAACCTTTACATTCTTGTTGTTAATCTTGTTCTTGACCCTCCTTGTTGTCTATGACAACTTGTGTAGTGGTGAACTCCTATGAGGTTCCTAAATGGATGGTTCAACCTCCTACCTCCTACATGACTTCTATGATTATCCTAGTTAGTTGTAGCATGTTATTATGTATATATATCTATGGACTATGTTATAATGAACCTAAAACCGAACCCTTGATAATGACTAACTAATCACTTGTCAAGTTATTAAGTTTATCACCAAAGTGTGTAGTTCCTCGTTACGATTCTAATAGGTTTCAAACCTATGAAATCACATCAATCCCTTATGGGTTATCATAGTGTCAAAAACGAGTGCTAGACCTTGGTGACTATTTCATACCTACATATGTTACCTTATTATTCATTATTCATGCTCATATTCCGAATCTTCCGTTAATCACCATACTCATACCTATGTTCTTCGTGTAGAAGGACAAGGTGCCAATCCTTAACCAACAAACAAGCTCGCGGATTTCTTTAGTTAGAACGCTTTTGCAAAACCATGGGTACACTCGACCCATTTACCGCTTTCTCACTTTTTGGGTTGTAACATGTTTACCTATCAAAATAGACAAATCACAACTTATGCTTTACATGCTCAATGCTTAATACATGATACTTGTTATGCTTAGATACATGCTAGATTCATACATGCTTAATCACTAACTTAGCTAGCCCAACTTGACATATATAGCGCTAGAGGAGTAGCACACCACCCATCGGGGTTATGTTAAGCTTATTCATACTTTTTAGTCTCGTTGCTTTTGTGATGAGGGAAGCTCATTATACTTGTGGAAACTCGGGGTTTGATTAAGTGTTGCGTGATTAGCATTTACCTTGCATACGATTAACATGTGGATTCGAGTTATACTTTTTATACTTATGCTATGTATCACCAAACTTGTGTACTCGCCTTTGCTTTTGCATTGAACTCTATTTTAAAACATGTTACAGGTTGATGAAGATGATGCTATGAAATTGGAGTAGCGTTGATGATTAGATACACACATAGACGTTTAGGTTTATTAATGTTGTATCAAATTTTGTCTTGATTATTGTTGTACGTGAAATTCCCATGCATTGTATTTGACAATTTTACTTATGAAATGAAATTTGGTTTGATTAAATATCGTCGCTTTTAGTGTTGTGAGCAATGAGCAATCTTTGTCGTCCCGCCTCGATGTTTCCACCATCGGTTGGGGTGTGACATCAAGGGTCTAGCGTATTTGAGAAATACGTCTAGTCAGTTACTTTGTCTGGTAACATTATAGACAGCTTATTAAAAAATTAATATGGTAATCAACCATGGAAAAAACAAATCGTGGATCTTTGATTCCGGTGCCACTGACACCATGACGTTTGAACCATTGGACATGTATTCAATGACCAAACCTCAAAAAACTCAAATTCATACCACGAACAACGGAACAATGCAAGTGAAAGGAGGAGGAACAATTGAAATTTCACCAACTATGAAATTATCAAATTGCCTTTATGTTCCATCATTATCACACAAATTTCTCTCAATTAGTCATATTACCAAAGAATTAAATTGCACGATACTAATGCACCCTACCTTTTGCCTCTTACAGGATATCAGGACGGGTGTGATTATTGGACGTGGTACTGAGCGCCAAGGATTATACTACGTGGATGAAGTGGCTCAACATGGTACCGTGATGTTGGCACATGGAACTGAAAACTGAGAAGCTTGGCTATGGCGTAGACATTTGGGACATCCATCCACTGGTTATTCGCATCTTTTGTTTCCAAAACTTTTCCCCTCAAATGGTAAAATAGATTGTGAAACCTGTTTTCTTGCCAAAAGCCATCGACAACCATTTAAACCTAGCAATACAAAAGTTGATTTACCTTTTTCACTAATCCATTCTGCTGTGTGGGTCCTGCTCCCATTATTGGGGGGCAGGGTTTTCGGTTTTTTCTACTATTCGTGGATGATTGCACTCGCATGACATGGGTATATTTTTTTAAAAACAAAGCCGAAGTTTATGAGAAATTTACCACGTTTTATGCTATGATTCACACTCAATTCAAAAGGGAGATTCAAATCCTTCGATCCGATAATAGGGAGGAATTTGTCAATAAATCCGTGAAACAATTCTTTAAAACCAAAGGATTAGTTCATCAAACCTCTTGTTCTGATACCCCCGAACAAAACGGTGTTTTCGAACGAAAAAACCGTATTCTTCTTGAAACGATTCGAGCTCTTCTAATTGAATCCCATGTACCTACCTCATTCTGGCAAGAGGCGGTTGCAACCTCTGTGTATCTCCTAAATCAGCTTCCCACCAAAGCTCTTAAGTTTAAGACTCCTCTAGATTGCCTATCCAAGTTTTCCAATATTCCCCACCCTCTTACACTTGAACCTTGAATCTTCGGTTGTACATCATTTGTCCACATACCAAAAACCCATAGAAACAAACTTGGCCCATGTGCTGAGAAATGTGTTTTTGTAGGCTGTGGGATCGATCAAATAGGTTACCAGTGTTATAATCCAAAAACTCGTCACATGTTCACCATAATGAATTTTGACTTTCTTGAAACAAAATATTTTTATAACACCCAACTCAGTGTTCAGGGGGAGAATGAATGTATAGACACTCTGAGTTGGCTAACTCAACTTCCATCATCTAAAGAAGTAACAAAAGAAGACCATCACAGTACTTCGAGTCAGTCACCCTCAAACACAGCCACATAATCTGCGGAGCACAATACCACTGAAGAAACTCCATCCAACGTGATACCAGAGGTAAGAAATACTGAGAACCCTGAATGTCCTATATCTTATAATTATGAGATAACAGGGGAACACGTAGAACGGGAAACAACAGAACAACTGGTAGAACCAGATGTTGAACAGGTTGAACCAATTGTTGAACATGTTGAACCAGTTGCAGCAGAGACAATCGGAATATACTTTCTCCCTCCAAGGGAAAATAGGGGAGTTCCTCCCTAGAGATACTCACTAGAAAAGGTGGCTCCAAGGTCTAGATACCCTGTGGCAAACATTGCCACTAGCAATTTGTCCTAGGAAGCTTAAACATTTGCTACTGCCTTGTGCTCTCAACAAACACCATCTACAACACAAGAAGCCTTGGAGTCAAAAGAATGGAAAAAAGCCATGGAGATAGAAATGGAAGCGCTCAAGAAGAATAACACATGGGAGAAATGCACTATTCCACCAGGAAAAAAAAAACAGTGGGATGTCGCTAGGTGTTTTCAATTAAACATAGGCCTGATGGCACGATTGAAAGATAGAAAGCATGACTGGTTGCAAAGGGGTATACTCAGACTTATGGAATTGACTACTCTGAAACCTTCTCCCCAGTAGCCAAAATCGACACAATCAGAGTTCTTTTTTCAATTTCCGTCAATAAGGGTTGGCCTCTTCATCAATATGATATGAAAAATGCCTTCCTACACGGAGAACTGAATGAGGAGGTCTATATGGAGGCCCACTAAGATTCAATGAGAATTTCAAGGCTGGAGAAATATGTCGGTTAAAGAAATCTCTTTATGGGCTCAAGCAGTCTCCTAGAGCTTGGTTTGGGAGGTTTACCCTTGCTATGAAGAAATATTGGTTCAAACAAAGCAACTCTGACCATACTCTATATTTGAAACGAAGGGGCAATCTTGTGACCTGCTTAATTATCTACGTTGATGATATGATACTTACAGGGAATGATGAAGAAGAAATGTCAATGTTAAGAGATAAACTAATTTCAGAGTTCGAGATGAAAGACCTGGGAAGATTAAAATATTTCCTTGGAATTGAGGTTCTAAGATCTAAACAAGGGATTTTTATTTGTCAAAAGAAATATATTCTTGATTTCTTAGCAGAAATCGGAATGATTGAGTGCAAACCTGTAGAACCCCCAATGGTGGTTAATAGGGATGAGCAAATGGTACCCGGTATCGGTACCGAATTTATTGAACCGCGTACATTTTCAGTACCGATTCGGTACCGACTTTTGTCATTTTCGGTACCGGTTTTTACCCTCAAATACCGGTAACGGTACCAAACCGTACCGAACGGGGTATATTTGGTACCGGCACCGGTACCCACTTTTTGGGATTTTCTGTACTGGTACTTTCGGTTCCGGTACCGAGCTCATCCCTAGTGGTTAACCACGGCCTACACATGGAAGATGGAGCATAACTAGCAGATAAAGAGAGATATCAACGAATGGTGGGAAAACTAATATACCTCTCCCACACACATCCAGATATAGCTTATGCAGTAGGAGTGGTGAGTCAGTTTATGCACCAGCCCCAAACAAGTCACATGGAAGCAGTTTTAAGAATCATCAGGTATCTCAAAGGAACAACGGGTCATGGTATACTGTTCAAATCAAATGGGCACTTGGAAATCCAAGCATATATAGACGTCGACTGGGCAGGAGATAAAGGAATGAGAAGGTCAACCTCAGGATACTTTACCATGGTCGAAGGAAATCTAGTCACCTGCAGAAGCAACAAACAAAAGGTAGTCGCTCACTCTAGTGTAGTAGCCGAGTTCCGAGGGATTGCACGTGGCTTAACAGAAATTTTGTGAATACGCAAAGTCCTAACTGAGATTGATTTTCCTCCCACTACAACAACCAAAATCATGTGCGACAATTAAGCTGCTATACAAATCTCAGAAAATCCAGTCCAACATGATCGAACAAAACACGTGGAGGTAGACCGACATTTCATCAAGGAGAAGCTGGAGGAAAGAATCATAGAGCTCCCATATGTTTCGACAAAAGATCAACTCGCAGATATTCTTACAAAAGCCGTCAACGGAAACGTTTTTAGTAGCTGCTTGAGCAAGTTAAGTATTGGTGACCCCGCTACTTAACTTGAGGGGGAGTGTCGGAAAAAAGACAATAAGCAATAGTATAGGGGCTAGATGTGTAATATGGTGTTCTATATAAACCCCCTCCTTATGTAACCCTAATTCAATTTTTTTTACAATCGAATACAAGCCCTTATTACAAAGTATATTCTCTATACCCGACAACAGTTTGGTCGTTAGAAAATAAACGTATTTGTGTTTGTTTATGTTCGTTCGTAAATATAGTAAACGGATAGTAAATGAATGAACATAAACAATTGTTTGCTAACATTAACGAATGAACAAAACATGTGCTCATGTTCGTTTAACTAAATGAACACAAATTTTGTTCATCTTCGTAACATAAACGAAACATCTGCCGAACATCCTGCAAACTGAACTTTTGCTTTGTGTAAGTGACTAATTTAGTGGGAAATAATGCAAGAGCTGTGATCGAAGTTTAACTTTTGATATTTTAGCAATTCATAATGTGTGTTGGATAACTGAATTAAACAAAAACAAAATAATGTGTCGATTACCGGTTTCCAATTACGAGCAAGATTCATATTAGCCCCCACTACTAAACCCAACTGTTTGAAAGGAAATGAACCTCTTTTACATCCCAAAGTATCCGCCATAAGTTGAACCTCGGCATCGTTAACCCCAATCCCAAACAAGGAACACTTGGCAAGATTCACTTTCAATCCCGAGACCAAATGAAAGCATCTCAAAATTCTGCGTAAATTAAGTGCATTCTAACACGACCATTCCCCAATAAATACAACGTCGTCGGCATAAATAAGGTGAGATAAGGTCGGGCCATTAGACGTACATCTCAATCCTTTAAAAATGCCTTCCGACAAGGCCTTTTTCATTATCCCCGAAAGAGCCTCAATAGCTATGACGAACAAGAAAGGAGACAACGGATCACCTTGGCAACCCACGAGAACATTCGAACTCCATGGTTGGTGAACCATTCACCAATACTGACGCCCTCAATGAGACAATAGTCGCCATAATCCAACCTCTCCATCGAACCGGGAAATTCATTTGAGCCATGACAGAATCTAAAAAATTCCAATTTAGCGAGTCATAAGCTTTATTGATGTCAATCTTAAAAATCATACCCGATTTCCTAGCTTTTTTCATCCAAGCTATAGTTTCGTTAAGTATCAAGGGTCCATCCGAAATATTCCTCCCGGCCAAGAATGCAGATTGTTCTTCCGACACTAACTTGCCAACCACTTTCCTGAGCCGATTCACCAACACCTTCGAAATTGCTTTGTTAACTACTCCAATCAAACTTATGGGTCGGAAGTCCGATGGGGACGTAGGGTCTTTAACTTTCAGTATTAAAGCAATAAACGAGGACGTACAACACCTACTAATAGTACCATAGGCGTAAAATTCATGGAATAATCTAAGAAAATCACCTTGAAAAAGATCCCAGTTCTTTTTGATGAATTTAAAGTTAAAGCCATCCGGGCCCGGAGCTCGATCCCCAACGCATCCCCAGATCGCTTCTTTTATCTCAACAGCTGAAAACGGCTCGATAAGGACATCAGCCTCTGCTGCCGAGAGAGAGACTAAATTATGGCAGCAAATGGCTGGCCTAGCACCCATTGGTTCCACAAATTGATTCGAGAAAAATTCAAAAAATGCTTCTTTGATTACCACTGGATTCGAACACCATTCACCATCAATCATAAGGCCATTAATGCGGTTATTACTAACATTGGAATTAATAACGTTGTGGAAGAATGCCGAATTTTCGTCACCATCAAGTGCCCACCTAGCTCGGGATTTATATCTATTATCCGATAGTTTTCTCCGATCCGCTTCCAAGACACTATTAATACACTCAGCTCTTTCAACCAATTCCCCGTCATCCAGTGCTCGAACCTCGGCCAGCCTTTCCAAAATGCATATACGGTTTTAATTGTTTAAGTAGACCCCTTCTGATCTTACACGTTCAACCTTTGACCAAGCCTTGATGCTATTCTTCAACCATCTGAGCTAAACCGAAAGGGCCATATCCGCTGGACCATTGAATAAAAACTCCTGGCACAATTGTTTCACTAACTCCATAAATCCCGGTATCTCCATCCATGAGTTAAAGCACCGAAATGGGATATGACCAAAATCCGATGGAACTGTGGATGGTAAGATAGGTCTATGATCCAATGCACCACGACTAAGAGCCAAAACCGATGCCGTCGGCCATCTCCCCAAAAAACCACTACACACAAGGAACCAATCCAGCTTGCTTAACTTATCACCTCGATCAGAAATATATGTAAATCTGCTCCCACCCATATGATATTCACTAAGACCCACGGCTAAAATAAATTGATTAAAATCTGTTTTAAACTCATTACCTACCTATTTCTTTTCCTTGTATAAAGCTCCGGTAACTCTTACACCGGAGCTTACATGAGTTGGATGGCATGGGAGAAGGTTATCGCTATTTTCTTTGTATAAAGCTCCTTGTATACAACTCATGTTAGGAATGACCGAAGATGAGAAGGATGAATTGCTAGAAATATCGATGCTGCTGTGTGATTTCACTTCTAGCGAAGGGCCGGATATATGGATTTGGAATCATGATCATTCGGAGACATTCTCGGTAGCTAGTATTAGGGGTCGTTCCTTGGCGGGCGTTACCGACAAGAGTTGCATTGGTAGCTAGAAACATTAATATTGGAGACACTAGGTGCCTTCATTGCGGTGAATACGAAGAGACCAGCGAACACCTATTTGTTTCATGCCACTTTGCTCAAACGGTTTGGCTCGTGATTGAGCAGTGGTGTAAAATCACCCCCGTGTTAGCCTTTAGTCTGAAAGATATTTTAGACTACCATAATATGATGCAATGCAAGGTAGTAAGAAGAAAAAGAAGGTTATTAATGCAATCACCCAGTTTGTGATTTGGAGCATATGGAGAATGCGGAACGAGGTTTTATATGGGCAGGATTTACTGAACATATCGAAGGTTGTAGAAGAATCTAAGTCGATGGATAAAAAATAGGTCGAGATTGCTTCATTGGACATGGGATGAGTGGCGTAATTTTACCGTTGAAGTGTAATGTAACTTGTTATTTGTTGGTGTGGTCCGGTTGGTCTTATTGGTGGTTGTATCATACTTTTGGTGTCTAGCATCTTGCTAGTTGTTATATAAATTTTTGTTGGCCGTAAAAAAAATTGTGTGTTGAGAAACCAAACATTTCGCTACACAGTAATTTCTTTAATAAAGAGCGGCTATATCATTAGACACAAAATAAACTAGCTAGATGTACTATAAAAACCGGTTTTAAACATTGAGTTATGATTCTGTATATGTAAATGTTTATTTTTTATGATTCTTTGTATGTAAATGTTTCTCTTTTGTTTTGTTGTTGGTGTTGTTTGACCCTTAGCCCCTTGCTAAGCTGTTTGGTGGTTTAAGTTAACTTTTTACGAGGTTTGGTTTGTGATTATCCTATTTATTTATTTATTTTATTTGTAATTATTTTATTATTTTATTTAATTAAGTATTCACTCGTCTTGCTTTACGATTATCTTTATTATAAACTATGTCCATTCTCAATTCCCCAGACTAAACTTTTCCAAAAAAACGTAAATTGCTTAGATCATTTGTATAAACATAAAGGGGTAAGTGTAACAATCCACCCTTTCTTTTCCTCCAAGTCATTCAAACGTTTAACAGATGGATGGGGGACCTAAATCATTTACCTTCATTTCGATAGCCCCTTCACTAAATCATTTCCAAAATCTTTGGTTATTTGAACACCTTAGTTATGTGGACGTGCTTCCTCTTCTACTTCTATACGTCAACTATAACATTATATGTATTTGTTTTCTTCGAAGTCGTGCGTTGCGGCAAAACCGAGCAATGTAAAACAAACGTGATTTGAAAATAAAAAAATGTTGTTTAGAAAGTCAAACCATTAGAACGGTTTAGTTTATCATCATACCGTTTTATCATACCAAATAAATATTTTATTTTGAGTAGAACTTTGTTTTTAACAAAACTTATAACGGTCAGGGAAAAAATCAAACAAAACTACGTACTTAAATTTTTAGAAAAAAGTTATAAACGTAAATATGAAAGAAAAATCAAATAAATCGATAAATTAATTTATGTTTTAAAAAAAGAATTATTAAAAAACAAATGATAAAGCAAATATATATTTTTTTAAAAGAAAAGAAATAAAAATGTGTTATTAAAGTAAATTTAAAAATAATAAAAAATTTATATTATTATAAAAATAAAGTTACTATTCATTTTCCTTTATCAACAATATACAATTGTATATTTTTTTAATTTTAATTTTGAAAAATATTGCAACTGTTATATCATGTCTGGCGGCGGAGTTTTATATGTTACGTATAGATCTATACGTGGCGCATAGACCTAGTTTATTAACAAACACATTCATACGATATTTATCGTTCTACCAAGTTTAAAAAAAAATTCTTTTTATAAAAATCACTAAAAGAATTATTGATACGATACTATATTATACAGGGTCATCTCAGAAAAAAAAAAAAAAAAAAAAGCCACGGGCGAAATAAAAAATTTGGGTCTTATTCGCAAATCTTCATACATTCAAATAATCAAAGGCTAAACATTAATTTCTAAATGTTGGCAAATTGGACCACAAAATCACAAATACAAAATTCTAAAAAGGCTTAAAAACGTTTTTGGTTTATAAATTCAGTCTCATTAAAAAAAATTTTAAGAAACATACAAAATTTCTTATATATATATATATATATATATAAAAGAAATTTTAAATTTTTTTTGTGCCCTATTTAAAAAAAATCGCCCACCCGACACTTGCTCTGGGTCGGCCCTGAAGTTACACAAATTTTTTAACATAAATATAACAATTCGTGTAACATCATATATTAATTTTAACTAGTACGATGCCCGTGTGATGCGACTGGTCGGCAATTTGCATTGTAGTTTCCGTCTCCTCTAGACATCTTGAAACCCTACAATATCAATGTTTTTAAATTACTTTATCATTTTATTTCAACCTTGTTTGTTTGTTAACCTATTTTTTCAGTGGTAATTCTAATCATCCGGACACCATAATTAGATCTTAAAACTGAAAAATCACACTTGTGCTTGGAAACTCAATTTAAATCACGCTTTTATTTTCATTTCTCTAAGCATCAAAGTTTGGTTAACGATTTTGAACAAAAATATAAACTTCTACTCTTCACTTGACAACTTGTCTTACAAGCTAAACCATTATAATAAAATAATATTTCTACATCTAACAATATTATCTTAGTATCCCTAAATAATCTATCCTTAACCTGTATTAAAATAAAATAAAGAATTTGACCCATTGTTTTGACCCTTATTAAATATCATCAATTACCATTTTAACACCTCTAGCCATAGAAATCTAAAATTTGAGCAAGGTGTTGGATAGTAAGTGTCAACTGAGTAACAATTATACTAAAAATATCCCATGATGTATTGCAAGGCATCATTTAGAAGTTTTTACTTGATCAAGAAAGAAGTTTTTACTTGATTAAGAAATATTATACTATTGTAAAATAACGGTCTATTAGCAACCAATATATAAGTATATAAACATGAGAATTAGACTATAAAATTATATAGAGAATAGAACATGGAGACTTCTTATTCATTGATCTATATACACCATATACAAATGGCACTATATATAGGCACATACATTAATACAAAAGATATCAAAGAGATATGAGTTATGTATGTGGAGAGCCACCATATAAAAGGATACATTCATAACACTCCCCCTTGACTATCCACGTATCTTTATTACGCTTGATGATGTTGCCTCGTTAAAAACCTTGCTAGAAAAACCCGATTGGACAAAACCATAGCCAAGCAAAAAAGAGTGCAGCGCGTTGTCTCACCACGATACTTACAGTCCAATTATGTTATCTCATTAACAACCTCACTATGAAAACCCTATTGGAACAAAACTTAGTGAAGAGAAAAGGAGTGCAAATTATATAATACCCCCTTATTTGAACACGTATTCTCTAAGTGACTGGTGTGGATCTTCAGTAGAAATTGCTCAAAACTTTTGCAGTTGATGATTTGTTGCTTGATCCCTTTACATGCAAATATTTATGTTGATGAAAATGGCATATTGTAACATTTTTCAAAAACGGGTTTTCCAAACCTGCTCCGTTTGTAATCGAATATCAAGTTATAAATGTTTTGTTGCGTATTTATGTCTATTTTGATTTTTAATGATACATAATTAATAAACAAACTAAACTATAAAAGTTATAATTGATAAAAAGTAAAAATAAAATAATTAAAAAGAAAATGAGGCTGCCAGGACTCGAACCCGGGTCAGCCGGGTTGAACCCCAAAGTCTTAACACACACACATTCCACCACTCCGCCACTTGATGTTTTTGTAAGTTTTAGGGAACAATTAAAACTTATGAACAACCATGAATCAACCTGTTGCGCCAAACTGAAACCGTAATCGGCAATTCAACCGTCCAAACGTTTGAGTGATCGCGGATTCTGGATTATAACCGATGCACCGACGATCCTAATCAATTCAGTTTTGAATTAACTTAAATTTTGGTGATGTTCGGTTTTTATAACCGAAGATATTCAACTTCTGAATTACGCCAACAATTGCTTCCTCTCTCTACACAAAATCATTCGCATAACCTGCCATTTCACTTTCGCTACACATTCAGTTCGTCAGAAAAGCTTTTTGAACTCGCCGGAAAATCTCTGCAAGTCACCGGAAAACCGAGACCTTCATTAATACGGTAAATACTTCGACTATTTCTGTTTCAATCTGTTGTTAGACTGTTACTAACTTCAAACCAACAATCAGAATCAATCCCAGACGACATAGCCGGAATATTCAGCTCTCGCAGGAAAACTTCTGAAAATCCTTATCTTCAGCTGTAAAACGGTATAGACATTCAAACCTTCTGATAACTCTTGTTTAGTACTTCAATTCCACGGTTAGCTAATCAAAACGGTTAATGTGTTCGCTCAGTTGAGGTTCATAAAAACAGAGCCGACGCCTTGCCGGAATTCTGTGATAAATCATTCCTCCGGTATGTTTACTTCCAACACCGTCTCTGTCATTTCATTTTAGTCTTATGAATGTTGTTAATCGTTTTAAAACAAGAAACAGTTGAGTAAATTGCTGACTGTAAAATTTGCGAAGAAGATGAAGTGTGTTAACGTTATAAGATTAATTAAAATCGGTATTATAAATGGGTTAGACACACAGTCCAGCGGTGGACTGTGTGCACACACATAACACGCCGCGAGTTCGATCCTTGATACATACACACACCCTCTGTAATTAAAATGTTATTTTTCTAACTGAACCGGATGAACATACATTAGATGTTAAGTATAATAAAATCTATATATTAACCAAGTTAGACACACAGTCCAGCGGTGGACTGTGTGTAACGTTAAAGCACAGGTCCCGGGTTCGAGACCTGTTAATGGCACCGGTCCGATGATTTAAAACATTTTTGAAAATAAAAGAATTTTGAATAAAATGAGTTAGTATATAAATATAATTAAAAACAGAATTATTTCAGATTAGACACGTAGCTCAGTTGGTAGAGCTGCGTGCACGCGAACGGGAGGTCTCGGGTTCGAGCCTCACCCGGCGCATACAGTTACACAATAAAACCGGTCAACAAGTCAAAGTCAATAGTCAACAGTCAACGCAAAAGTCAACATATTTTTATATTTTTATTTATTTAATTTAATTTAAAAATCAATTAAAAATACTTAAAAATAATGTTTTTAAAGATAGGAAATAGCCTTAAACTCACAAAAATATATCTAAAAATCCTATTAAAATTATTAATAAAATCCACTCATTTACTATATTTTCCGTTATTATTTAGGTTAGTTAATACTCGTTGTTCAATCCTTTCCAACTAGTGCGCATCTCATCATCTCCAACCAAACGCACCCAATGTGAGTAAATCTTTACAAATTCCCCGTTTTAATCACGTTTTTGGGTGTATCATGTGTCTTGCCATTTATTATATTTAAATCATTGTGCATACATCATATCATGAACAAATGTGTATTCAGCTTGTTTCAACTGTTTGTGTGGTTATTGTTTAGATTTAATTTATTATTTTCAGTACATGCAATTTCATAGGCCGCCGCTCCCCATTACATTATGAGTGTTGAGCATGTTCCCCATTACATTATGAGCGTGAACCTGGCGTGCCAACATACGATCGGATCCGTTTGATTGAGCCTTGATCGCACAGACATTTATCATTTTCAGTACATGCAATACGATCGGCTCCGTTTGATTGAGCCTTGATCGCACAGTTTCATTCATGTTATATATTTATGCAAGTTGATTTGTTATTGTTTGTTATTGTATGTTATTGTATGTTATAGTTTGTGGTTGTTATTGCTACTGTTTGATTATGTACATTTGCTCACTTATGATTATTGCATAATTTTTCCTTGATAAAATAACAAGAAAATCAATAATAAATGTTTATCTAACAAGGTTCACTCGCCAACTTATGTTGACCCAAAAACCCCCATTTTTACACATGATACAGGTGAACCAGCTGCAGCAAGAAACACATAGGATTGGCTTAGAAGAATAAACTGGTTTAGAGCTTGGATTGTTTAGTTGGTTAATTTTCTTTGTATTGTATGGACATGTTTGGATTATTGAGAATGTAATTTTGACTTTAATAAATATGAAACATATTAGTAAATATCATGAGCTTTGGTGATAACTCAATTATGCCCCGACTCTTATTCCGTTGTGGGTCAGGGTGTGACAGATTGGTATCAGAGCCATGACTATAGGGATATAGGATAGGTTATTAGACCCTTAGAGCCTATACTATAGTTGATTAAGAATTTTTAAGATTTTTGTGTGTTACATGCCAAATTTCATGGTGTTTATATGTTTTATATTAAATGTTACATTCAATGTTATGCAAGCATGTTCATAAGTATATATTATCATAAATCATATTCTCATAACATATCATACCCATGAAAGCACACATCACATCATTTTCATGATTGTTTTTACAATGATTTTTGTATTTTCAAAATCTCATCAAAGTGAGTTCTCATGACGGGCATGTAGTAACTGGAAGGGTACAAGTACCGGTAGTCGGAACGTCCTGTCTAGGCTTGGCATTCGTATAAATCCAAAATAAAGGACCAGTTTGCCTACCTGGGGCTAACGATGAGAGTACAAGTACCTATTAGGCCAAAGCATGCTATACCAAACGTCGTGTGAACTAACCCCACTTTGAGTTGTCACTGTGTCTACACCTGGACACATTCCGACCATACATCTCGTAAACATATTTTGTGGTTTGCATTCGGGTGATGCGAGTGTTAAATCGCCAATACTAATGTGAATCCTACCAAGCCAATAGTCATGGGGGCCCACATGACTATACAGGTGAAGGTATGGGAGACATTTGAGGCCCAACATGAGCAAACCCAAGACATCCTATGGATGTAGTTGCATTATTGATATTTATGTTATTTTCATTTTCTTTGAGACACATGACACCTAAAAAGACTCCATAAACTCAGAATCTTCTTATGTATGTTCCTGTAGATGTCGACTAGACAACAACGAGGGGGTAGAAAATCAGGAAGGTCACACGAACGTTTGGCCACTCAAATCGCAAAACAAATGGCCGCGGTACTTCCTGACATTGTGGTTCAAGTACAACAAGCTCTCGCCACGAATCCCACCAATTCTCCCCAGCAAGAAGACCAGAACATCGACAACCCTCCTACCAACAAGTGCTCATATAAACATTTCAAGTCTTGCGATCCTCCGAAATTTGAAGGGACCGAAGGTGTCACTGCTCTCCTCCACTGGTTTGAGGAAATGGAAAACACTTTCCTCAATTGCGATTGTCCCGAGGATCGCAAGGTGCGTTACTCAACCGGGAGACTATTTGGAGTAGCCCTGACCTGGTGGAACACAGAGAAGGGTAAGAGAGGAGTCGAAGATGCCATGGCCTTAACATGGGAAGAGTTAAGGGAAATCATGACGAGGCGATTCTGTCCTAGAAGTGAGATTAAGAAGCTAGAGGACGAATTTCATTCTTTGAAGCAAAAGGAGGGAGATCATACTTCCTACAACAAGAGGTTCTTAGAGTTGAACCAAATGGTCCCTAATTTGTTTACCCCAGTTTATCGCTTAATCGAGCATTATATTCGAGGTCTTCCCTCGAAAATTCAAGATTCGGTCCTCAGCACTTCGCCAGCAACACTTGAAGCTGCTATGGAACTAGCGACTGAACTAACCGAGAATCGAATTCGCAACGGTAAGTTTAAAGAGGAGAAGAAGAAAGCCCCCGTTGAGGGCCAAACATCAAACCATTCCACCTCCTCCTCTAAATTTGCTAACAAGAGGAAGCGTAACACCAGAAACTTCGCTGTTACACAAACCAATTTCCCTATCCCTGCTGCACCCATTACCCAAGTTGCCCCTTCACCTGCACCATACAAAAGACCATACTCTGGCCCGTTACCAAAATGCAACCGTTGCCAATACCACCATTTTCCTGATCATCCCTGCCAACATTGCACCGGCTGTGGTCGCGCAGGTCATACTGTTCAAACCTGTCGCATGCCTCAGCAAACGAACCGCCACCAGCCTTCAACCCAAACCCACCAACAAATAATGGGTCAAGCCCAACAACCCCTACTATTACCACCTACCCAACATTTAGCCCAAACATACTACCAACCCAACTATCCCATGGTACAACCTATGCGGGCTTGCTACAATTGTGGAGACCCAAGCCATTTTAGAAACACTTGTCCAAGGTTGGTGAACATTATTCATGCTCAAGCCCAAGCCAATCCCGTGAATCAAGCGAACCAAGCTCCTCCACCTGCAAGAGGAAGAGCTTTCAACATCAACGCTAATCAGGCTAGAGCTGACGGCAGTGTGGTTAACGGTACGTTCCTTATCAATGGTAGATATGCATCCATGTTGTTTGATACTAGCGCGGATAAAAGTTTTGTGTCCTTAGAGTTTGAACCCATCTTAAACCAAAATCGTGATAAGCTCATGGAATCCATAACAGTAGAAGTTGCTGACGGGAAACCAGTCTCATTGAACTCCATTATACGCAATTGTACTCCTACTCTAAACGATCACAATTTTCTAGTTGACCTCATTCCAATGAAGTTGGGAAGCTTTGACATTATAATTGGTATGGACTGGCTCAGTCAACATCAGGCAGAAGTTGTATGCCGTGAAAAGTTTATACGTATTTCTCTTCCAAACGGTCAGACTTTACGAATCTTTGGAGAAACCTCGTCGAAAGGACTCAGATTAATGTCCTGTCTTCAAGCTCAAAAATATCTTCGCAAGAATTATGTCGCGTTTTTAGCTCATGTCGTCAAAAAGGGAACCATGGAGAAGAAACTTGAAGACATTCCAGTAGTAAAAGATTTCCCGCAAGTTTTTCCTGACGACATTTCAGGACTTCCTCCAGTAAGAGAAGTCGAATTCCGTATTGATATCATACCTGGTGCTACACCAGTTGCAAAGTCTCCTTATAGGTTAGCCCCCTCTGAAATGCAAGAGCTAGCCAGTCAATTGCAAGAGTTGACTGACAAAGGATTCATACGTCCTAGCTCCTCGCCTTGGGGTGCACCTGTCCTTTTTGTGAAGAAGAAAGATGGATCGTTTCGCATGTGCATCGACTACAGAGAACTCAACAAGTTAACAATCAAGAATCGCTATCCATTACCTCGCATTGATGATCTTCTTGACCAACTTCAAGGTGTCAACTGCTTTTCAAAAATCGACCTTCGATCTGGTTATCATCAACTTAGAGTACATGAAGAAGACGTCCCAAAGACCGCTTTCCGAACTCGTTACGGTCATTATGAATTCATGGTCATGCCATTTGGTTTAACCAACGCTCCAGCTGTCTTCATGGATCTAATGAACAGAGTCTGCAAACCTTATCTCGATCGTTTTGTTATAGTCTTCATCGACGACATTCTCATTTATTCAAAGTCTAAGTCTGATCATGAGCGGCATCTTCGACTCATCCTTACACTCCTAGAGAATGAAAAGCTTTACGCCAAATTCTCCAAATGCGAATTCTAGTTAAAAGAGGTGCAATTCCTTGGGCATGTAGTCAATGACAAGGGAATACATGTCGACCCCTCAAAGATCAAAGCGGTACAAGAATGGCAAGCACCACGTACACCAACTGAAGTAAGATCTTTTCTTGGTTTGGCTGGTTATTATCGTCGATTCATTTCAAACTTCTCTCGCATTGCTGTACCACTCACGGCTTTAACTCATAAGGGAAAACCTTTCATATGGGGACCCAAGCAAGAAGAAGCCTTCCAAACCCTTAAACAAAAACTCTGTGATGCACCAATCCTCACTCTGCCTGAAGGTTGTGATGATTTCGTGGTTTATTGCGACGCGTCAGGGCAAGGTTTAGGCTGTGTCCTAATGCAAAGAGGAAAGGTTATAGCTTATGCTTCAAGACAACTCAAGATTCATGAGAAGAACTACACTACCCATGACCTAGAACTTGGAGCCGTTGTGTTCGCTCTTAAGATATGGAGACATTATCTCTACGGTACTAAGTGTGAAATATACACTGACCACAAGAGTCTTCAACATATCTTCAATCAAAAAGAGTTAAACATGAGGCAGCGAAGATGGGTCGAACTTCTAAATGACTACGACTGTGAAATTCGGTACCACCCTGGCAAAGCAAATGTGGTGGCTAATGCACTCAGTCGAAAGGGTTTTGTGAACTCCATTCGTCTCCTATGTTCAGAAATCATAACTGACATTAAAGATCAAATTCGAGAAGCCCAACATGTTTCAGTAACGGAGGTTGATGTACGAAAGGAGCTGTCCTGTGGAGCTGAGCTTAAAATTGAAACTAAATCTGACGGTATTCTGTACTATCTAGATCGCATATGGATTCCTAACCACAACAATATTCGTGAAATTCTTATGAATGAGGCTCACAAAACACGATACTCTATACACCCAGGAGCCGATAAGATGTATCAAGACCTTCGATACACCTATTGGTGGCCTGGAATGAAAAAGGATATTGCTGTTTTTGTTTCTAAGTGCCTTACATGTTCCAAGGTGAAAGCTGAACACCAAAGACCCTCAGGACTTCTGGTCCAACCTGAAATACCTGTATGGAAGTGGGAAAACACAACCATGGACTTCATTACCGGGTTACCTCGCACTTCTGGTGGGTATGACACTATATGGGTAATCATTGACCGACTTACAAAATCAGCTCACTTTATTCCTATCCGCGAAGATTTCAAGAACGAAAAGCTAGCTCGTATTTATATCAGCGAAATCGTAAGCCGACATGGTGTACCGTTAAGCATTATTTCAGATCGTGATGGTCGTTTCACTTCACGAACATGGCAAGCAGTACAAGCCGCTTTGGGTACGCGATTAGATCTCAGTATCGCCTATCATCCTCAAACTGATGGACAATCTGAACGCACCATTCAAACTCTTGAAGATATGCTTCGAGCATGTGTCATAGACTTCAAGGGAAATTGGGACGCTCATCTACCATTAGTTGAATTTTCGTACAACAAAAGCTATCATTCAAGCATCGGCATGGCACCTTTTGAAGCTTTATATGGTCGTAAGTGCCGATCTCCAGTATGTTGGCACGAAATTGGGGAAGCTCAAATCACTGGTCCAGAATTGATTCAAGAAACCACAGACAAGATCCATCAAATTCGAAACAATCTTCTAGCGGCTCAAAGTCATCAAAAGAGTTATGCAGATAAACGACGGAAGCCTTTGGAGTTTAACATTGGTGATCATGTACTTTTAAAAGTATCACCGTGGAAGGGAGTAGTTCGTTTTGGTCAAAAAGGCAAGCTAGCACCACGCTACGTAGGACCTTTCAAGATACTCGAAAGAGTAGGACCTGTAGCATACAAGCTTGATCTACCAGAAGAACTCAACAGGATTCATCCCACATTCCACGTATCAAACTTGAAGAAGTGCCTCGTTGATGAAAACCTCCACATTCCTCTGGAAGATATTCAGATTGATGAATCTATGCATTTTATTGAAAGACCTGTAGAGATCATGGACTTCAGAGAAAAACGTCTACGACGAAGTCGCATTCCAATTGTTAGGGTACGCTGGGAGTCAAAACGGGGACCTGAGTTTACTGGGGAACGTGAAGACTCAATGCGCGAAAAATACCCGCATCTTTTTCCTACTACTACTTAAATTTCGGGACGAAATTCCTAAAAGTAGGGGATACTGTAACATTTGTCAAAAACGGGTTTTCCAAACCCGCTCCGTTTGTAATCGAATATCAAGTTAAATGTTTCGTTGCGTATTTATGTCTATTTTGATTTTTAATGATACATAATTAATAAACAAACTAAACTATAAAAGTTATAATTGATAAAAAGTAAAAATAAAATAATTAAAAAGAAAATGAGGCTGCCGGACTCGAACCCGGGTCAGCCGGGTTGAACCCCAAAGTCTTAACACACACACATTCCACCACTCCGCCACTTGATGTTTTTGTAAGTTTTAGGGAACAATTAAAACTTACGAACAACCATGAATCAACCTGTTGCGCCAAACTGAAACCGTAATCGGCTATTCAACCGTCCAAACGTTAAAGTGATCGCGGATTCTGGATTATAACCGATGCACCGACGATCCTAATCAATTCAGTTTTGAATTAACTTAAATTTTGGTGATATTCGGTTTTTATAACCGAAGATATGCAACTTCTGAATTACGCCAACAATTGCGTCCTCTCTCTACACAAAATCATTCGCATAACCTGCCATTTCACTTTCGCTACACATTCAGTTCGTCAGAAAAGCTTTTTGAACTCGCCGGAAAATCTCTGCAAGTCACCGAAAAACCGAGACCTTCATTAATACGGTAAATACTTCGAATATTTCTGTTTCAATCCGTTGTTAGACTGTTACTAACTTCAAACCAACAATCATAATCAATCCCAGACGACATAGCCGGAATATTCAGCTCTCGCCGGAAAACTTCTGAAAATCCTTATCTTCAGCTGTAAAACGGTATAGACATTCAAACCTTCTGATAACTCTTGTTTAGTACTTCAATTCCACTGTTAGCTAATCAAAACGGTTAATGTGTTCGCTCAGTTGAGGTTCATAAAAACAGAGCCGACGCCTTGCCGGAATTCTGTGATAAATCATTCCTCCGGTATGTTTACTTCCAACACCGTCTCTGTCATTTCATTTTAGTCTTATGAATGTTGTTAATCGTTTTAAAACAAGAAACAGTTGAGTAAATTGCTGACTGTAAAATTTGCGAAGAAGATGAAGTGTGTTAACGTTATAAGATTAATTAAAATCGGTATTATAAACGGGTTAGACACACAGTCCAGCGGTGGACTGTGTGCACACACATATCACACGCCGCGAGTTCGATCCTTGAAACATACACACACCCTCTGTAATTAAAATGTTATTTTTCTAACTGAACCGGATGAACATACATTAGATGTTAAGTATAATAAAAATCTATATATTAACCAAGTTAGACACACAGTCCAGCGGTGGACTGTGTGTAACGTTAAAGCACAGGTCCCGGGTTCGAGACCTGTTAATGGCACCGGTCCGATGATTTAAAACATTTTTGAAAATAAAAGAATTTTGAATAAACTGAGTTAGTATATAAATATAATTAAAAACATAATTATTTCAGGTTAGACACGTAGCTCAATTGGTAGAGCTGCGTGCACGCGAACGGGAGGTCTCGGGTTCGAGCCTCACCCGGCGCATACAGTTACACAATAAAACCGGTCAACAAGTCAAAGTCAATAGTCAACAGTCAACGCAAAAGTCAACATATTTTTATATTTTTATTTATTTAATTTAATTTAAAAATACTTAAAAATAATGTTTTTAAAGATAGGAAATAGCCTTAAACTCACAAAAATATATCTAAAAATCCTATTAAAATTATTAATAAAATCCACTCATTTACTATATTTTCCGTTATTATTTAGGTTAGTTAATACTCGTTGTTCAATCCTTTCCAACTAGTGCGCATCTCATCATCTCCAACCAAACGCACCCAATGTGAGTGAATCTTTACAAATTCCCCGTTTTAATCGCGTTTTTGGGGTGTATCATGTGTCTTGCCATTTATTATATTTAAATCATTGTGCATACATCATATCATGAACAAATGTGTATTCAGCTTGTTTCAACTGTTTGTGTGGTTATTGTTTAGATTTAATTTATTATTTTCAGTACATGCAATTTCATAGGCCGCCGCTCCCCATTACATTATGAGCGTTGAGCATGTTCCCCATTACATTATGAGCGTGAACCTGGCGTGCCAACATACGATCGGATCCGTTTGATTGAGCCTTGATCGCACAGACATTTATCATTTTCAGTACATGCAGTACGATCGGCTCCGTTTGATTGAGCCTTGATCGCACAGTTTCATTCATGTTATATATTTATGCAAGTTGATTTGTTATTGTTTGTTATTGTATGTTATTGTATGTTATAGTTTGTGGTTGTTATTGCTACTGTTTGATTATGTACATTTGCTCAATTATGATTATTGCACAATTTTTCCTTGATAAAATAATAAGAAAATCAATAATAAATGTTATCTAACAAGGTTCACTCGCCAACTTATGTTGACCCAAAAACCCCCATTTTTACACATGATACAGGTGAACCAGCTGCAGCAAGAAACACATAGGATTGGCTTAGAAGAATAAACTGGTTTAGAGCTTGGATTGTTTAGTTGGTTAATTTTCTTTGTATTGTATGGACATGTTTGGATTATTGAGAATGTAATTTTGACTTTAATAAATATGAAACATATTAGTAAATATCATGAGCTTTGGTGATAACCCAATTATGCCCCGACTCTTATTCCGCTGCGGGTCGGGGTGTGACACATATGATCTTCATATGTGACTTCCGGTACTGCCTCTCGTAAGAAAATACCATAATATCCATAAATATGTTTTGTTACATTCCCTGAATCTTTAAAACTAACCAAAGTTTTTTTCATCGGTTAGTAAAATTTAATTAAATATTGCTTATACCTCAAATATTTCTTTGAACGCATTCCATGTCTCTTCGCTTGACAAAGGATATAGCATGACAATAAGTTCAAGTGAACGATTTTTAATCATACGTAACTAGCAAAACATATTAATGCACATATGCATTTAATGATGGTACTTCTAGAATGAGAATCTCTACTTTGGTAGGAGATGATAATAGTCATTTCTTATAACAAGTGACTTAACAGCTTTTAACGTATCTTAAGATTAAACTATGCCCATACGAAAATGTCCCAACATCTTCTAGATATTCTTTATAGGATTGATAAAATATATTTGCATATATATTCGGACTGCAGCTCGAGTAATAATTAGACCATTCCATGGTCATTCAAAAATTCTTCCTCTAAAAGCTTGACAATTTTTCTCGACGATGCTTAGACATCATCACTAGAAATTGCGGTTATAGTTGATAAAACATGGCTAATTTAATCAAACTTGTATCCCTCTTTATACGAATATCTCAAGTTGTATAATCACTCGACCCGACTATTTTAGCCCATACATATTTTGTCATCTTCATATAGTACGTTCTTGAGGTTTTTATATCAATGCTTTTGGCATTATCAATCTATGAGGGAATTCTTCCCATCTTATCCAAATATGCATGTGCATTCACTTTTTAAGAGTTTTGTTACATAAACTTAACCATATAACACATAGATATCTATATCATATGCAAAAATGTCATGAACACTTGCTTTTATCTCCAAAATCCATATTGTACCATGCGTGTACACTATTTATTGAGATATCACAATCACCGGGTACAGGTTTTCTATGTATATTTCTTGGTGCACAAGAATTACATCGTTAAGATGTTTCAATTAACCTTTTAAGTACTCAATTGTTTAATAAACTCATCAAGGGTTCTGGATATATCCAACATAATCATAAACTATTCAAATATGAATATGTATAGAATGATCACATTGTTCTTGAGAACTTACTTTACATGACTTACACAAATTAATCCTTTGGGACTTTATGTAAACCTTCAGTATCAAATGATACATAACATTCATAAGACGCATATCAATTCTCTCTTTATGTTACCAGACTAATAAGATATTGGAAAGTCAATGCATCCACCACTGGAGAATTCGTCTCCTAATAATCAATCTTGGGTGTTTGCAAATATTTTGTGCCACCAATTTTGCGTTATATCACCTAATTTGATTTCAATTCATGATTCGCATAAAAGACCAGTTTGTATCCAACGTATTTTACAACTTAGTTGTATGGATTGCTTATCCGAAAACTTTCCATTTTAATAGAGAATTCAACTTTGCCTTATTTGTGTCTTTCTATTATGGGAAATCATATCTTTGTATTCATTCATAGACATATCTAAGATCTTTATCCTCATCATTTCAAGCGCTATTTTATATACAATATAATAACGACGTTGATTTTATTTTGATTCCATACATATCTTAGACATGATACAACTTATTGAGATCTCTTTATTTTCAGGTACCTGTGGTTCTTCTAGAACCATAATGTCTAACGTCTCTTCAGGAGACCTTTTAATATAACCTCGACTTGACCATCTTAATTAGTTGCTCCAACTTTTGAGGAATTTTATTATTGGAATCGACTAGTCTACCACGCTTCAGACATGCAATAGACTCATTACAAACATGGGGTTGTCCTTCTGGGACACCCATCTTAATTGGAGCATTAGCAGTTGGTATATGTGTCATAGTCACCTTTTTAAGGTCATTGAATGCGTCTGATAATAGATTCGCTAATCTTTGTAAATGGTTATCCTTTGAACTTCTAGTTCACACTTTTAGTTTTGAGGATCAATGATAATTCATACCAACTCATTTCTTTTCCAACTGCTTTTTTTATCTCCCCCGATCTTGGGAATGTTAATCCATTGAGATGGATATCAATTAATTGAGCCGTAAATAAATATATTATGAAAGCCTCTGTTTATCATATATTCCCAACCACTTTTTACGGTCTCATCGTTGTGCGTCTGGTGGATCAATTTCAATATATACCGCACAACAAAAATCTTAGAAGATACATCTTTGTGTCCTGACAAAAAACCAACTATAATGGGGAGAAACTATTAAAACATGTTGGCTTGATGTAAATTGATGTTATTGCATGTAAAATTACATGTACTCATATATAAATATGAACTTGCTCTCATGATTATTGGCTTTGCTATCAATCGTAAACGATCAATGGTCGTCTTAACAAAACAATTCATGTATGAACATAAGCTATATGAAGTTCAACAGTTATTTCAATAATCATTAATATCTTGGGAATTAAATTCACCATTATTACCAAAATAAATATATCAGATATGTTTGCTATCACATTATCTAAGCCACATCACATAAACTTAGAGGGTGTTGATTTGACAACTATTTAGACGATGCATCGATTTAAAACAGTAAATGGTATCATATTAGGATATGTCTATCCTTTCATCACTTCCAGAATATTTAGAGATACACAACCTCCTTTATTTTAAGATCAAATATTACATGTTAATTATCAGCTTGAAGAATCTTTTAGTTCTTCATTATGTTTCACATCATCATTGACTCGGTGTGGTCTAACTGGTCATGCCAATTCAGTAAAAAAATCATGATACATAAACTTCTGCCTTATGATCGTATGTGTATTAGTTGCATTATGCGAAAGAACAATGCATTAGCATTGCAAATTATCATTATATATAGCGTTTATCCTTTACACATTTTTTCTCATATAATCACTCCCATAATCTGTCACTAATTGTTGTCAATCTTATTATGACCATTATTACAATTATGATAGTTGATCTCATTGTTAACTCGACTATCATAGCAATTCAGATGGCCAACACCATTATTAACATGACCATTACAAATTTCTCAATTATGGCTATGATCACAACGATCAATATCTAGTCACATTCACTTTAAGGAATGGAGTAAAACCAAATAGGTTTCATGATTTTTCATTATTTTTTCGGTCATATGGATATAAAATCAATTCAATATTTTCACCATCATATGTGATAAATGGAAAAAAAATTATCTAGTTTTTCCACGTAAATAATCTTCTCTTCACATAATATCAATCGGGAAGAAATTACACACACACACACACATATATATAAGTCATATAATTCTTATCGGTCTAAAATCGTATGACCTTCTACAAATAGATAATGATATTTAGGGAGTACGCACTTCAGGGTTCTCATCAAAACGTATAAGTTTGATGGTTTTTCATTATTTTCTCAACCATGATATAAAATCATATCAAGTCATTCATGATTTTTCATTATTATCTCGGACATACGTATATAAAGTTATGTCAAACCTTCAACCCATTTTAACGATATTGCTACTTTAGAAGCATATCTCAGGCGTGACAAATAGAAATTTTTTTATCAAGTTTTCTTTATAAAGAAACTTCTTTTCACATAACATCACTAATAAGTATTTCAAAGTCCGGGTCATGTAATATTTAGTTGTCTAACATCTTAACACCTTTTATAACTTGAATGAGCACCAGGGAGTTCACATCTCAGGAGTCATGTCTAAACATATCTATATTTTTCCATGAGATTGAGAGTAAACCACAACTTTAGTTTAACTATTCTATTAAATAATATCTATATAATAATAAAAGATGTACATGTAATAAAATAATACATGAGATTGTAAGACCATCGTATAAAACAAATTATATTAAGACTTTATTAAATAAGGTATTTTTGTTCATCACTTATAAATTATTATTTTTTTGATGTTTTAACCTATGATGACACAACCAATCACATGTCTATCTCACATAAAATATCACTAAAATATATAAAACATATGATTTTTGAAATAAACAATTATCACTAAAACCATATAATATGTGATATCATCCTCAATCAGTTAACATTATTATGTAATTCAGTAAACACAATGAATAGATAATGCTCCTTAAGTGACTTAGGGGCTGTTTATTTAGCCTCTGAATTGGTCAGACATGGGGTGTTTGGTTCAGCAAATAACAATGAAACCATTCAGATCTGAATGTATGTTTCAGCACTTTTTGAGATCTGAACGAAAGTTATTACCCTTGTGCCCCTAACAAACCACTGCATATCTCTTTCTCCACACAGCCGCATCCTTCATCTCCTCCACAGCTCCTGCCACCTCCACTCCACAGCTCCACGTCACTGTCCTCCTCCACACCGGACCTCCACAGCGGGTAACCCTTGGTACGTATTAAAAACATAATGGGTGATTAGTCATGTATATGTTAATTAATAATTATATATGTTCAGGCTGAAGTCGGAGGCGAAACGCGCTGCAGCAGAAGTCTTAAAGAGCAGGCAGGCGGCTCGGGCAGCAGCGCAGGCAGAATACATTAAGCAAACGGGTCGAATTCCGCCATCGTCCCCCAACAGCTGTTGTGGGTGGTCATAAAAATAATAATACTCTGTAATTAGTCCAGTTTGGTGGTGTAATATTTGCATAATTTCTTGTTTGGATTTGATGATCCAACAATCACACATAAAAGGAGTTTCTAATATGAGTTGTTGGTAGTTGATGGCAGGTAGTACAACAGTAAATTTATTATTATTGTTATTATTATTCTTTATTTTTTATAAAGAATTATTGTGTAGGTTAAACATGTCATTTTGCATAGTTATTCAGATGTGCAACCAAACAACACTTTACTGGTTAAGAGTCTCTTAACCATTCAGCACTTATTGGTTCAGATGTTACCAAACAGCCCCTTAGTAATAGTTTCATATCAACTTAATATAATGACAATAACAGTATTAACAAAACTTCGCCTTTTAGATGTACAATCACACCCATCGTCTTTGATAGCTAATATACAATCTATATGTCTTTTTACACATCTACTAAAAATAAATTTGAATCAAACGCAAATGTTGAACATAAAAAATAATTAAGTGTATGGCCACTGGAAAGGAAAATAACACACGAACAGACAAAACAAAAGGCAAGGCAATGTTAAAACGTAAATAAGAAAATGTGTATACATTATTCGCCTACTCTACAGGCTCCATCAACTGGTGCTTTCATTCATCTCGAAACCATGCCTCCCAGAAAGGATCTATTGGCATCCGATGAGTCCATCCAATCACTTTGCGACAAAAATGATCAGTCCCATCTTCGATCTGATGCCCAATTCCAAGCACTTCAAACTGCCATCCAACAACAAATGGAGGCTCCTCGCCACACTTGTCAAAGAAAAGGAGGACATTCTATCTAGAGAGACTGAGATGAGGGGTTTTGAATTTGGAATTTTGAATCTAGAGCCTGATTTCTAGGTTGGATTTGTGGGTTTGTTTGAACACTTATACATTATACTTGAATGGGTTGTACCTTTTAGTTTTGAGCTCTCCAAACCAATCAGTCTAATTTTGTACTGCAATAATCACTTGTACACTAAACAGGTCGTCACGTTACCTTCAAATGCGTGTATAATGCCATAGTTTAAAAGATATGGCAAGAATACGTAGAAGAATTATAAGTTTGTTGTGGAGGGAAAAAAGTGTAACTAATTATTTATAATTTGGTTAAAACTCAGGGATTTGAGTGTAATAAGTTTAGCGGGCTAAAAAAATAAATAGTGTTTAAAAGACCAAATTACCCTTATTTTAGAGGTCTATCTAAAAATTAAAGAGGGAAAGTTCTTATTTTTTTTGGGTATCTTAAAATACCCCCTCTCATGCATTATAATATAATATATATAATAATAATGCACTCCAATTTATTAAATGAAACAAAAAAAATTAAAGAAAACATCAAGTCATGAACTGGGGACTCCTTTAGTAATGGGCTTGAGGCCCAAGCTTGTTTAAATTGAAGAAACCAAAAAAATTTGAAGAAAACAGGTCTCGAACAGGGAACTCTTTTAATAGCATACAAGCGGGAAACCATTTGAACTACGGCAAGATTGACATCTCATTTGGGACTATGTATTTTATATACAAAAATAACGATTTTTTTTTATTTGGGTCCTGTTCGATGGCACACCTTATGGGCCGGGACTGAAATTATACTACAGATACACGATGTAATACGATAAGATACCATACTATAGTATATCTATAGGCTAATACGAGGCCTATGCCGGACCTATACTATAATATACTATATTATACTATACTCAACTGTACTATACCTATACGATATATGATATGATACTATATGATACTATACTATACTACACTACACTACACAATACTATACTACACATATATGATACAATACGATACAATACGATACGATACGATACGATACGATACAATACTATACTATACTATACTATACTATACTATACTATACTATACTATACTATACTACACTACACTACACTACACTACACTACACTATACTATACTGCACATATATGATACAATACGATATGATATGATACGATACTATACCATCGTATACAATATAATACAATACTATACAACACCTAAAGGCCTATACGAGACCTATACTACACCTATATTATGTTGTACGACACCTATAGGATACGATACGATATGATAGGATACAATATTATACGATACTATAGTATATTATACTACACTTATAGGCCTATACGACACCTATACTACATCTATACTATTCTATATCACACCTATACTTCACCTGTATAATACAATACAATACGTCACTATACTATACTATACGAAAGTATACTACACCTATAGGCCTATACGGGATCTATACTACACTACACCTATACAATACGATACAATATGATATGATATGATACGATGCTATATTATAGTATGTTATACAATAATACACATATAGGCATATACGAGACCTATACGGAAACTATAGTATACAATACTACTCCTATATGATACGTTACGATAAAGTACGACACGGCACGATATGATACGATCCTATAGGATGTTGGAAATCAGGCCCTTGACCAAACACACAAACACCGTATGAAGGAAATTGTTCGACTCTTTTATTTATATACCAATGAAAAGCCCACCAATACAATAACCCTAATCTTCCTTTTATACTAAACTCATTCTAATCCTAGTCCGACTCAAACTCTATTTAAATAAACTCATTCACATAATAGAATTTTATCTTTCTTGGGGAATTTTGTATACCACGGATTATCAAAGAGGCCTGTAATCACTCTCAGAATAAATTATTTTGGTGGTTCTCCCGAATAATTCAATCGGATACAACTCTTAATTCGAGAAATTGAACAACAATATGTGTATTAATAATTCGTAAATGAACCAGGGTGTGACCAAGAACAATCAGTTCAAATTTTGGGATAATCTTTAGATAACCGCCACCAAGCAATTATTATTAATTTTAAATTAAATTGCTTCAAAACTGCCTTTATTTTTTATCCAAAAAATATGACGAATTTTTAGAAAATTATTTTTTCCAAGGCATTTCTCGAACACAACCAGGGGCTCTGCACCTTGGAGCCCGCTAGGGGCTGTCGTCCCTTGGACCCTTTAAAACCCTCATTTGAGGATCCGCATGAACACTTGGAATTATAACGACTCGAACAAGCGTGCACTCCCGCACCTCCTAACGTGTTCGATGTATATTATAATTCCCTTTGGTCATATAGTTATTTCCTATTACACTAAAATATCTAACAATAAGTTTATGAAATGTCTTCTTCTGAACTGAAGTAACAGAACTATACATATATTGTAATGGAACTAGTCAAACCTACATTGAACCAAACTTAAAAAACCTTGAAGAAAACCACATCTGGTGGTTGTTCTCAACATTGGAGCCATGTCCTCACCTCTTTGTAACCATGTTTAGTAACAATATTGTAACCGTTTTCTAACCACCTTTGTTTTATCCAAGCTTTCAACTCATCGAGGGACATAAAATCCTAAACAACATAAATAAAAATATATACAACATTAACAATAATATTTTAATAAAATAAATAACAATTTAATTTCCAATAGAGTAAAGAATTTAATGTTAACAAACCCTCTAGAGGATTCATAAACTAACAAAAATCAAGTACGATGCTATAATTTGTTCATATCAAAATAATATTCACAGACTTGTAAATTATATATTTCAAAGTTTATGTCAACACTGATAAATAAAATAATTTACTATGCGTAACCCATAGAACATACGGGTATTTAAACTAGTTATAATAAGATAGAAACAAACAAACATGAATAATCCTGATTTCTTATTCTTTTTTTTTTTTCATGTAAACCCCTTTTGTCCATCAAAAACTACGTCGTTTTGATATAATCTCATTAAAAATAATTTTTTCTCTTTCATTATTCAACTACCTATATCATTTTCTTCTGATATTTCTTCTTCTGATAACCAAATTAGTTTAAAAGTTACATACGTTAAGAGAGAAATTAAGTTATGAAAATGTATCCAAGATCTTTTAACTCTCAATAAACTAATTTTTAATTAGATATTTATAATAATGAATTTATATAACCAAGTAATTATTGTAGTGTTTTCTTAGCCGATCATTTTGTTGATGTGGACACCCAGAGAATAGTTGTTTGACGGCAATTTGTTTTTTTAAATCTCCTTTATCTTCGCGCCCGCTGACCCTTCTTCTTCAATTTTCCCCTTTCCTCATTTTCTTTCATCAATCAATATTTCATAATTTCTTTCATCAATCTCACTATCTCATAATGAAATCGCAATCTCCTTACCAAACGTTATCTCTCTATTCCATCTCTCATCAAACGGGTAAGGTTTAGGTGTTTTGATTCATCTGAATTTCAATCGAAGGTTTCTTTGTTGATCGAACCCTAACAGGCTTGCCAACAATTTCATCCACTGGTATACCCTAAACCTTCGGATTCAAAGTTTGAAGTAACCCAATTTCACGAACCCTAACAGGCATGGCCTGCTTTGATCGGGTGTTAATTGCAGATCGGCGTAACTTAGATTCCGATTGGAGTCACGTCGTTGTTTCAACGGTATGTTTGGTTGTGGTTTTATTTTGAATTTTGTAGTTTTTCAATTTTTATTCTGTATTGTTGATTTGTGAAGGTATGATTTGGTGGATATTGATTCTAAGCTGATTTGATCGGACTTGGATGTCCTATTTGCGTCACTTGGATTTTCGATTAGTGTTGCAGGTGCGTTTCATGTTGCGTTTTTTTTTATTCTCTTTGAAGTTATTTACTTTTTGATTTTTGTTTAGGTTTTAGGGTTATGGTAAGACCTTAATCAATAGAGAGAAAGCTTTGAGATTCAAGAGCTCAGAACTGATAGCAAAAAACTTATGTAATTAATATTGTTGTTAGTTACGACTTAAGGTTATTTTTTAGTAGGGAAATCGAGTTTTGTTGAAGATACATGAAAGTAGTCCAGAAGTAGAGCTGTTAATTGAACATGAGTATGGACTACTTGATGTTTCCATTGAAGTTTGGGAACTATTGGGAAATAAACAGGTAAAAAAGGTCAGTATGCTCCTGCAGTTGTTGATTGATACCTGAAAAAGTTTGACGTTTTATTGTTCAGATCAACTTGATGTTTTTTATATATGTTCACTTCTTAGTGTTTCAAATCTTAGTATCGTTTCTTAGGTATCGATTCATGTTTGATGTTCTCTGTCATATGATCATCTTTTTTATTTTTTTCAGTTTCTTCCTTCCGCTTTCACTGATCCGGATATGTTAGAAGTTGCTAATGGAGGCACAAATTATCTACCATTATCTACCATTAACAGGGTAATGGAATGAGCAATGAACTACACACGTGTTGGGTTTTTTAGTGCATACGGTGAGAGGCTGGCAATATACAAAGGCAACACGTGTGCCCTTATGCTTTTTTCAATGGGTATCCTTTCTGGGTTACCCTCTTTCTTTCTGTGATGAAAATTTAAAATTTTAGTTTGTCGTTTACTTTCACTACTGAACCTGTAAAGCTGCTAATATTGCAGTGATATAGGTAAACACAAGTATATGTTGCGTTGGAAGTAGCAAAGTTCTTGCATAATTCAATTCCAAGAAGTATATGGGGTCATTCATGTTATTTATTTTCATTCTTAGTTTTCATTCTCTAGCCTAAAGCATGCTGGTATCAAAGCGTGAATGAAAATCTTTGAGTGATGATGTTTTTTTCGTTTTACTACTAAAGTGGGAATGATCAATTTGTTGTTGCAAACTTTGACTCTGACTCCACAAAAAATATCGAATATACTAATTCTAACTTATTTTGACAGGTGGACGGATCACTTTTTTGTTGCAACCTTTGATGGTGCTCCAACGGCTGATTTCGAAAGCTAAATAAGATAGACAAGTCTGTTCGTGATGCCCATGAATCTCAAGTAAAATCTTATTATTTCTTTGTTACAAAAATGCAGCTCAACATGAGAATTCTACGAGTTTGACCCGTCTTCAAATCCATTGTGTAAGAAACACATATGGAGTTGAGAATCAAACACGACACTGTTTTCACAGCAATGACTAGCTGCACAATATACCCGCCCGCTCTTTCTTTTAACCAAAGTACCTGCCACCAGCGACCATCCTGCGTGACGAAAGACGATGAATCAACAATGACGGTGGCATCAGTCACGTGGTAGCTGGTGACATTTTAATGGTGCAAGTGATGTTTGCGAAACACCGGATTGGGTTCTGCCACTAGCCAACAATGATGATGGGTGTGGCTTCACCGTAAGCCTTTGCAAGGAGGTTGTATCTCTGTATATTCATGTCAGTAATCTCTGTTTTTCTGTGTTTGTTTGGTCTTTGTTCATCGCCGTAGATTTTTGAATCCATTATCGTAATTTGTTTTCATGTGTTTGGTCTTTGTTCATCACGCCAGATTTAGAATCCATTACCGTAATTTGTATGCTCTATCTGTATATATACATACATGTGTGTCTTTGTGTCTGTGAGAAATCATGTTATTGTGTCGCACTATTGGTACTTAACATGGGTTTGATACAATTACCATTTGATTTGGATCAAATGCTATCATGTTGCCATTAATTGTTGCAGTTATTGTTGAAGAATTCTTTGAAATGCGTAGAGTTTGCAATAGATGAAGCTATCTAATGCAAAGGTGTATTAAAGAGATATGCAGTTTTTTCTCTGTTGACTTCACTACCAGGTAAACGTCTGTATCTTGATACATCAATTGAGGTTGTTTTACAACAATAGTTTTTAATTGATTTGTAAAAGTTGTTTAGATTTTGGACACGCACCTAACAGGGTTTTTAACCTCCTACAATAGCAGTTTTTTGTTTGTACTAAAGTTGTTTTGACTTGGTCTCACAACAATTATGGTTCCTGAGTTTGTCTCATGTTAATTCCTTAGACATATGATATTATTGTTATATATATGGAAGGACAGTACTTTTTAGTTCAAAAGTCAGGTAGAAAAAAATAATTAAAGCAATTGAAGTACAGTACTCACATAAGGTTAAGATACTTACATAACTTTTGTTTAGGGGTGTTAAACGGGTCGTGTTAGCGGGTTCAACCCGATCGGAACCCGAAAATTTTACACGAACCCGACCCGAACCCGAAAATCGTATTATACATATGAACCCGAACATGACCCGAAGTTTCGTGGGTTGACTCGAACACGATCCGTTTAACCCGAATTTTTTTAATTTTTTTTTCCGAAATTAATATATTTAAATTAAAATTTACCTAATAAACACAAATATATATAATAAATCATATTTAAATTATAAAATCTATGTTAATTTCTCCTTTTAAGTTATAATCATGGCATAAAATATACACCTCATTTAATTTATGACAATATATTGTAGAAAAATGTAATATAGCATAGATGTGTTAAATGGGTCAACCGCCAACCCGACCGGGTCAACCTGGTAGGGTTGGCGGGTTGACCCGAACCCGACCTGTTTAGAGTAAACCTAAACCTGCGAATTTCGTGTTAGGTTCGTGTCGGGTTTTCGAGTCGTGCCAGAAATTCACACCCCTACTTTTGTTGAAGACCATATGTTAAGCATTTGCCTGAAAGTGTATTGATATCCATTTGTGTTTAGGTAAATACAATGTACCTAAACACAAATAACATCAATATGTACTTGCATAACAAATTACCGATAGCGTTTCTTTTGAGTTTTGATGTCGAATTCAATTACATGGATCAAACCATATACCATCCTGATAGTTTTTATTTACATATTTGCGTTGGCTTCAAAGGTGTGCTTCTATACATATAGATCTACTTAATTTAAGAATATTAGAGGTGACTTAATATACAAATCATTTACTGAATTCATGAATATTAATCACATGGTGTTAGTCATGTTTATGTAGATAACCCAGAATCTGAACACTTGATTGGTGTATTGATTTCAAGCAGAAACCAAAGCCAGAGGACGACCATCGACTTATGAGTTTGTTAAAGTAAGCTGCTGCATTTTCTTTAAATATAAAGGGTAAATCTACATCGGGGTTGGCCCATAAAATAAGTTTGAGAACTTTTAGCTATGTGCCTCTCTGTATAATAATAGATTCTCAATGACTTAACTTTGGTTTTAATATTCCAGAATGTGTAGCAGTTTTCCTAGGAGGAACAGTTGATTCGAATATAGAACGAGTATACAAAAAGGTTATATAGCTTACAAGATCAGTTTCAATCAAGACTTTGATTAGATAAATGATTTCATAACTGTTTGGTGAACCAATACTAAAAAATTGAATGATACATGCCATCAGCTGCCAAAGTGGGACGGGTCAACAGAGACACTAGAGACAGGATTAAGACCCTTTCTAATAAAAACATAACTGAATATTTTCTTTTGATATGAATAGACAACTTTATCCAGCATAGGGTATAAGATCAACTTGAACTATTGATAAAAGGTTTGAATTGTGTATGTGTGTGGGTTTAGTGAGAGAGCCGTGAGTGAGGATGATGTTGTTTGTTTAAAAAGATTAAACTGGAATGGGAAAAAAAGTGATCAATATCTTCACTTGGTAGTTTGACAACTGCTCAAATACCAAGGTGGGGGGATGGGCTTACTGATGAGAGGAGAGGTGAGAGTATAGTTTGGTATTGTAGAAAGATATTTTGATAAAATACACACCTATTTTATTTGGAGTTCTTTCTTTTTTTTTAAGAAATTGTAAATCCTTGCAACTTAGAATTTTAGGGTCAAGTTTATCGAAAAATCCTAGCTGGTAAAAGCCAATGACAAAATCACTATGGAGTAAGCTATAGGGCCATATGATGTCTTTGTTTAGAGGCTCGGGAATTCTAATTTGTGGCTTTTGTCAAGTCAAAGTATGGACGTACTGTTGCGATAAAATCATTCAAATTTGTCGATTCGTATCACTTAGGATCAATCTGGTAAGCCTTCTCTATTGAATTAACTCTAATTCCTACAATTCTGATATACGTTAAAATACACATATTTTAGTCCCCCATTTCGCTCCCGTTTTACGCGGTTTTGGCCATAAAATCACGGATTAGATACTTAACTGGGTATGTTTTGATTGACAAGTCTTAAACAGCGTGCCGGACAAGAAGATGAAGAAAATGAGGATTTTCCGGGTGAATCCGCAGAGATACGAATATTCTTTTGAGTTCAGCACCTTTGGCATGCAGCCAACTTTGGCACGGCAGTACCGACCTTGATTCCTCGGATGCACTACCAGTGCGACTGGCAGTGCCAACTTTGGCACGGAAGTGCCGACCGTGATTCCTCGGATGCACAGCCAGTGCGACTGGTAGTGCCAGCCCTCTCTCGGACACGCACGACCATGCAGATGTTGGCACGGCAGTGCCGATCTTGATTTCTCGGACATGCATGGCAGTGCTACCTTTGGCACGGCCGTGCCACTGCGGCACGCCGTGCCACTTTTGAAATATCTGCCCAGATCTGCTGACGTCACAAGATCTCATGAACAGTGCATGGCCGTGCCGATTGAAAAGGTTGTATAAAACAGAGCAGACACATTCTGATCAATTATTGGATATTTTTGCAAGTTTTTGGGCGATTTTGGGGTTCCGGAAACAGCCTGTTTGGGTCGAATTCTAGCCTCCTAGTTGCAAAGAAGCCTATTTATCATCCAATCCATCTAATCCTTGCTTGCTTATGGTTTGAATCCTTGTTCTTTCCATGATTTTGATTATGTTTCAAGCATTTGGTTGATGTATTATGTATTATTGTAACCTAAGGGCAAAAACACTAGTATTCCTTGCTTCATAAATAACTATTAGTATGTTAATCATGTTTGTAATGACACTTAACAACTTTTTATGTTAATCCTTAATGATTGTTTTGCAACCTTGTTATTGATATTAGATTCTTGATTATAGTTAATTGTCTTGGATGATTAGTACATGGTTAGTTAGGATATTTGAAAGAATAAGCTTAATTAATCTTGTATTAGTAAACTTTAGCTTTGTTAAAATGTTTACCCCATGAAACTAGAAATGGGTATTGGGTTAATAAGGGGTAATTAACATTAATCAAGAGTGCTTCCGTCACGTAAGGGCCTTAGCGGGTTAGATGGTGTCGTTATGAATTCTTAACATAAAGCATAAGCTTAGTTAGTAGTTTCAGCCAAAATCGTTTTCATAGTGATTTATGCTTAAGATTCGTAAATAGAACTCGGTTATGATCTAATCTAGGTTATGCTTGTCTCGGTGGTTACATTGTGTTTATCGGTATAACTTTCCTTCATTAAATGAGGTTAGAAAACTCTTAACGGATGGCTAACTTATTTTTAAGGGATTTTCATAAACATTAATCAATAGGGCGTTAAAGAACAATTTTAGGTGGTTAAAGTGTATTTATCGTTTTCCGAAGAGTTGTCATGTTAGGATTCCCGAAGGGATACTAATTGTCTTTGAAAAATGGAAAATTGATCAAGTGACTTAGTGGCATAACCGACTTAGTTAACATATTCTGGTTGTTCATAAAGCAAGGTTATATTTATATTTTCCATATTTGGAGTCTATTATGTTTACAAAAAGAAAAAGAAACAAAATATTATGTTTTAGTCATTTACTAGTTTAAACAACCTTTCAACCTATCTTTCCTACCGGTAGAATAATGACAAAGGTTTAGTACTATCATCTCCGCCCGCATCCTTGGATCGATACTTGGTTCTTACCGATAGTTTACTACATATATGACGGGGTACACTTGCCCTTTCGTGTGTGTTTTAATGTTGAAGAATAAAATCATTTTTTATAAATTTAAAACCGAACCATGTGTATACGCGCACACGTCAAGCTTTTGGCGTCGTTGCCGGGGATGTGGCGAGCTTTAGGAACGACCCGAGTCAATATTTTACCGGTGTGCATACTTGTGAATACTCGCAGATATTTTCCATTCCATTTATTTATTTATTTATTTGTTTTTTTGTTAATATTTTATTTTCTAGTCGATTCGATTTGTTCGTTTTCAAGCTTGTTTAAACTTTATTCGATTTTTTTTATTATTCCATTTGTTTGTTCGAATTCGAACTAATTATTCATTTATTTCTTAAATTTTTGGAACCGAAAAACTACACTTGTCTTAACCGGTTTAAGTATTTTTATTTGTTTTCAATTTTTATAAATTTTTAGCCTACCTTTGAGTTTTAGAAGTATTTTTCTTAAACAGAAAAATGCTGTTTATTACAGCAAAAAAAATAAAGTTTACGCTCAAGATGGATGGCACCCTACGGTGAATGAGGTGTTCACGTACGGTACCGTCACGATCGAGAATGCAGACGGTGTAACTTTCAAGGTGAACGGCCACAAATTAAAGCTTAATGTTGTCGGGCCGGTTGATTAGGCGGTGGAGGTAACCGAACTCACGCCCCACACACGTAACAAGTGTGGGGGAGAGAGTCTAGTTATCGACTCGTTGAAAAAACTTAGCACGCGTGTTTAGCACGCTTGGGGGGTAAATTTGTAAATATATATATATATATATATATATATATCTTTCGTTTTACTAATTGTTTCACTATTTTGTAAGTTTTTGTAGTTGTGATTCAAGCCTTGTAGAGTTTTGGCGTTGATATGGTCCACAAACAGGTAAAATCATGTAAAAATGGTGATTTTTGATGAAAAAATCAAGTTTGGAGGATTCTGCAGCATCTGTCTGCAGAGACACAGGTACTGCACGGCCGTGCACTTCACTTGTTCGAGAACTGGTGTGCAACTCAGTGCATTTTTTTAGTTACAAAGCCGTGCATGTTATGTGCACGGCCGTGCAAGCTAAAAAAACTAGTAGAAAAAAATGTAAAAAAAAACAAACAAAACAAAAAATATATATATATATATCAAAAGTAAAAACCGTATAGTGCACAACCATTCTCTTTTTCTCTCCAACAAATCACGGTTTTTTTTAAGAAATCATCACAAAGCACATCAAAGGTTCATATTTATTATTATTTATTTTATTAATATTATTATTATTATTATTATTATTATTCTTTTCGTATTTGATCTTATCTTTTGTCTTGTATTAGTATTTTTCTTCAAGAAATTTGAGGTTTCTTCATAAATCCAACACACGATCCTAATTCTTGATTTTTTTGTATAAATGTTATACTTTATGCAAGCCAGGAGCGTGTCATTCCCCTTGGCAGCTTGTGTCTATTTTTATTTTCTCAAAAAAAAATTGCTACTTTTTTATGTTATTTTCTTTTTAGCTAATGGATAGAATTGTTATTTTTATTATTATCTAGTATATGTTTTATTTTGCGATCAATTTGTTGCCGTGGTTTTTGTTATTGTGACATTCATACAGGTACTAGATATACATCGGACAAGAGAAACAAAACCGAGTCCGCAGTTCATTCCTTCATCTTCATCGTTGTTCAGGGGAGTGTTCTCTTTTTTCACACTATAGTTTAGTTATTCATAACTGCTTAACTATTTTTTGTTTCATATTGGGGACAATGTGAAATTCAAGTGTGAGGAAGGGTATTAACGATGTTAACTTGTTTGTCCATAAAGTTTTTGCAAAAAAAAAAAATCTCCCATTTTAATTTTTGTGGCATTTATATATTGCAAAAAAAAGAAAAGAAAAGAAAAAAAACTGAACGTTTAATTGTTTTTAGAAAGCATCAGATACGATCAAAACTGACAAGTAACATTAATTTTGAAAAAGATAACTATAAGCGTGACAAACAAAAGAATGACTCGCATGCTAATTTTTACAGTTGCACCCATTCCTTCCGTTTACATGAGCATATTTTTGAGCCTTTTACTGCTTTCTTGACATGCTTGTTGTTTTTTTTGCGAAATAATAGTGAGCCGGACGTTTTATGCAATTTAAAACTTGTCATTAGCATACTTTTCAAGATCGCAAATATGTGAAATTGCATAAATATGATAGAGGCACTTAGGACACCCTTTTGTGTTAGCCCTTTTCTTTTATTTGTTTCCCGCACCCAACATTATCCATTAGTTAACCTTGTTGAGCCTATTTCCCCTGTTTTTCCAATTCTACCCAACTAATCCACCTACTTAACCAAATTTAGCCTTTTTAGTTAAAACTCGGTTAAAGTTATCGTTTGACTTGTGTTCTTCGTAGTTAGTTCCTTTCGTGTAAAAGCATTAAAGTTCTTGTTTATAGTTTCTGTATCTTTTCATCAAAAAAAAAAAGAAAAAGAAAAACAATAAAAAAAAGAAGAAAAAAAATCTAGAAAATAGAACACCCTAAAATAGGGTGAAGATGACCAAATTAGAGCAATTTTAAGTGCTAGATTATTATAATCTTATTGTTAGCTCAAGAAGGTATATATCATCGTTTGCGTTAGTTATGTATAGTTCTTGTTTATTTACACTTGTTAAACATAACCGTCGAATTTTAACTATTTAGCCACTTTTAAATATCCATTCCATACCCTTAACCATTGCCTATCATTACAACCCTCAAAGACCTCTTGATTTGTGTCTTTTTCGCATGTTAGTTGATGGAGATTCGATCTTTTGACAAGCTTATGACATTGCATGATTCATTGTCTTGGCATCGAGTGTTTTACACATACACATTATGTATGATTCACAAATATAGCCGAGAGTGTGTGTGAGCATTGTGAGTAGTGTGAAGATTTGCATGCTAAGTCAATTGGAAGTGGGATCATTGCTTTTTGGTTATCTTTACATATATTATCATATTCTTGATTGGTTTGAAAACAATGATGATGTCTTTTGGAAACCGATTAACAGTTGCACATATATTAGCAATTTGGTATGTTAAATAATGGATGTCATTGGAGCTTTTGTTTATTTAGTTTACATAAGTTTGCTTGAGGACAATCAAAGTTCAAGTGTGGGGAGGTTTGATATACGTTAAAATACACATATTTTAGTCCCCCATTTTGCTCCCGTTTTACGCGTTTTTGGCCATAAAATCACGTATTAGATACTTAACTGGGCATGTTTTAATTTACAGGTCTTAAACAGCATGCCAGACAAGAAGATGAAGAAAATGAGGATTTTCCGGGTGAATCGGCAGAGATACGAATATTCTGTTGAGTTCAGCACCTTTGGCATGGGAGTGCGAACTTTGGCACGGCAGTGCCGACCTTGATTCCTAGGATGCACTACCAGTGCGACTGGCAGTGCCACCTTTGGCACGGCAGCGTCGACCATGATTCCTCGGATGCACAGCCAGTGCGACCGGTAGTGCCAGCCCTCTCTCGAACACGCACGACCATGCGGATCCTGGCACGGCAGCGCGGATCTTGATTTCTCGGACATGCATGACAGTGCTACCTTTGGCACGACAGTGCCGCCGTTGGCACGGCCGTGCCACTTTTGAAATATCTGCCCAGATATGCTGACGTCACAACATCTCATGAACAGTGCATGGCCGTGCACTTTATTGGCACGTCCGTGCCGATTGAAAAAATTGTATAAAACAGAGCAGACGCATTCTGATCAATTATTTGGACTTTTTGCAAGCTTTTGGGCGATTTTGGGGTTCCAGAAACAACCTGTTTGGGTCAAATTCAAGCCCCCTAGTTGCAAAGAAGCCTATTTATCATCCAATCGATCTAATCCTTGCTTGCTTATGGTTTGAATCCTTGTTCTTTCCATGATTTTGATTATGTTTCAAGCATTTGGTTGATGTATTATGTATTATTGTAGCCTAAGGGCAAAAACACTAGTATTCCTTGCTTCATAAATAACCATTAGTATGTTAATCATGTTTGTAATGACACTTAACAACTTTTTATGTTAATCCTTGATGATTGTTTTGTAACCTTGTTATTGATATTGGATTCTTGATTATAGTTAATTGTCTTGGATGATTAGTACATGGTTAGTTAGGATATTTGAAAGAATAAGCTTAATTAATCTTGTATTAGTAAACTTTAGCTTTGTTAAAATGTTTACCCCATGAAACTAGAAATGGGTATTGGGTTAATAAGGGGTAATTAACATTAATCAAGAGTGCTTCCGTCACGTAAGGGCCTTAGCTGGTTAGATGGTGTCATTATGAATTCTTAACATAAAGCATAAGCTTAGTTAGTAGTTTCGGCCAAAATCGCTTTCTTAGTGATTTATGCTTAAGATTCGTAAAATGAACTCGGTTGTGATCTAATCTAGGTTATGCTTGTCTCGGTGGTTACATTGTGTTTATCGGTATAACTTTCCTTGATTAAGTGAGGTTAGAAAACTCTTAACGGATGACTAACTTATTTTTAAGGGATTTTCATAAACATTAATCAATAGGGCGTTAAAGAACAATTTTAGGTGGTTAAAGTGTGTTTATCGTTTTCCGAAGAGTTGTCATGTTAGGATTCTCGAAGGGATACTAATTGTCTTTGAAAAATGGAAAATTGATCAAGTGACTTAGTGGCATAACCGACTTAGTTAACATATTCTGGTTGTTCATAAAGCAAGGTTATATTTATATTTTCCATATTTGGAGTCTATTATGTTTACAAAAGAAAAAGAAACAAAATATTATGTTTTAGTCATTTACTAGTTTAAACAACCTTTCAACCTATCTTTCCTACCGGTAGAATAATGACAAAGGTTTAGTACTATCATCTCCGCCCGCATCCTTGGATCGATACTTGGTTCTTACCGATAGTTTACTACATATATGACGGGGTACACTTGCCCTTTCGTGTGTGTTTTAATGTTGAAGAATAAAATCATTTTTTATAAATTTAAAACCGAACTATGTGTAAAATTCATCGTAAAAAATATGTATATACGCGCACACGTCAATCAATAAAATAATTCTATTATCAAAGGTAAATGATGCTTAGTAAATTTGTGATAGATTTGTATTTATTTCAAGTGGCAAATCTATGTGTTGGGTAGATGAGCAAGTAATCAAAACGCTTAAGGATTTATTAGGTCAGATTTCATTTATAGTATCTCCGTGTTATTTTATTTTAATAGAGAAATTTGATTTTTACTATTTTTGATATTGCTCCTTAATTGCACTTCATTGTAGAGATTTGGATAGGGAATGGGGCCGGAATGCTCTTAGTGAAGTTCTTTTCTGTATTTTTCAGTTCATTTACAACTTCATTTGCTGTTGGTTAATAATTTCATTGTGTAATTAATGTTACTTTTGTAATTAGGAACTTTATGTGCTAAGAAATTTTAAACATTTCATAATAAGGAAGCTTATGTGATATGAACTTTTGAACATGAATTGTTCATATATGAGAGTGGTGTATTCATTTTTCATATTGGTCTTTGTATTTAGTTGACCCCAATCCATTTGAAGAATCTGGCCTTTTCTTTTAAGATTTTTTATTTTGTCCGTTGGACCCGTTAAAGTTAAAGTATAACCTGATTCGACATGTTTGTAAGTAAATGTGTCGAAATCACTTGATACTTAAGATGAGAGGTTTGACTTTTGAAACGGGTAGTTTTAGATACCTGTTAATGGAGAAATTCATTAGTAATGTGAGTCAAGTCGGTTATGGAGATTCATTAGTAATTGAACGTTTATTTCTTTCAAATGATTAATTCAATAATTTTAAGTTATATATTTTTGTGTTAGTCCATCCGTAAAATTCGCGGGTTCTTAAAGTAGTTAGTTAATATGTTTATATAGCAACTTGATGTGGGCAGGTGGAAGAAAGGAATAAAGATTCCAAAATGGTAAGATGTACATTTGAGTAGGACAAGAACACATATGATCAATTTTAAGGAGATTTAACCAAAACTATGTGTATAACGTTATTTAGAGCTCCACGTAGAGATAGACTGAAATTACTAATTTGAATAAAGATAATAAAATTGTATACCAATAATATATCAAATGTTATGTATAAAGAATTATTTAAATATTTGTGAATTAAATTTACAAATTTTCATTATTATATTGAATTCATAATTTCAGTCATAACTTTTTTTTTAAATTATTGTTTTTATTATTCAACCCGTATAGTACACCTGTTTTTAAGTTATTATATATAAAAATTAATATTTATAAATTTAAAAAACGTATAACTTAAAAATTCAAAAATGTTATATGAAATTAAAACTAATACTTATATAAAATAACACTATAAGTATTTTATAATAATAAATTGATGTGAATACAACTGGATCTTTGCTGTAAAGGAAAGAATGTCGGCTACTAATGAAGTCAAAACTCAGAACTTGACTCAACTTCCTCTTGTCTTTACCGGACGAAAAAGGTTGAAAGGGCTCTTCCTATGTAACGTGGCGGATGGCAAGGAGTTTGGTATTTGTTACTAGTTTAATTTAATTAATATGAAGCGTATTTTGAATTGGCCTCATTCATAGAATTTTTTTTAAACAAAATGCAAGCTACACACTACTTGTTATAAACATAAAGGAATTACCATGCAACCTTGACTTTCTCCACTCCTTCCAATCCATTAACATAAAGGAATTACCATGCAACCTTGGACTTTCTCCACTCCTTCCAATCCAGCCTTCTTCCACTGGTGAGTTCATCCAATGGAATGAAAGAGCCTAGATTTCTCCAATCAATATTGATAATTGGGGAACTTTACCTTCGAATATTAGCTGATTACATGCTAGCCAAAGTGACCAGCACACCGCCATCATAATCAGATACACCGCCCTCTTTAAACGTCTCGGAGTTTGCAGATTTTCAACGAATTCCAGACTTCGGCAAAGGAGTTTTAATCCATTGCGAGATAGCTATCCAAACCTGTTGAGCAAACTCGCACGAGATAAGAAGATGATATGCCGATTCGGTTGCCCCATAGCAAATAACACCTCCAAACACCCGGTTCCTTCGCTTTACAGTACTGTTCATACCGAAACTTCCATTCATAATAATCATCCCCATACAGCAGCCTGGGAACCTTGGTAGAAGTACAAATGATCCGGTCCAGTTCCTGATGAAGAGCCAGAGTATAAGACTGAATGGCAGCTAAGGTAGCGTTTGTAAGGTCCGTTGCAGTCATTAGTCCGTTTACATTCATCATTTTAAAAATTACCAAGTAATAATTCAGATATATTTAAAAAATGTGAACAATCCTGAAATTTGAAAAAGTCCAAATTCGAAATCCCAACGATTCGGAACAGTAGTCTTCTTCCAAAAACCAACTTTGTTCGAAACAGTTCCACTCGAAAACTCCAATAGTTATTCGGAACAGTGTGACTTGAAAAACTTTTTCGAAACACTCGCTATCCGAAATGATCTTATTCGAAACAGTGAACTATCCGAGATGATAATATTGTTCGAAACAACAGCTATCCAAAATGACGTCACTCGAAATCCCTTTTCGAAACAGTGTATCCAAAATGATGTATTCGAAACCTGCAAAACTGAAACTGTTAGTAACATCTAATATATCCGAAAACTATTGAAGATATCCTCAAATCTGATAAGCTTGGTAACCGAAATCCCGAAAAATCTGGTAACAAACTTTCTGAGATTTTCAAGCAATCCTTTTCGAATTCTTCGAAGAAGCAGTAGCAGATCTTCAAGAATAATTCGAAATCAGCAACAACTACAGGCAATCTTCAAATAGTTTATCCGAAAACACTTGTAGTTTATCCGAAATCCCTAGACCTTTTCCAAAAGCAGTAGCAGACTATCCGAAATTTCATGTTCTTCAAAGCAGTCTTCAAAACACAGCAACCCAGCACTTCCGAAATCAACCAAAATTAGTGTGATATCGATCTGAGCCTAGAAACAGGTTCAACAGGCTCTGTTACCAATTGTAAGTCCCGATAAACCGGATCAAACAATGATATCAAACATACACCAAGGATGGACGAAATCCAAACTTGGTGAGATTCAAGAAAACCGAAAAACAAGAACACATCTAATATAACTTTCAAACTTGCATACGATTCTATTACTTAAGAGCAAAATCACCTGGTACAAGTTCCTAACCTAAAAAACGCCTCCCTAGCTTTCTCTAAAATTTCTTTGTAACTTGGAAGCTTAGAACCCTACTCTGTGAAACAAACTAGCTTATATACCCAGGTAAGCCCATTCCCCACATGGGCTTCCCATAGGCCTGCCTAGCCCACATGTGTCACACCCATGGGCTTAGGCATGGCCCAAATGACATATACAAGGTCCAAACCTAATATAAACTAACTCAGTAAAGCCCAGTTCGCTACCATAGCCCGTTGCATATATTTGATGCGTCAGTCTTACACTTCTAGGGCCTAACAGTATTCATACTCGTGTACAACAATTCAATACACAGACGTACAATATGTTGTTACATATACATACAACAACCTCTACACTAGTGTACAACAGTGCAATACACAAGTGTACCATAGTGATTACATATACGTACAACACTGATTACATATACGTATAACAACTAGTACATTTGTGTATAACAGTGCAATGCACCAATTTATTTAACTTAGATATATGTAATACACCGATGTATTAATTTAGATATAGGTGTGTTTGTCATCACAAAATGTCGCTTGCCCGCTTATTGTGTATAGAGAGATGAATATTGATTTTAAGAGTAAAATGCACGGATAGTCCTTGTGATTTGTCAAAGTAACACCTATAGTCCTCAACTTTTCAAAATTACACTTGTGCTCCCTGTGGTTTAACAAGTTGTTACTTGGATAGTCCCTAGAGTGGATGGTCGTTAGTTATCTCAGTTAACTGGGTGTGAAAAGGAAAGCAATTAAAAATATCTAAATTAACTTATTATTATAATAATAATAATAATTAATAATAATAATAATAATAATAATATATTATTATTATTATTATTATTATTATTATTATTATTATTATTATTATTATTATTATTTTATTATTATTATTATTATTATATAGTCTAGGCCCCACCCCCTATTTATCTCACTCCTGGCCACCATTTGTCGACAACCACCACCGGACCACCACCATCACAACATGAACCACCCCACCTGGTCCACCAACATCACACAATGAACCAAAACAAAACCTTCAACAATCTCAAAGCAAAGTGCAATCACCAATCATCTTCTTTCTAAATGAAGCTCTTCACTGAAAATAATCAAATCCAAACCTGATTTTAAACAATCTTTGTCCAACTAAAATTGTTCTCGGATGAACCCGAAACAAATCCCGCCGGCAGAGAAATCATAAATCAGAACTCGTGTCTAATGTGTAATTTCGCTTCCGGTAGTGAAGACGATGATGCACGGTATTTAGGAGGTTGGGGTTTTAGGTCGCAGGGAGTTGGTGGTTACATTTAGGTGGTGGTAGATGGAATCTAATGGTGGTGGTGGACGGTAGGGGTTTTTGGGTTGTCGGGTTGGGGGAAGATGATGGGTACCGAGGTTAGTTATATCTGCTGGTTGTTAGAGTAGATGGTGGATCTGAGGTGCACGAAGTGGATAGTAGTGGGTTGTGGAGGTTGCAGGTGGATGGAGAAAAAGGGTAGGGTGGGGTGGGGTGGGGTGGGGTGGGGTGGGGGTGGTTTTATATACTTTAAATAAAAAAGTGGGCCCCACTTAGAACTCTTTTAATTTAAATATTTTTAAATGTTTTCTGTTTTAGCAAGGGTAATTATGTCATTTCACACCCACTTAACTGAGATAACTAACGGTCATCCACTCTAGGACCTATCCAAGTAACCACTTATTAAACCACTTGGAACACCGATGTAATTTTGAAAAGGTGAGGACTATAGCTGTTACTTTGACAAACCACATGGACTATCCATGCATTTTACTCTGATTTTAAATTCGAACAATCATATTAAAACATAACTGACTATACGAGTATTAAGGCATTGAATTTTTTTCAATAAAGGAAATGATTACATTTCCCGGGTTACGAAGTTGAAATAAATCAAATTACATAAACCACTAAATGTTTTATTTTAAAGAGCAGTTATAAAAAAAAGTAAATTGTCAAAAAAAAATAACATTTTTACTCTAAAAAAATTACAATCTTGTCGTTAATATAAATCACTAGATCTAAGTAATTGATCAACATGTGGTATATTGGTTAATCAATTATGTTTTGTTAAGAAACTAAAATGTTTTGATCAAAACCCACATAAAAATTGGGGTTTTATGAAATTTTTGGATTAATGTTCATTACATGTTTATGGATTGTTAGATCTATTAAAATTGTTTAAATGTTATTTAAATGTTATTTTTGAAATTTTGATAAATTATTCAAGTACTAGTTTGAATGTTTATAATTTGTTCTTGGTGTTCTTGATGATATCTTTGTATACAATAAATTCTATACAACACCTAAAGCCTATACAGGATTATACTACACCTATATTATACTATACTACACCTATAGTATACAATATGATACAATACAGATTATACGATACTATAGTGTATTATACTACACTTAAGGCCCATACGGACATGTACTACATCATACTATGTATATCACACATATACTACACCTATATGATACAATATGACACGACACTATACGAAACTATACTAAACCTATAGGCCTATACAAGGCCTATACGAGATCGATACTACACTACATCTATGCGATACGATACAATATGATATGATACGATGCTATATTATAGTATGCTATACTATAATACACATATATGCATATACGAGACCTATACGAAACCTATACTATACAATAAAACGCATATATAATACGATGCGATACAATACGACATGACACGATACGATATTATACGATCCTATAGGATGTTGGAAATCAGGCCCTTGACCAAACACACAAACACCGTATGAACGAACTCGTTCGACTCTTTTATTTATATACCAATGAAAATCACACCAATACAATAACCCTAATATACTTTTTAGACTAAACTCATTCTAGTCCTAGTCCGACTCAAACTCTATTTAAAAACTCATTCACATAAAAGAATTTGATCGTTGTTGCCGAATTTTGTATACCACAGATACTCAGAGAGGTGTGCAATCAGTCTCAGATCAAATTATTTTGGTGGTTCTCCCGAATATTCAGTCGGATACAACTCTTAATTCGAGAAATTGAACAGCAGTATGTGTATTGATAATTCGTAAATGAAACAGGGTGTGACCAAGATCAATTAGTTCAAATTTAGGGATAATTTGCAGATAACTGCCATTAGGTAGTTATTATTAATTTTAAATTAAATTGCTTCAAAACTGACTTTATTTTTTATCCAAAAAACATGACAAATTTTTAGAAAATTATTTTGCCAAGGCATTTCTCGAGCACAGCCAGGGACTCTGCACCATGGAGGCCGATAGGGGATGCCGTCCCTTGGACCCTGCTTCCAGGGACATTGCCCCCTTAGAACCCCCGTTCGAGGCTATGCCGGAACACTTGGAATTATAACACCTAGAACAAGCGTGCACTCCCGCACCTCCTAACTTGTTCGATATATATTATAATTCGCGTTGATCAAATTATTCCCTATTACACTAAAATATCCAACAATAAGTTTATGAAAAGTCTTCTCTAGAACTGAAGTAACGGAACGATACATATATTGTAATGGAAGTAGTCAAACCTACCTTGAATCAAACGTAACAAACCTTGAATAAAACCGCATATGGTGGTTTTTCTAAACAGTTATCGTGCCTGGTGTGTCTTCGAACATCGGTTATCGTCCCGGGTGCGTTGCCAGTCGTCATTTGTTGTCCCTGGTGTCTTGGTGCGCCATTCGACGTCGTTTATTGTCCCTGGTGGCTTGGTGCGCCACCGGACGCAGTTCTAGTCCTTGGTGCGTCGCCGGACGATGGCCTTCTCGTTAGTGCATCACAAGGCGGTAGTCTTCTCGTCGTTGTCGTTCTCTTTGTCGGTGAAGGATTTGGCAACTTTTGTACGTGAAGGGGCGTGGGAAAGAAAGGTGTTGAAAGGTCATAGGTTTTTCTTATGTTTGAAAGGGTATTTGTGGCATTTTGCTACAAAAAGAGAAAATATGTAATAAAATCTTGAGGTTGAGTAAATATATAATTAAAGATTTAAAGAGGGGGCTATATGTAATAACCTCAAAATAGAGTATATGCTTTTATTCCATCTTCCTTTATACTTCACTCAAAACTATATATACTATCCCCACTCACATGGGTTTGCACCTACAAATTCTTCAATTAATCTCACACACTTTTGATTAATCGTTTCCAGAAATGCTTAAATTGGTTAAAATCGGTCTCGTGTTCTTCGGAAACTCACAGTCGCTTATTCAAGGTACAACAGTCTCAATCTACGACGAATTGTTCATTAATTGATTTGAGTTTTTGATTGAATGTTTCATGATATTTGCAGGTTTCGTTTCGTTGGCGACGACGAAGACGTTTACGATCGTGAACAAGTGTGATGAGACGGTTTGGCCGGGGATTTCATCCAATTCCGGAGACGTACCTTTTGAACCTACAGGTTTCGCACTTCAAAAAGGCGAATCGAAGGCAATCCACGCGCCGCCGTCATGGGGCGGTAGTTTGTGGGGACGAACACACTGTTCGGAGGATTCCAACGGTAACTTCACCTGCACTACTGGAGACTGTGGATCAGGAAAGATGGAATGCGCTGGCGCCAGAGCTACTCCTCCGGCTACATTAGCTAAATTTACCATTGGCAGAGACAGTGGGATGGATTTCTTCTATGTGAGTTTGGTGGGTGGATATAACCTCCCGATGCTGGTGTCACCAAGCGATGGTGGGTCGGGACGTAACTGTAACTCCGTTGGGTGTTCGGTGGACTTGAATGTCGCGTGTCCGTCGGAGTTAAAGGTGATGAGTTCTGACGGAGAAGTGGTGGCGTGTAAAAGCTCTTGTGTGGCGTTTGGGCGAAAAGAGGATTGCTGTCGCGGCGAGTATGGCTCACCCGACACTTGTAAACCTTCGTTTTACTCGCAGGTGTTCAAGACGGCATGTCCACGCGCTTCTAGCTATACGTACGATGATGAAACAAGTACCTTCACCTGTAACGGCGCCGACTACCAAATCATCTTCTGCCCCATGTCAACGACCAAGTACATTGTCTCTCTCATTAAAAGCTTCCAGAATTGATTTTTTTAAGGAGAGATAGAGTGGGGTGGATGCAATGGCATATCTAAAAAAACAGGGGTATACTAAAAAAAATTTAGACCGAGGGTTATCCTGGCATTTGTTAAGATGAAGGTGGTATACGGTACATAAAACGAAACAAAGAAGAAAGGAAACTTTTGCACTAATTTTGCGCTGGCCTTGGTGGGGGTGGGGTATAGTTTTATATAAAAACGAATGTTAGAGAAATGGTGAGAGGAAACAGGAGAGAAAGCGTTGTGTTTTTGGGTGGTTAGTGTGGAGCACAAGAAAGAAGGTATCACAAAGAAAAAAAAAACAAAAAACAAAAAACAAAAAACAAAAAAACAAAATAAAAAGAACATGGCACTGCTAGGATGCTCTACGCACATGAAAGATTCACCGAAAGTGACTTTATAGTCAAAACTTATATTTTCCGTACTACGGCAATATATATATAGGGGGTATATGTTTTTTTTAAGTTTGAATATTTGATGGCTAAGAGCACTATTTAACGAAAAAAATACTTTTTTGGGCAGCCAGAAATCAAAGGGAGAGCAACAAAACCCAACAGCAGCGCAGTTCAACACAGATATGGTATACGAAGGCATAGACACGGCAGGACATAGCAGCTACGCTCCTCCGCAGCCCACCAACATTCGTGCAATGAGCATGGCGGCTGCAGTGATCGTGGTAATAATTTTAGCAGTTGTTGGCGGCGGGTATGCAATCCGGATAGGGAATATTAATATCCTAAATGGATCATGTAATCAGCACTAGATTTGCTAGCCATTTGAGATTGGATTGGGAATGGGAATGGGAATGATAAGGGTTATATATTTCATCATATGAATTGTGAAGAATAATTATCTTTTTTTGTAATACCTCTGGTGATGAATTGTGAAGAATAATTATCTTTTTCTGTAATACCTCTGGTTATGAATTGTGAAGAATAATTATCTTTTTTTGTAATACCTCTGGTACTTTGTTTCCGGCTCGAGCAAGCAAATTATACTTTGTCTCCATCCTAGTTGCTATATATACCTTACACTTGGTTCATAAAATGTGAATTTAATATAAGTTCGAACATAACAAATGGAATTTAATGTTAACAACTGAATCGGATTACTAAATTCGATAAAATATAAATGAACTTGAAATCGGACAAAGTAACAATACATTGTGGCACATGTTAAAAATAAATAAAAAAATAAAAAAATACTTTTTTTTTTAAAGGAAAACTTCATTAAAACAGGCCGGCCTGACAAAAAAAATGCAGGACCGCACCAAAACCGCTTACAACATATACAAAGGGTAGTTACACCATTCCCTACACACTAAATCCCTATAGCTCGATCTACATTTTAACCAAAAATATCCAAGAGACCTCATTTCTCCGAAGATGTCGTTACTATCACCCCTACCATTAGCGAAAATCTTCTCGTTTCTAGCTTTCCAGATACATCAAACCGCCACGACAAAAAGCCCACGGATTAACTCTTTGTCCTTTTTATCCCCACTGACACTGTTGTGATAATCAAGAATATCCTTGAACGAGAAAGCAAAGAATGGCGGAAGCTTAGCCCAATTACACACCCTATTCCACACTCTAATAGAGATGGGACATGCCGTGAAAAGATGATCCACATTTTCAATCGCCTCCCCACAGAAAGCACAAGCTTCCTCTTCCACATATATATTCCTCTTACACAGATTATGCCTAGTCGGAATTCGATCTAACGCCCCCCTCCACAAAAAAATTATTAACCTCATTTGTAACCCAGCCGCAAGACTTCGCCGAACACACCACTTCCTCATTATCGCAACCCGAAGCTATTTTTTATAGGACTTAGTAGAGAATTCCCCATCTAAGTAGCACCGGAACGGGTACGGGATCAGGGTACGGGGACGATACGGGAACGAGGAACGGCAAAACTCAAAATTCCAAGCTACGGGTACGGCAATATAAAATATTAAAAAATAAAAATACATATTAAACAAATTCCAAAATATTACATCTTCGGTAATTAACTATCAATAATCAAATCATTTTCAAATTCCGGTTCATCTAGTGAGAGATCAGCAATCGATAGAGAATTAGAGATGATGAGACTTGAGAGTTTTGAGATTAGAGAAGCCGAATATGATAGGTCTTTTTTTTAATGGCGGTTGTGGAATTTGAAAGGGTTAAAACCCTAAAAATAAATGGAAACGGGCTGGATACTTCTACTAGATTCGTCCCCGACATTGGAAACGTTTAGGAAACGTCCCTGACGAGTACCCATGGTGTTTCCGTCCTCGACAAGTTTCCGAGACGGGTACAGCCACATAAATGGAGTTCCCGTGCTACATAGTTCCCCATTAACATCCGGCTTCCATTTCCAAGTGTCTTTACCCGAAGTAGTTTAAACGCCGACCAGCTCAACCGAGCAAGCAACCAGATCCGCCACCTCATCCGGGAGAGATGGGGGTCTCGACCAAACCCAGCTAAAGCCGCCAACTCCATCTTCACCCGGCAAACGATCAACAATCAAACAAGATTTATGCTTTTCTAACGCAAAAAGCCTAGGCCACCTCGACATGAGCGGCAGGTCGCCAACCCAATGATCAATCCAGAAACGAATACTACAACCGTTCCCAACTATACCTTTAATATGGCTATGAATCCGCTTACCACCGACCATGATTTTAGATTCCATACTCATAATATTTTTCCAAACTCCAGACATTGTGGCTCAGGAAATGTTGTTTGACAAGGAAGCTGAAATAAATGTACTCCTTCCAGAATGGTAAGTTTATTTTTTTATTAGAGCACAATCCAATACATTTCATTTTACAATCTGCATTTAATTAAAGACAGTATAAAAAATTGTTCCGTCACATTATTCAGGTGCCTGCCTCACCTTCATTTCCTATTTCATATAACCTCAAACCTAAACAAATTTTTTTAAAGTAAACCTCATTAAACACATCTCCGACGCAAAACGGTAAAAGGCCAACAAACAACACACCTCCGCCCAGTGACGAAGCTAGCCCATAATTTAGAGGTATCCCGAATTTTTTTTACCGTGCAATCATGCCATCATGCAATCATGAAAAAAATCTATATAAACTATAACACTAAACAAGATATCAAAGGACAAGAAAACTCACATTGGTCAACATCGGTCAACGGCTTCGATTTCAGTCAAACAATAGGGACGATCAAACAGTTAACAGTAGGGACGACTCTAGCAAGGACGATAAAATAGCAGATTTTAGCAGGGACGATTTCGTGCAGATATCAGGCTTCAGCAGGGACGATCAAATAGAAGACAAAGGACGATTAAAATTGAGTCGTTGGCTTCTGTTCAACACAGATGCTTCTTCGATATTTGGTTTTCCAAATTGCCGCATTTCAATTATATCACCAATTGGGCTAAGCTTTGTTATTTACCAATTAGGTCTACTATCAATTCTATTATTGTTGAATTGAACTTGTTTTATCATTCGGGCACAATTATTCTACAAGTTTTCAGGTTGTAAAAAAAGTTTGGGCTTATAAAAAAAGGAATTTTAGTAATATCAAGTTTCCTATTTGTTGATGCATATGTCTGTTGCCTACATCATCGTATAACGTCGAGTCTGTGTTTAGGAGCGAAACGTTAAGTTTATGTATGATGTGAGAGAAGTTCGCCCGAACTTGTAGAGTACATGGACAAGTTCGGCCGAACATGGCCATGACACATTTCAAGCGAACTTGTTCCCCTATAAATAGAAGTGTTGTGATTTCATTTGTAATATTCAGAGATTTTGTAACTTGTAAGGCGAAGCTCTGTCCAAGTGTTTCCAGGAGCTGTAACGTTTACTAATCAATAAAACAGTGATTAAACAGTAACAAACTTGTATACAGTGTCGCCTATGCAAACGGATTCCGCACGTTTACCTTAGGTTTGCCAAATTAGGGCCTGAAAGATCCGTACAACGGACCTACAAGTGGTATCAGAGCAGGATAGGTCTGATTTGAAGACATTGGACTTAGAACATCACATCTTCTGCTCATTTCTTTCTATTTTTGACTTTTCTTGGACATTACACGGACAAAATGGATTGATTTTCAAGTATAATACGTAAAATCCATCATAGTAAAACCCTTGAAAAGATCAGAGCTAAAATCAAATGAATTCATGTCGAAATTTGCAAAAAACCAAGTTTTGGGGGAAATTCTGTCCGAAGTTACATAACTTCGCCCGGAGTTGTACAAAAGTGTACAAGTTCGCACGAACTTGTCCAAAGGATTACAAGTTTGGACGAAGTTGTTCAAAGGGTTACAAGTTCGGACGAAGTTAGGTAAGGTTTCTAAAAAAAATAAAATAAAATAAAAATCTGGTAAAAACGGTTTTCGGAAAAATTTTAAACGTCTCGAATATTATATATCGTTAGATTCGTATCGACGAGACGGTTTTAAAGCTATAATCTGGTAAAAACGGTTTCGGAAAATTTTTAAACGTTTTTAGCAAATCGATACGTTAAAATTGTCGATTAAAAAGTCATTTTTGCATAAAGTTTCTGAAAACCAAATTTTTGTCGGTAATGGCAGATATTGGTTTTGAAAAAATGAATGATTGGGATAAGGTGCCTTCATATTTGAATTCTCACGAACGTTTAACCATTTGGATTAAAAGATTTAAGAATTTTAAATGTAAAAAGGATGAATCGGTGAATGATCTGATAGAACAATTTTATTTCATGGATAAAAAATTAAAAGAATTTGAAAGTGTGTTTTACTTCCAGGAATATAAAAAGATTTTGAATTTTGCAAATGCATTACCATCAGAGTGGGATGGTTATTTCGAAGAAGTTTTTAAAAAGGAGTCTGGTTTGTCAATACATAAATTTTTGAAAAAAATTAAAAATCACATTCCTGTAGTTGAGAATATGAAAGTTTTAAAACTAAAGAAGGAAAGTGAGTCCGAGATTAATTCTGAAGATGAAAATGCTTGTCAAAGTTTTAATAATTCTGAAGTTTTCAATCTTCTGCAGGTATATTCAGTGATCAAGGAAATGATCGAGAAACACAAAGTTTAAATGATCAGATAAAGAGAGAAAGAAGAAAAATGGCGAAGAACTGTGAAGAATAAGTTTCAAGTACATCTACAAATGAGTCTTCAAGTTCTAAACCAATCTGCCTAGTCTATGATGGAGATTTGAGTGATTATCTGGCAGATAATGCCAAACTCTTGACCACTCTGGAGAGATGGACATTAGAAAATAAAATGTTAAAAGAAAATGAATTTTTTTTTGAAAATAAAATAAAAATTTTAGAAAATGAAAAATTTGTTTTTGAAAAAAAAAATATTGAAAATCAAAAAGAAATAAATTCTCATCTTGAGAACATAACTCAACTTGAAAATGAAGTTGAGAATGCTAAAAATAAAATTGTTGATTTCGAAAAGAAGTTGAAAGGTTTTGTGACTTCGTCATTAATTCTAGATCGTATATGTCAAAAACCGACCAATGAGAATAAAAAAAGAATTCCAATAAGTGACAATGTCACAAATTATGATGATGTCATAAGTGAGGATTGTGATGATGATACAGATGATGAAAGTGATAAAAATGAAATATTTTTAAAACTAAAAGAAAATTTTTTAAAAACTGTTTTACAATCTATTGAAAAAGGTGAATGCTCAACGCAAAAACCTTTTGAGCAGAATGGAGAACGAAAACAAAAGGAAAAACAAAGTTTTAAAAGTTTTAAAAAGTTTCAAAAGAAAAATAAAAGCTCATCGGTACGATCATCCAATTATTATAAAAATTCACAAAATTTTGAAAATTAAAACTTACGAAAATTTGAAAATAAGTGGTATAGGTCGGACCACAGTGCTTCAAAGTCAAATCATGTTTATAGAAGAAACATGAAATATGGCTACCACACTTCAAGTCAATGTTATGATTTGAGTGTATGGTTTGATAAAAAGGATCGGTATGATAACAAGATGTGTCACAACTGTGGAGTAATTGGACACATTGCTAGAAAATGTGCACAATTTAATCCTAAACCTGTTCATATTGATAAGAAAAATTATGAGGATTTTAAAGTACCAACTCAGGTTTGGAAACAATGTACAGAAACTACAAACAAGGTGAAACTAGTTATTACTAAGTTTTCAAATTTTGAAACTGGTGAATCCTCGAATAGTAATGAACAAAAAGTTTCTACATTGTATTTCAAGAAAGCTTTAACGAAAAATCAAACATGGTTGTGAAAGAAAAAAAAGTTACACAATCAGTGAAAGTTGAAAGTTTAGAGGACTTTCCGAAGCTTGAGAAAGTCTATAATAAACCTGATAGTGAAAAGAAAATCAAAATTGAGGTTAAAGAAATAATACCTAAGACTGAAAAGACTTGGGTGTCATTATACAACTATTTGTTTTAATTTTTGTGCAGGAACTTCCGAGATGAAAGCAAATCATTGAGAATGGAGTTCCGTGGCATACAATGAAGACGATGGGCCGGGATAACAAGTTCTATATAAAGGCCATTTTACAAAACTTTGAAATTCCAATAATGTTTATTTTAAAATTTTGAAAATTTTTGGAGAAATTTTTTGAAAAACGCATTCCAATAATGTTTACTTGAAGATTTTTATAAATTTTTGAAGAAAATTTAAAAAAATTACACAGAACTCTCACTGTTAAACAGACAAAACTTATGGATATAAATGTTTTTTAAAACTCAAAAGGGTCATAGTTTTTGTTATTATGAGGGGGAGAATACTTAAAAGGAAAATTGTGAAGCAGTAATGGATGGCGATTTGAAGTGATTCTCATCAGTTGGTCAATGTTTTTCTATAAATCAAAAATTCCAAAAATATGTTTTTGAATTTTAGGGGAATAAATTTTTTTTCAATAAATCCAAAAACATATTAAAAGCAAAAAGTACAAAAACATTGAAAAAGGCAAAAGAGTTTTGTGTAAAAAGGAAATAATAGTACATCAGTGGACTATCACAGTATGCTAAAGATTTATAAAGTTTAAAAGGTTTAAACAAGTCTTACTGCGGATGTGTCGATAGGCTTTACATGTTCAGTAGATTGTTTCTGAGATATAAACTAAATTTTACAACTTCTTAGCTTGTGGATTAACATCTCTCGGATATATGGACTTAGTACTCCGAAATTTCATTTGAGAGATTGCCTGATTCTGAGATACAAGGTCTTTATAGATGATTGATATCTGGAGTATTATACAAGTTCTTCTGATTTTGTGTAAGCAATGGCCTAGAACTTCTATAATGCTGTTGCTAAAACCCCTAAACTGCAGCAAAATTGAAAGAATCGAAAGATCTAATCAATTGCAGTCAAAAGATTCCATAATTGGAACAACACTTTAAAGTCAAGCCTTCATCTCTTTGTCGATACGGTGGTATTAACCTGAGCTCTCAAGGCTTCGCATAACCCAGATACATATATCAATTACGCTATACTCACATGTAAGATAAAATCTAGGGAATCTTGATACGGGAGTATATTCTGAGATGGGAACGATAGTTAAGTCAAGTTTCTTAATTCTATCTATCGTATCTTGGAACAATTGAGAAATGTGATAAAGATTAAGTGGACAAATATATCGACAATCTAGATAAATTTGTTTAAAACTTAGTGTCATGGAAAAGGTCAATGGTACTGGTGATATGTCTCAAGAAAACTGATATGATCCTTAGACACAAGCTCAACAAAAATATGATTGTAAATACTTTTGTACATAGTTAGTGTTTTGATATTAGTTTTTCATAAAACCAAAAAATATTCTATCTTTTAGTTTCGATTACTGATGATGAAATGCTGATTTCAAAATCTAGAGCTGCTGAACAAAAAAATTCTTGAAATTGAGATTGTTCTACAAAGTTTAAAAAGTCAATTAAGCTGAAACTTACATTTGAGTAAATGCATCAGTTTATGTCAAAATGTTTAATCAAGATCATTAAGTTGAACTTGATACATAAATCAGATATTCAAGGTCATTAATTTGGACTTGATTGTCTGAGAGGGTTTAAAACTGATGAGAAGATTAAAATTTGAAATGGTTGTATCTAGAGGTTTCAAAGTTTGAATCTGAAATGTTTATTTGAAAGTTTGAAGAATTTTGAAACAGAAAATAGATTTTAAAGGGGAGCTGGATAAAACACGTTGATTGAAGATAACAGAAAGCTTAAAGTAAGGGGGAGCATGGTGATTAAAGTTTTATCAAGACAAGCTCAAGAAAAGAGAATAGAATTGATGAAGATATGAAGATCATCGATGTTAAAGTTATTCAAGAAATAAAGATCAAGAGAATTTTAAAGACTCTGGAACTTAATTGAAGACTAATGACTACGACAACATCCAAGGGGGAGTCTGTTGATGCATATGTTTGTTGCCTACGTCATCGTATAACGTCGAGTCTGTGTTTAGGAGCGAAACGTTAAGTTTATGTATGATGTGAGACAAGTTCGCCCGAACTTGTAGAGTACATGGACAAGTTCGCCTGAAGTTGTCCTGAGAAGGACAAGTTCGCCCGAACTTGGCCATGACACATTTCAAGCGAACTTGTTCTCCTATAAATAGGAGTGTTGTGATTTCATTTTTTAATATTCAGAGATTTTGTAACTTGGAAGGCGAAGTTCTGTCCAAGTGTTTCCAGGAGCTGTAACGTTTAATAATCAATGAAACAGTGATTAAACAGTAATAAACTTGTATATAATGTCGCATATGCAAACGGATTCCGCACGTTGACCTTAGGTTTGCCAAATTAGGGCCTGAAAAGTTCCGTACAACGGACCTACACTATTTTTTGGTTAGGGGTATCATCGTATTTTTAGGGATATCCTTTGTATAAAATCAGAAAAAAAAATTACAAATACGGGGTTGAGCCGTAGCCCGTGCTACAACTCCTATAATTATAACTCCGCCCTGCCTCCGACCCAAGCGGGCAGAAGGCACACAAATAACATAAACTGATTTCTAACCCAATGTTTGACTTATGTTTCATGGTTTGAAATTAATTACACTTAATATTTCTTCTTCGTATAATTAAAGTATCTTCATTTAATCGGTTCAAACATTCATACCATCACTACAAAAATGAATGTTATATTATATTACAGGATATGGGATTCAAATAACTCAAACTTTCACCAATTGGCCGATAACACTCCCAACTTTCGATTTGTACACCAGTACTCCCAACTTTTAACTTATTGGCCGATAACACTCTCTAACTAACCGAACCCTAACCCAATTAGTTTTTGCTGACATGGCATCTGATGTGTCCCCTTTTGCTGACGTGGCATATGACATGGCAGCTGATGTGGTGGCTGACATGGCATTTTTCAATGACGTGGCAGCTAATGTGGCGGATGAGATGACATTTTTGATGATGTGGATGACATCAGCTAACTGGGTTAGGGTTTAGTTAGTTAGGGAGTATTATCTGCCAATAAGTTGAAAGTTGGGAGTGTTGGTGTACAAATCAAAAGTTGGGAGTGTTATCGGCCAATGGATGATAGTTGGTTATTTAAATCCAATATCCCTATATTATATTACAAGTGAAGAAAGAAGATATCAATGTCACACCCCGACCCGCAGCGGAATAAAAGTCGGGGCATAATTGGGTTATCACCAAAGCTCATGATGTTTACTAAGATGTTTCATATTTATTAAATTCAAATTACAACTTAAATATCCAAAACAAAATTCATACAATTACAAGAAAATGAAACTACATAATTATTCCAAAGCATAAACTTGTTTATTCTTCTAGACCTTCCTAAGTGTTTCCTGTCTCAGCTGGATCACCTGTATCATGTGTAAAACGGGGGATATTTTGGGTCAACAAAAGTTGGCGAGTGAACCTTGATAAAACATTTTTACTAATTTCTTGTTTTATTTAATAAAGAAAATTCGTGCAATAATCACATGTGAGCAAACATATATAGATAAACAATCACAAACCACTTTGGATGAGTATATGACATGAATGATGATGTATGTGAGATCAAGGCTCAATCAAACGGAGCCGATCTAATGAGGCTCCTGATGCTCAACCCGTATCCTACGAGGAACTGATGGGCCTAATGAAATGCGTGCACTGAAAATGATAAATCCAATCTACATATAATTCACACAACATTTGATACACATTTGATCACGGATATGATGTATGCACAAGTGTTTAAATAAAATAAAAGAATTATACGACACATGATACACCCCAAAACATGATTAAAACGGAGAATTGGTAGAGATTCACTCACATTGGGTGCGTTCTTTGATGACGTTGGATGCGCACGAATTTTATGATTTGATCGACGAGGGAAAAACTAACCTAAAATAATAACGAAATGATTCCGTAAATAAATGGATTTTATTTGAGATTAATATTTTTAATTAGTACTCTTAAAGGATTTTTTTAGATTTATTTTTGTGAGTTTAAGGAAATTTTTTAACTCTAAAAATCTTATTTTTAAGTATTTTTAAATGATTTTTCAATTAAATAAATAAAAAGAAAATTAAAAAAAAGTTGACTTTTGACCGTTGATCGTTGACCGTTGACCGGTCAGACTGTGTTTTTATATGCGCTGAGTGAGGTTCGAACTCGGGACCTCTCGTATACGTGCACGCAGCTCTACCAACTGAGCTACGTGTCTAACCCGAAATATTCTCTGTTTTAATTATATTTATATACTAATTCATTTTAAACTTATTTGGGTTTTTATTAAAAATGATTTATATGGCCGAACCGGTTGCAGGGACCCGGAGTCGAACTCGGGTCCTTCGGTTCGAGTGCGCACAGCCCAACTAGTTGGGCTGTGTGTCTAATCTGTTTATCAAATGGATTATATTACTCTTATAAATATCCTGTGACTTGTTCTGATTCAGTTCTAAAAATGTTAGTTTTAATTCTGAAAGTCGGTATGTGTGTGATTCGAACTCGGGACGTGCGTGTTATATTTGCACACAGTCCACCGCTGGACTGTGTGTCTAACCCGTTTGAATATCCAATTTTAATTATACTAATACTTATATCCGACTTCATCTTCTTCGTTTATAAGAACACAGAACAGTGAAATCCGACTGTTTTGTTTAATCGATCACGACTTATACTTGATTGAAATGGACAGAAAAATTAAATGATATGGTATACCATAACAGCGAGTTTGCTTCAGTTTTCCGGCAAGTGTCGTCGGCTCTGATTTGCGATGTCCGGCTGTATGAACTGTTTAATAGTTTTGATTATTAGTTGGAACGATTAAAGTATAAATTAAGAGATAGCAGAGAAGTTTAGACAGTTATACCGACCGATGAATGAACGCGGTTTTCTGACTAGCGATTCCGGCAGGATTCCGGCGAAATTGGAAATCTCCGGCGACGAGCTTTTGAGGAATTGCAACTTCGAAAAAGTGTGCGGTTCCGAGCGAAAGGATTTCCGGAAGATTGAGTGGGTATTTATAGGGAAGAACTGGATGAATTGGGTCCGATTTTGAGTCTTGATTCGCGGTCAAAGGTTTTCCGGCGGTTATGACCGAAATTGACGGCCGGCAACGGTTATGATTGATGTCGCGATCGGTTATTGCGTTTTAGTCAAAAGGGAAATGGCCAAAATCGCGGATTGCCGGATTTTCCGGTGATTGCGAGTTCTGAGTGCGCGGTGATCTCTGGTTTTGAATTCGGGTTTTACTTTAAGTATTATTTATTCAGTATTTTCACAAAGAAGGCGTGTGGCGGAGTGGTGTGTTGTGTGTTTGTTCATGCGGGTGACCCGGGTTCGAAACCCGGCGTCTCGATTTATTTATTTTATTCATTATTTATTATTAATTATAAATTATGGTTTTTAAATTCTAATATATTTATTAATTATGTATTGTTTAAAATTAATATGAACCATAAATACGCAACGAAATTTATAACTGGATATTTGATTGATAAACGAAGCGGGTTTTGAAACCCGTTTTTCGACGAATATTACAATCAAATAGTCCGAGTGGTATTTTGGGAGTAAGATAAGACTTTGGGACTAATAGGTCCTGGGTTTGATTCCTACAAGGGGGTTTTTTCTCATATTTATTGGGTTTCCTCCTGAATTGGTGTATAAGCATTATGCCTAGTGGGATGGATATGATCAGATGGTTCCGCTGGTGACACGATGATACTCCAGTGGTCCGTCAGTGATCCAAATTCACCCTTAAAAGATAGTCCTGTATTTTCAACAAACCGAATTATCAATTGAACAGCCGCAATGTTGGAAAAATGTGGGGAATAGAGAGAAATCAACATCTTTGATAACAATGTATATTATTCGAAAGTTTACATCCTTAGCCTATAAGAATATTTCTAGTGTCCATGCCATTTTAAAGCTGGGATAAAGTTTAGATACCATTAGGTATTGGGTTTGATTATCACAAGAGTGTTTTTTTTCATATTTGTTGGGTTTCCTTCTGAATTGGTGTATAGGCATTATAGCCTAGTGAAGATGGATATGATTGGATGGTTCCGCTGGTGGCACGATGATACTTTAAAATAGTATAGTGGTCCGTCAGTGATCTAAATTTGCCATTCAAAATAAAAATAATAAAAAAAAAAAATATCTGTAGTGGTTCACTTATTTTTTTTGGAAAGGCTAAATGATATAAAAACACAACAAATGTACACAGACCAAATGAGCTACAGCCAGCCACAATTAGAAGTTTAAGAACCAAAACTAAAGCTGCACCATTGTTCCCATTCAAGAGATATTGATTTTGCTCTGTTCTTTAACCATAAGTATCCAAGAGATCTTATATCATCCATAATGTCTCCAATTACCAGCCTCTTAGACTTGAAGAGGACCTCATTCCTATTTCACCATATTTACCCAGCAAGAAAGGAGGATAACTGATTTAACCAGGTCTTTTTTGACATCCATTCTAGTAATGCCTTTGTGAATATTGAGTAAGTCTTTAATAGAGAAGGCAAATCTGGGGAATATGACACCAACAGGAGATTTTTGCCAAACAACAGATGCAACAAAACACGAGATCATAGATGCTCTAAAGACTCATCTGCATCTCCACAAAGAGGACATGCCAACGAGTTGACGAAAATCGATCGTTTATCGAGATTACGAACAAGATACCAACAAAAAATATTCACTTTTTTTGGCAGCCACTTGTTCCAAGAAAAAAGAATATCGCTAGACGGGTCGCTAGGAGAAGCCATGAGTTGTTTAAGAGATTTCACTGAAAAAATACCATCCGTACTGGGTTGCCACAACCAAGTGTCTTTGCTTCCACTAAGATGAAAGGAACCGATTAGATTGCAGCAAGCCTGGAGCTCAGCCAACTCGATCTGGGAAGAAGGGGACCTTTTCCAAGACCATAAAAATGAGCTAGACCCGTTGATCCCGACGATTCGATCACTAACCAAACAGAGTTTTGATTGTTCCAGCCGAAAGAGAGCTGGAAACATGTCTTTCAAACTAGTTGACCCGATCCAAAACAATTTTACTAAGGAAAATGTTTCGGGATTTCAACTCGATTTCAATTTTGTTTATGTTGCTCCAAATTCCAGTTCTTCCTGATTTTAAAGGTAGAAAATCCCATCGACGTGTCGAAAAGTGCAGACACATAACAATCTTTCTCCAAAGCCTGTTTTGTTCATTTTTGAAACGCCAAACCCATTTAGATAATATACTCCGATTAAAATCGAGCAAGGATCCGAGACCCAACCCACCTGATTTAACAGGAGCAATTACCTCTAGCCATTTCACCCATGACATCTTTGATTTTTCGCCCATCCCTCCCAGAAGAAGTTGCGCCATAGCTGCTCCAGTTTCGCTATAACACTCATAGGAGCTTTAAACAACGAAAAGTAATATGTCGGTAGACTATCCAGGACAGCTTTAATTAGAGTAACTCTGCCTCCCACAGAAAGAGTGGCAGCCTTCCATTGCGATAACCTGTGTTCAAAAGCGTCGATGACAAGCGACCAGTTTTAGGTTTTGTTCATGTTGGCTCCGACTTTAATACCCAGGTAGATAAAAGGGAAGCTCCCAACCTGGCAACGCATAAGTGCTGCCATATTATTTGTTTCAGTAATGTTCACCCCTGTACCATATAAGCAAGTTTTTCTATAATTAAGTTTTAGACCAGAAACAACAGCGAAGCATCTCATGATTCTTCGGATGTTCAAGGCATTCAAAGTGGACCATTCGCCAACTAAAAGAACATCATCAATGAAAATTAAATGGGTTATCGTCGGACCACCATTAGGGATGGGGATACCTCGAATGAAACCGAGCTCATTTGCACTAGTCACGAAAGAAGAGAATGCTTCGATAGCAAGGATAAAGATGAAAGTTGAAAGGGATCATCTTGTCCAACCCCGCGTTTATAAGAGAATTCTTTAGTCGGTGACCCGTTGATAAGCACAGAAGAGCGTCACGAGGAAAGAATACCTTTAATCCAGAGACGCCATTTTGGAGGAAACCGCATCTGCTCCAAAACCGAGTCAATGAAAGACCAAGAAATGGATTCGAAAGCTTTGTTGAAATCGATTTTGAAAAGGAGAGCTTCGGATTTAACTTGTTTAGCCCAAGACATAACTTCATTAATTATCAAAGGTCCATCTAAAATGTTGCGACTAGTCAAAAAGCCGACTGCTCTTCAGATATGATTGAGTGTATAACTCTTTCGAGGCAGTTTGCTAATACTTTTGAAATCACTTTACTTATACAACCGATCAAACTGACAGGGCGAAACTCGTTCAAGCTAGATGCATTGTTGGATTTCGGAATGAGCGTAATAAAAGCTGAGGAGCACCCATGGCTAATAGACCCGGAATCATGAAACTTTTGAAGGATATTAAAGAAGTCTTCTCCTAAAACCTCCCAGAAACGCTTTATGAATTTAAAGTTAAAGCCGTCCGGGCCAGGTGCCCGGTCATCACCGCAATCCCATACGTATTTTACTTCGGAGTTCAAAAAAGGACCTGTTAAAACGTCAATATTCTCGGGCGATAGAGTTTTAATATGCTTACAACAAAACTGGGGGCGGTTATGAGAGGGTTCTTTAAAACGGTTTGCAAAAAACTTCAAGGCTTCTTCCTTTGTTGTGTTGGGATTGATGCACCATTCGTTGTTAATGATTAACCTGTTTATTCGGCTACGACCAATACGACTGTTTATATACCCATGAAAATAGGCCGAGTTTTCATCCCCCATAGACGCCCAACGAACCCGAGACTTTTGTTTGAGATCGAGCAATTTTGCTTCATTGATTTCTGCAATTGCTTTTTTTTTTTGCATCCAACCCACTTTTTTGTTCCTCATCTGATAAGTCTCTTATTTCGACAATGGCATCTAGCTCTATGACTTTTTGCTCAGCCTGTTGTAAAGTCGCCAAATCTTGCTCTTTTTTCTCTTTCACCCATTTTTTTTTACTTCCAACTTGATGGTTTTCAGTTTTTTGCCAACAATGAGAACAAACAAGGAATTGATCAATCCGGCTAAATTTTGATCCGTCTGCAGATTTGTAAGTAAACATTCTTCCACCCAAAATATACTCAAAAAGGTTGGAATTGTGTATGAAACTATTGCAGAGGCTTGCTGCCACTGGGTCAAACCGGGAGTTTCGCCTGTCTTCCGGAAGTCGAACAGAGTTAAAATCTCCTAGAATCACCCAGAAACCACCTCTGGATTGCTTTAGAAGTGTTATTTTGGTCCATAAATTCCTCTTCCCAGATGAAGACTGTGGAGCGTACACATTCAGAACATTTACTGTCCCGTCAATTCCCAACACATTACCAGAGATCAATAGGAAATTTTGGTCCTTGACAGTATCTGTACGAGTGAACAAACAAGGATCCCAAAGAGTGGCGATACCCCCTGAACGCTCAGAAGCATCAACCCAATCAACCTCCACACTAGAGTTCCCCAGAATTATACAAATTGAATACGATTACCTGATGAAAACATCGTCTCCTGGATGCCAATTAGCGAAATCCCGTGCTCTTTATTCAACCGACTAATCCAATTTGCTTTATTGGAGTAGCCGGCACCTTTGATGTTAATGCTAAGGAAGTTCATTGCATCACTTCGTCCACGCCTTCATCCCTAGTCTCTTTTTCAACCAAAGATTCATGATTCCCTAGGTTGATGCCCATGCTTTGTCCAACTGTGATTGTATCCCCAATCTCAATGAACAAGGGATGTTGATCCTCAGTAACATTCAGCGGATCTTCACCAGAAGTTTCCTCAATGTAGTCATCAGAGGGTTGGATCATTGTCGCGTTGTCAGATTCATCGGAGGGTTAGCTCATTGTCGCGTTGTCATAGTGGTTCACTTATTAAAGGGACATTTTTCGTCATGCAAAGTCATATTAATATGGATGTAATTACTTCTAAAATGCTATAGTGATTTATCCCCTACTCATTAATTACCTTATGATTACACAATTATTATTATTATTATTATTATTATTATTATTGTTATTATTATTATTATTATTATCATTATTTTATTTTAAACAATGTTTCAACAATTAATAAAACATAAATAAATTCATTAAAATTAGAAAAAAGGTACAAAAGAAATAATCAAAAAAATACCAAAGAAAAAATAGTACTAAACAAGTTAGGAATTAAAAAAAGTATTCATCTTCGTTATCTTCGTCATCTTCATCATTTTCGTATGTGACAAAATAATATAAGTGCGGATCACAACCTTGACAAATCGCTTTGCTCTCGTTCTCTAGAAACATATTATTTAAGATGATACAAACACACATGACATTTCTAAATCCATCCTTGTGCCAAAGTCGGCAAGGGTGTAACACCCCAAAAATAATAGCCATAAATATAAATACATGTACATATATATATATACACACACTTGTATATATGTATGTGACAAAATAATATAAGTGTGGTGACCATGGAAATTTTATATAGTTAGGTACATGCAAAATTGTAAGAAAAGGATGGATGGTAGCCCTTTCTGTAATAAAACTCAACTTAAGGGGGTTAATATGAAACTAAAGTTATTAAAACATGAAAGATTAGAAATTTCGCACATATATGTGTGTGTGCGCGTGCGGGTCGAACCAGGGGAAGAGAAGAGAGGAGAACCCACCAAAAACCTAACTCAATAATTTCTACAAATTGAAGGGCAAATTGGGTCTAAATCCTGTGCATGAACTAAGGTTATTAATCATCCACACGTGATAAACACAAGGTATGTTGTAATTTCGTTTTAGTGATGATAGATATGTGGATGAACTTGAGTTAATGAGTTCTTGAATAGGTTGTTGATAGTATGACCTAAAGGATGAAATATACATGCCTAAAGTTATACTACTAGATAAAATTGTGAAGCATTTGTTATTAATCAAGGGTTTGGAATCTTACTCATGTTTATGAGGAAGTGGGTTTTAGATGAAAGAGTAGAATGCATAAATTATGATGGTTCAATTATGAATCATTACATGATAAACTAAAATTTAGATGTTAAATTGATCATACCGAAGGTATTAACTTGATGAGTGAAAAATACATCGTTAGGGGTTGTTTACTTAAGCTAATAAAAATAGCTTAAAAATTATGCCCATAAGGTGTATGACAAAATGCCTAAGTGAAAGTTAGGTGTTGATAATGTATGAAAAAACTTGATGAGAATTATTTAAATGATTATTGGCAAGTTTACAAGCCATGAATATAAACCATGAGGTCCTAATGATAACTGCATTGTACTATTTAGGCAACTCAAGTAAAGCTCTGGGAGCTCAAGCCGGATGGACATGCGTTTGAAGGGAATGTCACTTGTTGTTCGCGCCATGCGTCGTTTTACGCGCGCTTGTTGCGTTTTTCTTGCTCCTTGTTGAACCTCTTTGAATCATGTGAGTTTCCAGTTGTTTCATCTTTTTTGACTTAGGCCTGCCTCATTTCAGGTGACCTGTCGAAAACCTATTTTCGGACATTTTGGACCAGATGTGTAAGTTTCCCACTTTTTAAAGCCTTCTAGATTTCAGTGCACAAGCTGATACAATCATCAGTCTTATGTCCTGAGTCTTTACGGAAATCGCAGTACATGTTAAGCCGGTCTTGGCCCTTTTTGTTGCGCATCTGCGGTGGAGGTCTAAACTGGTAATTTGTACTTTAGCTGGAGTTTTTATCAAGGGGGTCCACTACCTGTCTCGAATTTCTTGTTTGACATTCCTCCTATAACTGATGCGGTTAATTGTTGTTCACGCGTCATCGGCAGGGGTGTACTTTTCGCCTTTATAATCTCTGGCCTGTAAGTCTCTCCAAGAGGAATTCCTACCTTTGATGTTTCGACGACCGCTGTCGTTATTGTTCTGGCTGTGGTGGTGATTTTTCCTATGAGTTAGGTTTCTTTCGGTCTGTGCCCAAACCTTTGCAATGGACATTACCTTATCCTACTCCTTTGGCATTTCGTCTTTTCCTGAGATTGTCCAGATCAGGTCGTCGCATCGTACGACATTGATGAAGTGTGCTCACAACAAGTCTTCACTTATGTCACTGATCAACATTATTTGTTATACTGGGTTATGAAATCCTCTATGGATTCGTTCTCTCTACGCCAAATATTCATAACGTCTGTGGTGTCTTGAACGTGACGTCTTTGTTGATTGAAATGTTGTAAAAACTTTTTCTGCAGATCACTAAACGACTTGATCCTGCCAGTTTGCAGATTATCAAAACCTGCACGTGATGCGCCTATTAACGTCTGTACGAATAAATGGCACCACATGGGATGCGTCCAACATCCGACCAATCCTCGCTCATGAATAGTCATATGTGGTCACAGGGACTGATATGCCATCAAACTTTCTAACGTTGGGTGGGAGCTTTGCTTTTTCAAATGTGATAAAGGCAATTTCGTGGATAAACTTTGACTCTTCTGCGATGACGGCTTGTATGTATACCAGGCTATAATCGTATTTTGCTACTGGATTGTAAACGACATGAGTTCTAGTGCCCCTGCAGTGCTAATGTTCTCGTATGAATCTTCTGGGTGGAACTGGTTACCTCCTGTACGTGCATGGTCATGTGGCAGGGAGGTGTAATCCAGAAGCACCCTTGGGGTTGCTTGGGCCTGTGATGTTTGTTGTGTGGTTGTTGGTGCTTGGGCGCACTATTGTGCGTATACTGCGTTCAATGCAGCTTGGGACTTCATGAACCATGAAGCTAGGGTTTCCCTTCTGGTAGTAGTGATGTAATCTGAAAGGAGTGGCCTACGTATTGGTTTGTTGGGGTTTGATGCTGTGCGCCCCACGCTGCACTGTCGTGTGCTTGTGTGACCTCCCTTTCGTAAAATTTCTTTCGGTGAACCCATCAGTAAGCTGGGCTTGGATGTGCATGTTGTCTGCACTCGGGCAATGCGAACCGCCATGAAAGTAAGATGGTCCCTGGTCGACCATGATGGTGAACATGGACAGAAACAGAAAGAAGATGATCAAGTTGTAGAGAAAATCGGTGGGCGCCAAAAGAAACACCAAGTCAACTTGTGGAAGTTAACTTGGAGGTTTGGTCTCGTTCACGAAGGTTAATCTCCTTTCTTTCCCCGCCTAACTGCTGCACGTTCTGGATTTAGTCCTACAAAACAACACAACACCGTGAAGCTCGTTACAGGAAGGAAAGGTTGGGGGTTCTCCTTGTAACCTGTCACACCCCTAATTTCCACGTATAACCCGGTGGGCCCGGTTGGGGAATATCGTGACGTAAGTTGATATCATCATTACCAAGCAATACAATAATACACAGCGGAAGTCTGGATAATTACTATTACAAACGTTTGAATGTTCAAAGTTCAAAAATAATAATACGACTCTTGTAACTAGATCCACAGGCTGATCGAAATGTGAATTCAAAAGGAAACTTGACAGACTAAGGCCTTCTAAGCAAAGGGTTGCAATTCCTCTTAAGCTTCGCCGAGCACTTCCAGTCTAATTATGTATACTTGTCACCTGCGCTTAGTCTTTTGAAAATACGTCAGTTTTCACTGGTAAATACGTTTAACCGACTCATTTTGAAAACATTTAGTGTACACAATGGTACTTTGTTTTATAAATAACTTGGGATAAATAATTTCATGTTTTCAGTTTTACATGCTAATAATACATTTAGAGCCCGAAAACTATGCCGGGATCATGATTAATCGACACACCACTTTAACACCTTTAATAGGTGCACCCCTAATGGGTCATAATTTTAATTTAGCATCTGACGGGTGTGTGCCTACACCCCGTGCTTAGGTCGTGGCCATTTACAATTAAATGAGCTGTGGATATCCAGGACACGGTCGTTTTAACCCCCAAATGTTTAATATTAAGCAATACGAATTAAATGGATTATTTGAATTCCTGACTCATTGGTCTTTGATCCCATATCTAACCATGCGGTATTAGTATACCGTATCCCAAGCCCGTATAAGGGAAAATAAGTTAAAGTATTTACCTAGCTTGCAAAGTCCTTAGTATAAGAAAATAAGTAAAGCACAGCCGTAATCAAAATAAACTAGCTTGGCGACAATCTACTGGAAGTCTCTAGTCTGGAATAGATGGTATTGTAAACCGATTAGTTAGCTAGCGGGTCTTTATTTGGTCATTGACCTAGACCGGCTAACTTAAAATAAAGATAACGGTACAAAGCGCTAGATTAAACGGTGACCGGAAAAGAATGTATCTTGGACCCGACAAGTACTAGGACTTGTATAATATGGGTACTCTTTTTACATTCTGGAATATGAGAGTATTTCGATATGGTTAAACCCGTTTCGATTAAATTACGTAAACTAGTCACGTAGGCTTAACTGTACACATATAAGCGAAACTGGGTAACCGAGTGAGTCCTACACAAGTTCCATATGCCATTAATTTTAAAATATGTTATTATAACAGTAGGTTATTGATATGACGGTCCGTTATGGTTTTAAAAGTAAATTATGCCTTTAAGGGTATTTTCGTCATTTATAAAATGTAATAAACGGGCTTATATGTAAACTGATGTTATTAATATAAACATTATGTAAAAATAACTATTTTATGGTGTTATATCAATAGGACATCAATTATATGCGTGGTTTATAGTTTAAGACCAAACTATCTGAAAGGGTAATTTGGTCATTTCACATATAATTGATAACTTATTTGGGAATCTGAGTTTGAGACATGTACCTACTGTTAATAATTTGAAAATATGTTTTGAAATCAGTAGGTATCAAGTCTCAATGCTCCAATATGGTTTTAAACAACATTATGCGCCGAAACGACGATTAAGTCGCTAAATAACGATTATACGGTATTTAGGTAAAATTGCTGTTGAGACCAGGTTTGTTCAACCAAAATATGTTAATACATATATTATATTAGTAAGCATAGGTTTTGGTTCATAAAAATGTTTCAAACTCATTTTAAGTGCCGTTGGGCGATATCGTCATTTAAGGACATAATGTGTAAACTAGATATTAAACTCAGTTTGCTACCTGAATAAATATCCCAAATAACCTTAATAATGATATTAAATCAGTAGGAATAGAGTTTTGATAACAAGTTTAGGTTTAGACGATTTTATACGTAAAAGGGCGTTTTAGGCATATTTAACGGATGCTTGCATAATGACTCGGACTACTATACGACCATGTCCTATAACTCCAGAGGGTTATAGTATACTATAACATGGTCATAATTCAACTTAGGGACAGAAGCTATTGTTGCTAAATCGGGTCAGAACTGGAAGTCAAAGCAAAAGTCAATTTTTGCGACTTTTGGTTGCGCACCGACCTTAGACCTGGAATTGACGAGCCGAACATGTTCTTACATGTTCTTATGATTATTACCAAGTTACTAGAGTGTCAAAATAGGTTTTATAACATCTACATTGCTAATCAGGAGGTGTCCTCTTGAGGGATTAAAACCTACCTTATTATGATCACGTAGCCATGTTCGGTACGAACATTGGCTGGATCATAATGGTCTTAGCTCAAAGTCAAAGCATGTTTACGTCAACGCTTTGACATTGACTTAAAAACTTAATAAAATTGAAAGGAGAGGGTTGGAACACTTACTAGTGAACCAAAGATGACTAAGAGACTCAGAGGAAGTCCCCAAGAAGCTCAGGAACCTCCAAGTGAGCAATAGAGAGAAGAAGAGAAGGATGAGCAAATTGGGAGCTCACCCATGGTTGCTATTTATAGCAATGGGGAATGCATAGGATCAAGACATGTGTTGGGGGATGATCCCATATGAGAACAAGTGTTTAGGGACGTGTTAAGAGCAAGAGATGGGTGGCATTTGCGGTAAGGTGGCATACATGGCAGGCTGCCATGCAACCTGTCGCTGGCGACCCCTTGCGGACCTCTGGCGCCCACTGATTTTGAATGGTTACGGACCGTAACCATTGAGGCTTGCGGTCCGTAACCGCCTTACTGAAACCATCATTTTGATTGCCTTACGGTCTGTAACCATTGATGGTTACGGTCCGTAAGGACTTCCCAGAGATGAAATTTTTAGAAACTTGCCACTTTATCCCTCAACTTTTTCCGATGCTCGTTCAAAGGTTAATTAAATAACATGACGGAGTCTTTAGTGCCTCTCGACTACATGTGGCAACCAAGAATTTTCGAGACACGTGTCGGAATTTTATTGGATGAAATTTTCGAGGTGTCACATCTTCACCCCTTAATAAAATCTCGACCTCGTGATTTATTCAAATAGATAAGGGTACTTTTGTCGCATTTTGGACTCGACCTCCCAAGTATATTCGGGTCCCCGACGGGCATCCCATTTGACCTTCATAATAGGCACGTGCTTCCTACGAAGCTTCTTAACTTGCAGATCCTCGACCGCAATTGGTTTCTCCACGAAACGCAAGTTTTCATCAATTTTAATGTCTTCGTGAGGCATTGCTAGCGATTCATCCACCAGGCGTTTCTTCAAATTGCTGACGTGGAAAACATCATGGATTCCACTGAGCTTCTCAGGTAGCTTAAGCCTATAAGCTACTGACGACACATTCGATTACTTCGAATGGTCCAATGTACCTCGGCCTTAACTTGCCCTTTTTCCCAAAACGCATTACACCTTTCCAAGGTGACACCTTTAGCATAACCTTGTCCCCAACTTGGAACTGTAATGGTTTACGCCTTTTGTCGGCATAGCTCTTTTGTCTATCACGAGCTGCCTTAAGTCGATCACGGATTTGTACAATCTTTTCCGTGGTCTCAAGAACGATTTCGAGTCCAGATAGTTGGGCTTCTCCAACTTCGGCCCAACACACAGACGTCCTAGATTTTCTTCCATATAGGGCTTCAAAAGGGGCGGCCTTAATACTTGTGTGATAAATGTTGTTGTAAGAGAACTCGATTAGGGGTAAGTGATCATCCCAACTTCCGCCTAAAGTGATCACACAAGCTCGAAGCATGTCCTCCAAGGTTTGAATGGTACGCTCGCTTTGTCCGTCCTTCTGAGGATGGTAAGCTATACTAAAGTTTAATCTCGTGCCTAGAGATTGTTGGAAGCTTTTCCAAAAGTGAGATGTGTATCTTGTATCCCTATCAGATACAATGGATACCGACACACCGTGCAAGGACACAATCTCATCAACATAAAGCTTAGCCAGCTTGTCAGAGTCGTATGTTTCTTTAACTGGCAAGAAGTGAGCGGATTTGGTTAATCTATCTACAATGACCCAAGTTGTGTCATTGCCATGCTTGGTCTTGGGCAACTTAGTGATGAAGTCCATTGTTATCATTTCCCATTTCCACACTGGGATCTCAAGTTGTTGTAAAAGTCCTGACGGTTTCTGGTGTTCTGCCTTAATTTGAGAACACGTCAAGCACTTTGCTACATGATTGGCTATATCTTTCTTCATACCCATCCACCAATAATTAGGTTTAAGATCTTGATACATCTTGTCACTTTCTGGGTGAACCGAATATTTAGAACTATGTGCTTCTTGGAGGATTACATTTCTAAGTCCTCCAAAGATCGGAACCCAGATTCTATTATTAAGCCTAAACATTCCATCCTTTCCAGATGCTAACTGATCAATGGTTGCACCTAATCCTTCTCTTGCGATATTGTCCTCTGACATGGCTTCCTTTTGTATAAATAATAGCTTTTCATTTAAGCTATTCTTCAATTCAATGCTCTTGGCATTGATCCTTAAAGGTTTGACTCTTTCCTTCCGACTAAGCGCATCAGTGACTACATTCGCTTTCACTGGATGATATCGAATCTCACAACCATAGTCGTTGAGTGTTTCCATCCAACGTCATTATCTCATGTTCAAGTCCTTCTGATTGAACAAATGTTTGAGGCTTATATGATCCGTGTAGATAATACACTTTGTTCCGTATAGATAATGCCTCCAAAGTTTAAGTGTGAATACTACTGCACCCAGTTCCAAATCATGGGTGGTGTAGTTTCTCTCGTGCACTTTTAGTTGTCGTGATGCATAAGCAATCACCTTGCCTTTCTGCATAAGCACACATCCCATGCCTGTGTGCGATGCATCACAATAAACTACAAACTCCTCCACACCTTCAGGCAGGGTTAACACCGGGGCATTATTCAACTTATGCTTTAGCGTCTCAAAGGATTCTTGTTGTTTTGGACCCCAGTTGAATTTAGCATCCTTACGAGTTAGGATTTTCAAAGGAGCGGCTCTTCGTGAGAAGTTCTCAATGAACCTTCGATAATAACCAGCCAGTCCTAAGAAACTACATATCTCGGAAGGCGTCTTTGGGGCTTCCCAATTCATTATTGCTTCTATCTTTGCTGGGTCTACTTGGATACCATGTTCAGCCACTATGTGGCCAAGGAACTGAACTTCACGTAGCCAGAATTCACACTTAGAAAATTTTGCGTACAACTTTTCCTGGCGTAAAATTTCAAGAATGCACCGCAAATGTTTCTCGTGATCAGATTGATTTCGAGAGTAGATGAGTATGTCGTCTATGAAGACAAGGACAAACTTATCTAAGTATGGTTTGCAGACTCTATTCATGAGATCCATGAATGCTGCTGGTGCATTAGTGAGCCCAAAAGGCATCACCAAAAACTCGTAATGTCTATATCTTGTCCTGAAAGCAGTTTTCGGAACATCTTCATTTCTAACTTTAAGCTGGTGATATCCTGACCTTAAATCAATCTTCGAGAAGTAACTTGCACCTTGCAATTGGTCAAACAAATCATCGATCCTGGGCAAAGGATAACGGTTCTTGATCGTTATCTTATTGAGTTCACGGTAATCAATGCACATCGCATTAATCCGTCCTTCTTTTTAACGAAAAGGATAGGAGCTCTCCTAGGCGAAGAGCTAGGTTGAATAAAACCTTTCTCTAAGAGTTCATCCAGTTGGGTTCTCAATTCCTTCATCTCAGTTGGCGCTAAACGATACGGAGCTTTAGCTATGGGAGCTGCTCCAGGTATGATGTCAATTCGAAACTCTACCTGCCTATCAGGAGGTAGGCCAGGTAATTCTTCTAGGAACACGTCTGGGTATTCAGAGATGATAGGTATATCTTCAATCTTTGATTTAGGCTCCTCAATGGTGACTTGTGCCATGTAGATGACACATCCCTTCGTCATACATCTAGATGCCTTAAACAAAACTGCTTTATCTGGCAGTCCAAAGTGTTTGTCTCCATGGTGACGATTTTACCAGACGGGGGTTTGATCTTGATGAGTTTCTTATCACAGGCAATGCGTGCTTGGTTATGCGATAACCAATCCATGCCTAAGACTACGTCGAATCCCGCTAGTTTCGTAGGTAAAAGAGAGACAGGGATATAATGATTCTTGATGGATATGGAGCATCCGTCAAGAATGGAAGAAGCGGTTTCTATAGTTCCATCAGTGAGCTCTACTTCATAGGTTATGTCTAGAGTTCTTACGGGCAAGTTTAATAGTTCACTAAATTTATGATCTACAAACGATTTATTGGCGCCCGAATCGAAAAGAACTCTAGCAAAAGTGTCGTTGATAAGGAACGTACCCGTTATAACATTGTTATCCTTCACTGTTTCCTTAGCATTCATTTGAAAGGCTCTAGCAGTGGCCTTCTTTGCTTCTGAGGTTTTGGGTTTACCTTCGGTATTTGCCTTCGAGCAACTTGTTTTGATGTGGCCCTTCTCTCCACATCCGAAGCAAGTAGCATCCTTAATATCGCGGCACTCATGAGACCGATGCCCAGTTTTCTTGCAGATGTTGCATTGCTTCGATTTTTGTTCTAAGCGACACTGTCCGTAGTGTTGCTTTCCACACGTCTTGCACGTGGGTTTGTCGCTCGACTTTTGGTTATCCTTACTAAACCCATGTTTTCCTTTCTTGTTAAATTTCTAGGAGTTTCCGTCCTCCCGTTTTCGCTTCCCCTCATTGTCAGTTTTAACTGACATTTGCCTCACATAATCTTGTGTGAGGGAGAGGGATAGTTCTACAGTAGATTTGTAGGTGCCAGGCTGCACCGCTTTAACCATACTCCCGATTTCAGGAGCTAGCCCGTTGATAAAACGTGCGATACGTTTGGGCTCCGGAGTGACTAAATAAGGCACTAGCCTTGAGAGAGAGTTGTAGTCGGTAACAAACTTCCGACAATCCATGTTCTTCATAGTCAGATTTAAGAAATCTGACTCAGTTTTCTCTACCTCATGGGGCGGACAGTAGTTATCTTTCACCAAGTCAACAAACTTGGACCAACTCAAATTGTAAAGATGAAACTTGCCTGTAGATTGAACCAAGGCTTTCCACCAGATAAGGGCATTGCCCTTGAACGACTGAGACACATACTTAACTACATTTTTATCAGCGCAGCCGCTGATATCCACCACCGTCTCCATCTCGTCCAACCATTTCAAGCACTCAACAACTCCTTTTTCTCCATTAAAATCACGGGGTCTACAAGATACAAAGTATTTGTAGGAACATCCATCGCCATCAACATTCGGTTTCTTAGGTTGCTTGTCGCTCTTTGCTATACTCCTTACATTCGAGGAGTGTACCTCACTTTTCTTCGACTTCGAGGGGCCTGGCAGAGATTTGGGTTTGGAAACAGGCTTGGAGCAAGAAGCACTCGACTCCGGTTTTCGTTCGGATTTATCCTTTAAAGCCTTGCCGACTTCTGCGGCAATAAGTTCTCTTAAATCATTCTTACTAATAGAATGTTCTCATTGGCATCGTCATCATTGCGTTTGCTGTTCACTTCCTTTGAATCAGCCATTGCTGAAGTTTACTTCAATATTTTGAGATGGATTTAGTTAGTTGCTATGGTGTATCCTTATTCACGACATGGTTCTATGACCATATAGGAATTTAATGTTAAATGTAGTATATTTATATATAACCTAGGTCTCAAAGGACCATCATAAGCATTTATAGATTGGACATAGTCCAGAATATATCAGTTAGTGCGTCATGCGCCACTACTGTATTATTGCTCATTGGCTTTACACTGCTATCGAGTGTTTGAATAATTTAACCAGGATCTCATTGGATCACTTAGGCGATAGGGTGCGAACATTGTCGTTTACCCATTTAACTAATGTGGCAATAATTGTCGTGGGGAATTAATGGGTAACTCCTCATTGAGAGTTAAATATGAGAAATGATAAATTTGGAAGTTGAACATTGTTCACCTTTGCTAGACAGAAGGTTACTTCCGAAATTTTCATTTTGCCAATTCCTAGTTGATCATAGTCATTGGCTAATAGATCTTGGGATAATATAGCGGATCAATAAAATTTGATTGAATCATGATGATCGATTAGATGAAACATAACATGGAGAAATTCCATTAAAGAAAACGTTACACAATTTCCTAATATATATAGGACTTGAAATAATAAAATGGTTCACGCAGGAACCTAACAGAAATAATAATGTCCTAGCAGGGACTGAAAAGGAAATAACATTGTCCACGCAGGGACTTTTGGAATTTAAATTACATATATGAAAATACAATACTAGTCATCCTTCCTTCCTTTTACGGCTTTGCAAAGCTTCTTGATAAATTTCGTTGTTTTCTTCTCTGATTTCGTGACCTGTTGTCGCATTTCCCTCACTTGATCCAAGGCCTCATTAATGGTCTCGAGTGGTACTTGTGGTTGGGGTTGCAGCTGAGGTGGAGGTGGTTGTGGCTGAGGCGCAACTGGATACGGATATCCATAAGGTGGATACTCGGTAGAGGTATAAGGAGGTGGGTAGGAAGGGTAAGCGGAATGATAAAGGTTATTATGAATGACTGCATCATAATAAGGGTCCTGCTCCATTCCATGGTGAATGTAATTATACAAGCCAGGAGGGTCAACAGTGTGAAACCCTAATGGTCCTGTATATGTAGGTATTAGATTGGCAAAATCCGGCGGCGGTAGAGGTCGTTGAGGCAAAGGCTCAACAGCTGGTTGCGGCGGGGGTTCCTTCACTGGCGAGGTGTTTAAGGGTCCACCCATTTGTGGGTCCTCAGGGATGATGGGGTAAGAGGGTGGTAAAGGTGGTAGCAAACCCGACCTTTGACCAGTACGTACCGACATACGTGCCCCACGCTTTTGGCATGGTTGCGATGATGATTCAGGTGGTGGCTGAGGTTGGTCCACCTGTTGCATTTCTACATCCTCGGCTTGAGGATGTGGTGATGGGGAATGGTGATGGGGAATGTTGTGGTAGGAGGGCATGTTTACAAACACATATTGTGCCCATCGTTGCTCATAATCATCAGGACCTCGGAACGGAGATCCTGCCAAGGAGTTCGAGCCACCAGACAACTCGATAGGGTGACCGTAAGATCCGGTTTGTGGAAATTCCTCTGGGTCGGAATCTTCCTCCATATGGGTCGATGAGTCAACTGGAGGGGTTTCGGGTGAGGGTTGGTTGACTGGGTTATCGAATTAGGAGTTGAAGTATTCTTGTTGGGAATGGGAGTGTGAATGGTGAGATTGATGGGAATGGTGTGAATGGTAGGAATGCTGAGAATGTGAATGAGGTGGGGAGTATTCATGTGATATCGAATGTCGGTAAGGTTCAAAGGGGGATGAAGAATCTCCGGATCCTTCGTAAGGGTTGTATTCAGGTAAGTTGGCTGCTCCAGCTAAAGAGGGTCTGTATGGTGGTCTAAAGGATGGTCCAGTGAAAGATGGTCCAGTCATTGAGGGTCCACCCCTCATGGGTCCTTTTCCCTTTCCTCCATGTCTAAACTTAGGCGGCATTATCCCTGGTTCAAAAAACAAGTTAAACAAAATACAAGCTAGAATAATAAGATGGAAATGATTACACCTAGGTCAAAGTCTAGACTCGAAAGTCTGAGAGATGTGTGTTATTATGTATTCCCGAGATTAAACATAAAAGGCTAGTGTTTAATTCACTCGAGAGTTGGCTCTAATACCAACCTGTCATACCCCTAATTTCCACGTATAACCCGGTGGGCCCGGTTGGGGAATATCGTGACGTAAGTTGATATCATCATTACCAAGCAATACAATAATACACAGCGGAAGTCTGGATAATTACTATTACAAATGTTTGAATGTTCAAAGTTCAAAAATATAATAACACAACGCTTGTAACTAGATCCACAGGCGGATCGAAATGTGAATACAAAAGGAAACTTGACAGACTAAGGCCTTCTAAGCAAAGGGTTGCAATTCCTCTTAAGCTTCGCCGAGCACTTCCAGTCTAACTACGTATACTTGTCACCTGCGCTTAGTCTTTTGAAATACGCCAGTTTTCACTGGTAAATACGTTTAACAGACTCATTTTGAAAACATTTCGAAAACATTTGGTGTACACAATGGTACTTTGTTTTATAAATAACTTGGGATAAATAATTTCATGTTATCAGTTTTACATGCTAATAATACATTTAGAGCCCGAAAACTATGCCGGGATCATGATTAATCGACACACCACTTTAACCCCTTTAATAGGTGCACCCCTAATGGGTCATAATTTTAATTTAGCATCTGATGGGTGTATGCCTATACCCCGTGCTTAGGTCGTGGTCATTTACAATTAAATGAGCCGTGGGTATCCAGGACACGATCGTTTAACCCCCAAATGTTTAATATTAAGCAATACGAATTAAAATGGATTATTTGAATTCCCGACTCATTGGTCTTTGATCCCATATCCAACCATGCGGTATTAGTATACCGTATCCCAAGCCCGTATAAGGGAAAATAAGTTAAAGTATTTACCTGGCTTGCAAAGTCCTAGTAATAAGAAAATAAGCAAAGCACAGCCGTAATCAAAATAAACTAGCTTGGCGACAATATACCGGAAGTCTCTAGTCTGGAATAGATGGTATTGTTAACCGATTAGTTAGCTAGCGGGTCTTTATTTGGTCATTGACCTAGACCGGCTAACTTAAAATAAAGATAACGGTACAAAGCGCTAGATTAAACGGTGACCGGAAAAGAATGTATCTTGGACCCGACAAGTACTAGGACTTGTATAATATGGGTACTCTTTTTACATTCTGGAATATGAGAGTATTTTGATATGGTTAAACCCGTTTCGATTAAATTACGTAAACTAGTCACGTAGGCTTAACCGTACACATATAAGCGAAACTGGGTAACCGGGTGAGTCCTACACAAGTTCCATATGCCATTAATTTTAAAATATGTTATTATAACAGTAGGTTATTGATATGACGGTCCGTTATGGTTTTAAAGTAAATTATGCCTTTAAGGGTATTTTCATCATTTATAAAATGTAAAAAACGAGCTTATATGTGAACTGATGTTATTAATATAAACATTATGTAAAAATAACTATTTTATGGTGTTATATCAATAGGACACAAATTATATGCGTGGTTTATAGTTTAAGACCAAACTATGTCCCGAAAGGGTAATTTGGTCATTTCACATATAATTGATAACTTATTTGGGAATCTGAGTTTGGGACATATACCTACTGTTAATAATTTGAAAATATGTTTTGAAATCAGTAGGTATCAAGTCTCAATGCTCCAATATGGTTTTAAACCACATTATGCGCCGAAACGGCGATTAAGTCGCTAAATGACGATTAAACGGTATTTAAGTAAAACTGTTGTTGAGACCAGGTTTGTTTAACCAAAATATGTTAATACATATATTATATTAGTAAGAATAAGGTTTTGGTTCATAAAAATGTTTAAAACTCATTTTAAGCGCCGAAAGGGCGATATCGTCATTTAAGGACATAATGTGTAAACTAGAGATTAAACTCAGTTTGCTACCTGAATAAATATCCCAAATAACCTTAATAATGATATTATGTCAGTAGGAATAGAGTTTTGATAAAAGTTTAGGTTTAGACCATTTTATACGTAAAAGTGCGTTTTAGGCATATTTAACGGATGCTTGCATAATGACTCGGACTACTATACGACCATGTCCTATAACTCCAGAGGGTTATAGTATACTATAACATGGTCATAATTCAACTTAGGGACAGAAGCTAATGTTGCTAAATCGGGTCAGAACTGGAAGTCAAAGCAAAAGTCAAATTTTGCGACTTTTGGTTGCGAACCGACCTTAGACCTGGAATTGACGAGCCGAACATGTTCCTACATGTTCTTATGATTATTACCAAGTTATTAGAGTGTCAAAACAGGTTTTATAACATCTACATTGCTAATTATGATTTTATTTCAAAACTGACCCGTTTGACTTTTTATTAACATAACTTTGACCCGTCAATTGACCAAGCAAATGTGGTAATCAGGAGGTGTCCTCTTGAGGGATTAACACCTACCTTATTACGATCACGTAGCCATGTTCATTACGAACATTGGCTGGACCATAATGGTCTTAGCTCAAAGTCAAAGCGTGTTTACGTCAACACTTTGACATTGACTTAAAACTTAATAAAACTGAAAGGAGAGGGTTGGAACACTTACTAGCGAACCAAAGATGACTAAGAGACTCAGAGGAAGTCCCCAAGAAGCTCAGGAACCTCCAAGTGAACAATAGAGAGAAGAAGAGAAGGATGAGCAAATTGGGAGCTCACCTATGGTTGCTATTTATAGCAATGGGGAATGCATAGGATCAAGACAGGTGTTGGGGGATGATCCCAGATGAGAACAAGTGTTTAGGGACGTGTTAAGAGCAAGAGATGAGTGGCATTTGCGGCAAGGTGGCATACATGGCAGGCTGACATGCAACCTGTCGCTGGCGACCCCTTACGGACCGTAAGGGTCATGCCTTGCGGTCCGTAAGGACCTCTGGCGCCCACTAATTTTGAATGGTTATGGACCGTAACCATTGAGGCTTGCGGTCCGTAACCGCCTTACTGAAACGATCATTTTGATTGCCTTACGGTCCGTAACCATTGATGGTTACGGTCCGTAAGGACTTCCCAGAGATGAAATTTTTAGAAACTTGCCACTTTGATCCCTCGACTTTTTCTGATGCTCGTTCTGACGCAGTTAATTATGTGGAATTATGTTTTATGTGTGTTATGTATATTTGTTTATGTTACGGTTATAATCGATATCACAACGCTCTCACACGCACGAATCGCTAAAACACACTAATACATCAATTATAACGCTTAATACAACTATCTAATACGAACCGAATCGCCGAACGAACTCGTAACGCGGAACAATCAAACAAAACTTGGCCTACTGGTCAAGTTCGGCCGAACTTGTATATCACAAGTTCGCCCGAACTTGCCTAAGCCACTTAAATCTTTCATAAGACAGAAGTCCGCCCGGACTTGTATTAAAAACCTAAAGAAATCAACAAGTTCGCTCGAACTTGTTGTCTACTCTCACATTTCCATCTCACCTATAAGTACTCAGCTCCATTCTCTCATTTGAACTTGCTGCAAGTTCGCCCGGAGCTCTCAAAACTGAAACCCTTTGTTTTCTAAGTAAGATTCAACCGGTTTTCAACTACAACAACGTTCAACAACAATTTTCAACGATTTTGCACAAGGCTCTGCCTTCGTTTTCATCAAATCTCGTCTGTTTTTACGAAATTTTCATCTTTTTATACAAAACTCCTCTTTTTCACTCAGATCTACTCTTAGATCTGAGTAAAACCTTTTAAAACATTGATTTTTACACAATATTCGGACTACTGACGTATGTTTCGTTCACTTTTGAGTGGAACAAGGTGTTGTCAAGCAAGATCTCAGATCCGGGAGCACAAGGACGAAATCGTCACTTTACACAAGCTGGACTAACCCGTACGAACCATCAAGTTCGCCCGGATTAGCCCGAGTTTCTGTAAAATGGCTAAACTCGCTCCAAAAAGACCTCTCCAGCCTAAGTTTTACTCAGTGGCTTAAGGTTGGAGGGATGAACACTCGATTTCCCCAGCAAACGGCGCAAAAACGAACGATTTGGATGCCAAAACCATCAAGTTCGCTCGGAATACACCAAGTTCGCTCGAACTTGTCACCAGATTGGTGACTAAGTTCGCCCAAACTTGGTCTCCCACGTCAAATCTTCAAAAATGGCACAAGTTCCCCCAAACTCTGTCCAATTCTCAAGAGAATTAGACAAGTTCGCCCGAACTTGTCCTCCTCAGATAGCAACCTTACAAGTTCGTCCGAACTTGTATGGAAACATACAAGTTCGCCCGAACTTGACTCATAACTCAACAGGTTTCTCACAAGTTCGCCCGAAGTTGTATGGAAACATACAAGTTCGACCGAACTTGTTCTCTGCCCAATCTCAACTTAACCGTTTCAGCAATTCGGAAGACTGATGCACTTCTGTTCGCTTACAGGATGATCCGGCACTCTCCGCATATCCTCTCAGATCTCGAATCTCTCCCAAAAACGCACCAACAGTGAGTATACTTGAACCCTTTTACGCTTAAACGCACTTTTGGGTGTCACATATGTTCCTATATCAAAACACATCACGCAACCCAAATGCTTATTCGACATCCCGCTTATACATGACTTTACGTGAAATCTGCTGAATTGTATGTATTGCTTGATTGCTTGTACGCCACCCTTAAAATGATAGTATAGTAGAGGTTGACTCGCCACCCGGAGGCCCGGGGTGGTTAAGGCTCACACTTTTATTTCGCATTTATTTTCTCTTTTTAGGATGTGAACGCTTGTTCGCATGCCTCGATCAATCGCGGTTTGTTGGTTTGCATGAATCTAAGTAGTTACATCATTCACAACTATTACGTATGTCATGCGGTGTATGCTAAACGCTTTTATATCTATATTGTATGCAAAACTCGTATGCTCACCTTTACTTAATTGTATTGACGTTTTATTTTAACATATGTGGCAGGTTGAGGATTTATAGCTTTGGATGCTTAGTTTTAGGATTTTGTTTAGAAAATTATGTAATAAATCTAGGGAAGATCGGATCGGATTTATATATTTAAGAGATTATCTTGGATTGTAATGATTATTTGAAGATTGTATGAGTTTGATAGTATGGGATATTAAATGTTGATTATTGTCTTTAAAATGATTGTTTTGGAATCTCTTGATCAATCTGATTCGCCTAGTGCCACTACCCCGATGTTTCCGCCATCGGTTGGGGTGTGACAGATTGGTATCCGAGCCATAACTATAGGGAAATTAGGTAGAATTGCCATGTTTTTCCTTAGACTATAGTTAGGATACCAAATCAGACTGTTACGCATCGATTAAACGCCAAAAACAAATACGAACAACAAGTTCGCCCGAACTTGTGGTGACAAGTTAGCTCAAAGTTCATCAAGTTCGCCCGGACTTGACCAAGTTCGTTCGAACTTGCCTGTCCCTCAACACTCAAACAAGTTCGCCCAGGGTTCGACAATTCCGTTCGAACTTGACATCAGACAAATGCCAAGTTTGCCCGAACTTGATCAGAATCCTTCGGCACGAACTTTTAAACATTGCTTTTCCTAAAGCAACCACAACACACGCTGAACAACGCTCGTATCACACAAAACGAATGATCAAGTCGAGAATAGGTGTGAAAACCAAGAACTCTCGATGAGATCGTTCACTCCGCGCATACTCTCTCGCACGAGATACCTTCGTTGAGTTAGGAGTGATATCCAAACCTTGACAGAAATCTCCATATCTATCTAGTGGAACTCCGAATTGATCGGTAAGCATAGCCACAACTAGGAATGATGTTGTTAAGTTAGGGGTGAAACCCGCATCTTAATAACTAGTTCCACTCTTTGATTTTCAATCTCACCAAAGTCTCGATTATTTCAATGACTCGGAACACGACGTAACTGGAAGGATAAATGCCGTTAACCGTTGTTCGGCGAGAGCATTTGTCTATTAGGTCAAATCGTGTGTCCGAACTCAGAGAATTTTCGAATCACTTTGGGTAGTCAACGTCTCAAAACCCAGGACGCTCCCAATTGATTGAAGTCTATTATCGTCGATTTTACGCATCATCGAGTTTATTTATCATTTATGTGTTTAAATTTTGAGATATTCGATTTCTTGCCTTATCGATTTCTCGATTTATCGCTTTTACGCTCCATTGAAATATGCACTATTCGCACAAATCTCGTAATCTAAAACACTAATTAATTCACCAACCAAACTAATCTCGCAACTCGCTTACGCCCATGAGGGCATGTGTGCCTCATGCGTGGTATTACTCGCTTATATATCGCATCTCGAACGCGCTACGCTTTACTTATAAGAAGGTGAATACATGCAAAGTATATGCTTACATGAATTATGTGACAACGTGCTTACGTGCTATGTGCTTATGTGCCTACGTGTTTGCCTGCCTACGTGTTTACTTGCCTATGTGTTTATGTGCCTTGTATGAATAATAATAATAAATATTTTAAAATAAACCTACTATAATCGAATCTCATCCAATCGAATCCTTCAATGTAGATGTCTTCAATGGGATCGCACACCAGAAGGAACCATCAGAGCAGCCAAGCTGACAAGCGCATCACATCATTAGTGGCTAAGGAAATGGCCAAAGTGATCCCACAAATCGTCAGCGAGATCCAAGCTGCCAGCAGCAACACTTCTGTGGACTCCAAAGCCGACCCACCAAAGACATCCTTTAGTGTCAAGCAGTTCAAAGCTTGTGGACCCCTCACTTTCTCAGGCATCAAAGGACCAAGTGCCATGTTCCACTGGTTTGATGCTATTGAGGTCACATTCCGTCAGAGTGGGTGTCCCGAACCCCTTCACACTATTAACGCTACCGGAGTTTTCCAGTCCAGGGCTCTCGACTGGTGGACTGCGGAGCGTAACAGGAGGGGGAACGATGAAGCCTACGGACTCGCATGGGAAGAACTTAAGGAAATAATGATCAAAGAGTTCTGCCCACCTCATGAGATTCAGAAGTTGGAAAATGAATTTTGGGGAATTAAGCAAGACGGACCTCGACAATGCTGGTTTAACAGCTCGATTCAAACAGCTGAGCATTATCTGTCCCGGTCAAGTTGACACGACCGAGAAAGCAATCAAGAAGTACATCAATGCTCTGCCCGATTTTGTCGCTGACTTTGTTCAAGCAGCACGCACTACTACTATCGAGGAGACCTACCAGTTAGCCGCATAGATCAATGACAAACGGGTTCAGTCTGGTTATTTCAAGAACAACAAGGTCGCAAATCAGGCCATTACCTAATCAGCAGCTCCTACTGATGAATCTCGAAGGGCAAAGAACAGTCGCCATGGTCGCAAGCGAGAAAACCCGAGCAAGAACTTTGCTCTTATTGCTCTAGCAAACCCTCAGCCGCTACAATCCGCAGCACCAAATGCACCGCCGGCAAAGCGTGCGGTATACTGGCCCGCATCCTTTGTTCTCAAAATGCACCTATCATCATGCAGTTAGAGGCAAATGTCGCTTCTGCACCAACTGCAATATCTACGGCCACTTTACTGTCAGTTGTCGTTCAGGCCTGCGCCAATCAGCTCCTCAGGCCCAGCAGCACCAGCTTTACTAGCTCCTCCCCAGGCCAATCAGCAGCAAGCTCCAAGGGCACGTGCCTGTTACATGTGCGGTGATCCGAATCATTTCAGTAATGTCCGCCCAAACAAACATGTGAAGCAGGAACAACAGCAGCAGCAGCCACAGCCACCACAGCCTCAGCAGCAGCAACAACAGGCTGAACGTGGACGAGCCTTTAATCTCAACCATCGCCAGGCTCAGAACGACAACAATGTTGTCAACGGTACGTTCCTCGTCAATGGTATTTATGCTTCATATTTATTTGATACTGGTGCCGATAATTGTTTTATATCGTTAGAATTTGAAAAGGTTTTAAAATGTAAGCGCGCTAAACTCCTAAAGATTTTCGATGTGGAAGTTGCCATCGAAAAACCGTCACCGTCACCTCCGTCCTACGTGGTTGTTCTCTCGATCTCAACAACCATGTCTTCTCGATCAATCTCATACCTATGCAGTTAGGTAGCTTCGATATCATAGTAGGCATGGAACTTCTTCGTGATAATCATTCTGAAGTTGTTTGCTTCGATAAGATGATTCGCTTCCCTCTCTCAAACGGTGATCAACTCCATGTCTATGGTGAAACTCCCTCAAAGAAGTTGATGCTTTTGTCATGTACTTGAGCACACAAATGTTTGCGAAAGCAATGTGTTGCTTTTCTAGCCCATATCGTGAACCCGGAGAAAGAAAAGAAGACTTTTAAATATGTTCCCGTTGTTCGTGAATTTCTGAAAGTCTTTCCCGACGACTTACCTGGTTTACCCCCTACTCTAGATGTTGAATTCCGTATAGATTTAGTTCCCGGTGCTACTCCCATTGCTAAAGCTCCTTATCGTCTTGCACCATCAGAAATGCGCGAGCTATCAAGCCAACTTCAAGAGCTTCTTGATAAAGGTTTCATACGCCCGAACACTTCGCCTTGGGCGCACCCGTTCTTTTCATGAAAAATAAAGATGGGGCGTTCCGAATGTGCATCGATTATCGTGAACTTAACAAGCTCACGATAAAGAACTGTTATCCTCTTCCCCGAATCGATGACTTATTTGATCAGCTTCAAGGTACTACTTGCTTTTCCAAGATCAATCTTCTTTCCGGTTATCATCAGTTACACGTATTGGAAGAAGATATTCCGAAAACCGCCTTTCGTACCCGATATGGCCATTTCGAATTCGTGGCCATGCCTTTTGGTCTTACCAATGCACCTGCGGTCTTCATGGATTTGATGAACCGTGTGTGTAAGGCTTTCTTAGATCGTTTCGTCATTGTGTTTATCGATGACATCCTCATCTACTCGAAGTCGAGAGACGAACACGTGCCCTATCTCCGTTTAGTCCTCGAACTTCTTCAAGGTAATCACCTTTATGCTAAGTCTCAAAATGTGAATTCTGGCTCAAAAAAGTCCAATTTCTCGGCCACATCGTTAATAGTCAAGGAATTCACGTCGACCCTGCCAAGATCGAAGCTGTCAAGAGTTGGATTACGCCGAAGAATGCATCCGAAATTCGTTCGTTTCTTGGATTGGCGGGCTACTACCATCGATTCATCACTGACTTTTCGAAAATCGCCGTTTCGCTTACCGCTTTAACTCATAAAGACAAGCCTTTTGTTTAGGATTCCAAACAAGAGGAAGCTTTTCAAACTCTCAAGCATATTATATGCGACGCTCCCGTACTCGCTCTTCCCAACGGAAACGACGATTTCGTTGTTTACTGCGATGCCTCTAATCTTGGTCTTGGTTGTGTTCTCATGCAATGAGACAAGGTTATCGCGTATGCGTCTCGACAACTCAAGATCCACGAAAAGAACTACACAACCCACGATCTCGAACTCGGTGCAATTGTTTTTGCATTGAAGATATGGCGACACTACCTTTACGGTACTAAGTGTACAGTCTTCACCGACCATAAGAGCTTACAACGTATCTTCACTCAAAAGGAACTGAATATGCGCCAACGCCGATGGGTTGAACTTCTCAATGATTATGATTGCAAGATACGCTAACATCCCGGCAAAGCAAACGTAATCGCCGATGCTCTAAGTCGACGAAGCTATGTGTATAGTGTTCGTGACTCTCAAACTTTGAATGATCTCGAAATCATGATTTGCTCCGCTCAATTCGCTTGTTTTAACGAGAATACCTTGGAGGAAGAAATGAAATGTGGTGCCGAAACTTAGCTCGTTGTTAAACCTAACGGTATCTATTACTATCTCGATCGCATTTGGATTCCCAGCCGTGATAACCTTCGTGAACTGCTAATGACTGAAGCTCATAAATCTCGATACTCCATTCATCCCGGAGCCGACAAAATGTACCAGGACCTTCGTCCTAAGTACTGGTGGCCGGGCATGAAAAAGGATATCACCGTTTACGTCTCGAAGTGCTTAACCTGCTTGAAGGTTAAAGCCGAACATCAAAGGCCCTCTGGCTTACTCGAATAACCCAAAATCCCGATGTGGAAGTGGGAGAGTATAGCTATGGATTTCATTACGAAACTTCCCCGCACTTCCTCTAGTCACGATAGCATCTGGGTTATCGTTGATCGTCTCACCAAATCTGCGCACTTTATTGCTATACGAGAAGACTTTAAGGTCGAACGATTAGCCCAAATCTATACCGACGAAGTCATTTGTCGACACGGAACGCCTCGTGACATCATCTCTGACCGCGACGGTCGCTTTACCTCACGTCTCTGGGAGACTTTTCAATCCGTCCTCGGTACTACTCTCAATCTAAGTACCGTCTTTCACCCTTAAACCGACGGTCAGACTGAGCGCACGATTCGCACCCTTGAAGACATGCTTTGTGTGTGCATCATAGATTTTGGTGGTAATTGGGATACGCATTTACCTTTAATTGATTCTTGTACAATAATACTTATTACACAAGCATTCAAATGGCTCCTTTTGAGGCGTTGTATGGAAGAAAATGTCGATCACCTATTGCATGGCACGAGATCGGCGAAGCACAAATCACCGTTCCCGAGCTGATTCAAGAAATGACAGACAAAATCCTCCAGATCAGAGACAGTCTCTTGAAAGCTCAGAGTCGTCAAAAGAGTTATGCCGATAAACGCCACAAGCCCCTGCAATTCAAAGTAGGAGATCACGTTCTCTTAAAGGTTGCACCTTGGAAAGGAGTGATCCGCTTTGGGAAGAAAGGAAAGCTAGCGCCGCGATACGTAGGACCCTTTAAGATTCTGGAAAGGATCGGCAGAGTGGCCTATCGACTCGAACTACCGGCGAAACTTATAACGTTCATCCGACTTTCCACGTGTTTAACCTCAAGAAATGCCTCGCCGAGTTCACTTGGGAATTGGAAAGTGACATGAAGGCTAAGTATCCACATCTCTTTGTTACGACCACTACTAAAATTTCGGGACGAAATTTCGTAAAGTAGGGGAGACTGTAACAACTCCAATTTTCGTTGTTATCTTTTTCTTTTATTTACCGTTGTATCTATCATTTGTAATCCGGAGATTTTTTATAAGAAAGTTATGTTAATTAAATTATGTTTGTTACAGCTATATCACATCTAGTCGCTTAGTAAACGCATCGCTAATTTAATCGCAATCACAAGTAGTTATGCTACTATACGAGTCGAGTGAGTTATTGTTTAATAAACACGTGTGCCATCGCATCGCTTATCTCATCGCATCGCAAAACGCAGTTAATTATGTGGAATTATGTTTTATGTGTGTTATGTATATTTGTTTATGTTACGGTTATAATCGATATCACAAACGCTCTCACACGCACGAATCGCTAAAACACACTAATACATCAATTATAACGCTTAATACAACTATCTAATACGAACCGAATCGCCGAACGAACTCGTAACGCGGAACAATCAAACAAAACTTGGCCTACTGGTCAAGTTCGGCCGAACTTGTATATCACAAGTTCGCCCGAACTTGCCTAAGCCACTTAAATCATTCACAAGACACAAGTCCGCCCGGACTTGTATTAAAAACCTAAAGAAATCAACAAGTTCGCTCGAACTTGTAACAAGTTCACCCGAACTTGTTGTCTGCTCTCACATTTCCATCTCACCTAATACTCAGCTCCATTCTCTCATTTGAACTTGCTGCAAGTTCGCCCGGAGCTCTCAAAACCGAAACCCTTTGTTTTCTAAGTAAGATTCAACCGGTTTTCAACTACAACAACGTTCAACAACGATTTACAACGATTTTGCACAAGGCTCTGCCTTCGTTTTCATCAAATCTCTTCTGTTTTTACGAAATCTTCATCTTTTTATACAAAACTCCTTTTTTTCACTCAGATCTGAGTAAAACCTTTTAAAACATTGATTTTTACACAATATTCAGACTAATGACATATGTTTCATTCACTTTTGAGTAGAACGAGGTGTTGTCAAGCAAGATCTCAGATCCGGGAGCACAAGGACGAAATCGTCACTTTACACAAGCTGGACTAACCCGTACGAACCATCAAGTTCGTCCGGATTAGCCCGAGTTTCTGTAAAATGGCTAAACTCACTCCAAAGAGACCTCTCCAGCCTAAGTTTTACTCAGTGGCTTAAGGTTGGAGGGATGAACACTCGATTCCCCAGCAAACGACGCAAAAACGCAAGATTTGGATGCCAAAACCATCAAGCTCGCTCGGAATACACCAAGTTCGCTCGAACTTGTCACCAGATTGGTGACTAAGTTCGCCCGAACTTGGTCTTCCACGTCAAATCTTCAAAAATGGCACAAGTTCGCCCGAACTCTATCCAATTCTCAAGAGAATTAAACAAGTTCGCCCGAACTTGTCCTCCTCAGATAGCAACCTTACAAGTTCGCCCGAACTTGTATGGAAACATACAAGTTAGCCCGAACTTGCCTCATAACTCAACAGGTTTCTCACAAGTTCGCCCGAACTCGTATGGAAACATACAAGTTCGCCTGAACTTGTTCTCTGCCCAATCCCAACTTAACCGTTTCAGCAATTTGGAAGACCGATGCACTTCTGTTCGCTTACAGGCTGATTCGGCACTCTCCACAACTCCTCTCAGATCCCGAATCTCTCCCAAAAACGCACCAACAGTGAGTATACTTGAACCCTTTTACGCTTAAACGCACTTTTGGGTGTCACACATGTTCCTATATCAAAACACATCACACAACTCAAATGCTTATTCGACATCCCGCTTATACATGACTTTACGTGAAATCTGCTGAATTGTATGTATTGCTTGATTGCTTGTACGCCACCCTTAACAGATAGTATACTAGAGGTTGACCCGCCACCCGGAGGCCCGGGGTTGTTAAGGCTCACACTTTTATTTCGCATTTATTTTCTCTTTTTAGGATGTGAACGCTTGTTTGCATGCCTCGATCAATCGCGGTTTGTTGGTTTGCATGAATCTAAGTAGTTACATCATTCACAACTATTACGTATATCATGCTGTGTATGCTAAATGCTTTTATATCTATATTCTATGCAAAACTCGTATGGTCACATTTACTTAATTGTGTTGACGTTTTATTTTAACATATGTGGCATGTTGAGGATTTATAGCTTTGGATGCTTAGTTTTAGGACTTTGTTTAGAAAATCATGTAATAAATCTAGGGAAGATCGGATCATATTTATATGTTTAAGAGATTATCTTGGATTGTAATGATTATTTGAAGATTGTATGAGTTTGATAGTATGGGATATTAAATGTTGATTATTGTCTTTAAAATGATTGTTATGGAATCTCTTGATCAATCCGATTCGCCTAGTGCCACTACCCCGATGGTTCCACCATCGATTTGGGTGTGACACATGTGCCATGCATGCAAAAGTAGATTGGTAATTTACCACCTCTATCATATCATATTTGTTTATCTCCTTCAGTTCTTATCTTTCTTCCCAAAAATTCTATGGTTTTACCATGGGAATTCCACCTCACAACGAATTTTCTTATAGCAATCGGTTCGATAACGGCGATAAAATTAAACTCTAAATAAAACGGATAGATCTAACGGTCTCTTGTGATACAAAAACACCACACAAGAAAACGATTAGGGCAAACTAAATGAGAATCAAGATACAGATACACCACTTGATTCTAATCTAGGCTCCAAGAACACCATTCAAGTTGCCACACTTGAACTAGCATGGAAGAATTAATTACTCTCAAAATCTATTGAGAAAATTAACACACAAATTTCAGACTCATAAGCTCACTGCCTTACTTCATTCGATTAGTACATATATTAAAATACAATTACAAATACTCGACCACTACTCCCATTATCCTTCTTCTTGGGTTTTACTAACTAAAATAAAAATGAAAGACATGTTGGAAAAAAGTTAAAAATATTAGATGAAATAAACGTGACTTAAGGGATGGCTATAATTCTCTCTGTCTTCGAAAAAAAGTTTGTCCTCAAACTTGGGACAATCGCATCCACACAAAACGTTGTATCTCGCATGGAGGGAGTTCAAGCGGTATTTCCAATACGTATCCAGTGATGCATATCTTGAAATTAAACCCAAATTTACCCGGACTCTGCAATGGGTGTTGTACAACTTGAAAGGAAATTTTGGTTACATGGAAATTGTAAATGTGTGCGACTTCAGTCCGTCTCCAAATCTGCATAAGTCCTTCATTGTTATATTCAAAATCATAACCTGCAATTAGATTTACCTTGGTTTCCTTCAGTTGTAACTTCAGCTCAACGTCACATTCATCTTCATTTTCTGGTTTGTTTGGGTGTGTAGATATTGAAGTGACAAAAACTTCATGTTCCTCTTTGGTACATGCAACATTTTCATCAATGAATCTGACCTCCACTTCTTTTGATTCATCTTCTTGATCGATAATCCCATAAAGAGCTCGCTCAACAAATAGACACTCCTCTTCATTAGGAACAAGTCCGTAGTCATCATATCAAGGTTCAACTTGTTGGTGATGAACCGTGATGAGTAGCTTCTCAATCCGATCTTGTAGGGACTTCATTTTTAGCCTAAAAACAAAGTCATGAAACTAAACAAAGTCATGAAACTGGTGTTGGAGGTCTCGAACTTGTTGTTCCAAGGATTTGTTTTCATTAGCCATCATCCTTCTTCTTTTTTCTTTTTGAAACTAGATAGTATGTGAATGTAGAGGTGTAGGAGTCGAGACGGATCGCTTCGGATCTGAAACAAATGACAACAATCGGTTCGATACAGCTATAAAATTAAACTGTAAATAAAACAGATAGATCTAACGGTCTCTTGTGATACAGAAACACCACACAAGAAAACAACTAGGGCAAACTGAACAAATACACCACTTGATTCTGATCTAGGCTCCAAGAACACCATTCAAGTTGCCACACTTGAATTAGCATGGAAGAATTAATAATTCTTAAAATCCATTGAAAAAATTAATACAGAAATTTCAACCTCATAAACTCACTGCCTTGCTCTATTCGATGAGTACATATATAAACTACAATTACAATAACCGACCACTACTCCTATTATCCTTGTTAATGGGTTTTACTAAATCAAATAAAAAATGAAAAAGCACATGTTGAAAAATAAACAAACTGCAGGAAACATAGATTCATGCAAATGAAAAGAAAAACACAAAAATATAACTTAAAAATATAGATGAAATAAACGTGACTTAAGGGATGGCTATCATTTTCTATTTCACATTAGGTTCACACTCTCTAAAAATGGTGGCCCCCAATACCTCCCGTAGCCACATTCATCGCTAATACATGTTCATTGCTCGGATTTATGTGACATAATATATTAGCTAGGATTTATGTTTACAATATTATTTGTAACAAATTTAATAAACAAAACAATTTATAAAATGTAGTTAGGCTGGTGAAATTACCTTGCTACCCTCATGTGATAAGCATGTAAGGCTATTAACTGAGTTTTTGGATGGCAATTAGTGAGATGGACAAGAACGTACTGTAGCAAACTATTGAAATAAAAGTCAGTGAATGAAACTCGTTTTATAAAGGTCCTAGTCCATAATTTGGGTCCAAAGAAATAACAAAAAATCTAATTTAGTCTGAATCATTCTTAAAAATATCAAACACGCAACATAAGCCTTAAACAAATACGAACCATACGAAACACATTTAAACTTTGACATCGTCATCTTAAGTTACTTGGCTTCGTCTCAGCATATCTTTGTTTTGCATTCATAGCTTTGTTGTTTTTTAAGTAATATTGCTTGTGGTGGTTTAAGTTGAGTTTCAACAAAATATACATGATTGACATGGTTGCATCACGGTGCATGCATACACTTACAGTCTTATATAATTAATCATAAGCCACATAAACTTTGGTAATGGAATATCAATAATTGTTAAATAACAAAATAACCATAATCTTAGACATGATTTGTTGTCAGTGGAATACTTGATGTAAATGAAATGTTGGTGGAAGAATTGTATAATGACTTACTAAAGAAGTAATAAGATTATGTAGAAACCCTTTACAAAATGGTATCGGTTTTATAAAGTAATTATTATTGTCAAAGGTGGTAACTGGTAAGAAGACCTTGTGATAGTTTAAAAGATAAAAACAGGTTTAGGTGTGAGTGAATCAATAACCGGGATTTAAAAATGCACTTGAAAATCGCCGATACAATTGCAAAATCGTCAAGTAGCGGATTCATCTCATTTGACATGAGTTGAAAATACTGAAATGCACTTGCGAGTGCAGAATGATACATCATAAGTAGGGGATTCATCTCATTTTGACATTGTTCATGTGAAAGGTATAATAGATAAATAAGTAACTGGTAATTACATTTCCTTCTCAAATGATAAGTAGTCAAAATAATATTAAGAATTATTTGAATTGATACATTTGGCAAGTTACATGTCATGTGGTATATTTGATAGGAAGTGTAAGTTTCTTTTAAAGTAAAGGGAAGTATACCCAAATAGGCAAATATACTTTTATGAATTTAACAAACAATTACATATCATCATCATCATCATACTCATCATGATCATACTCATACTCATACTCAGTAAATCCCACCAATAGCAAAACTAAGGTAGGGTCTGAGAAGGGTAAGATGTAGACAATCTTACATCTGCTAACAGTGAGACCCCCGACTCGATACTGATAGTAGTTTTGCATCAAGCCTTTGATATAAAGGCACATAACACTCAACAATCGGGACAAAGACCGACTAGTGCATGTACTCCTTTGTTTTTCGGCTATCCACGCCACCACATGATGCATGATTAACCGTCCGCCACTTTTAACGATATTTTCACGAAATAAGTAAAATCACGTTAAAATTAGTGCAATTTCATTTTTCTCCTCCGAAAACTCACACATATATACATTATATGTGCACACCACAAGCGGGACGTATTAACAAATTAACAAACAATTACATAACACAACTTTATACTTTCCTGGGCATGCTGACATGCCCCAAAGAAAAAGATTTAAAGCCCAAAAGCAAAACTAGTAGTTGGGCCCTAAACACTTGGAGTAAAACCCGGCCAGGCTCCTAACTATTTGATACTTATTTGTAGGAGTGTGCATGGGTCGGTTTTTGCCTAAAACCATAACAATAGCCGCAATATCGGTTAATGGATAACCATAACCATAACCGAGCGGTTATGGCGGTTATGGTTAACCGGTTTTGATGGTTATAGCGGGTTGGTTGTGAGTGGTTAACCGTGTATTTAGCCTAACTAAAAATAGCTTATTTTTTTTAAACATGGAATAAATTGTTATTGCATATTTGTATATATTAGTATATTACATAGTATAAAAATACATATAATCTATAATATTCATACAAATTATTATCGAATATTCAAATAAAGTGATATGATATATTCCATAAATTCAAATAAACATTCAACCAAATCTATAATATTCATACCAATTATTATCGAATATTCAAATAAAGTGATATGATATATTCCATAATTTCAAATAAACACTCAACTAAAACCACAAAAGGATATGAAAAACCAATAAATACTAAAAATCTTCGGTAAAAAAACATCAAATATTACAAATATGGTGAAAAGTTCTAAATTTTACAAAGATTTATTACATGTCGGTTCGGTTCGGTTATGGTGGGTATGGAAACATTGATAACCATAACCGACCCGCTACTGTTTTCAAAAAAAACCATTAACCGACCCATCGGTTTTTGATTTGGTTCGGTTTTGTCGATTAATTTTGTTATGGTTCAGTTAATTCGGTTTTTTGCACACCCCTACTTATTTGGCAATTTTGTATTTGTCATGATCCAAGAGAAAAAAAAAGGTTACAAGATTCCAAAACACCGATTACACCTTTCTTTATTAGATTTCCGATATGACCAGCATGCAGAGAACGATGTAAGTCTTCAACAATCAATTTTGGGCCACCATGCTCGAACTACACCAATAACCGTTGAAATCCACTTTAACTAGCCAACGCTATAGGTGCACATACCAGTTAATCAGTTTTTTCATATTAATTATTAATCGAACCTGTTTTTTTTTTTTAAATAATAGATTTTAATAATTCAAACTATTAGCTGTTGGCCGGCAACGGTTCCAACTTGGTCTCACGTTTTCACATATTGTAAACTAATGGATCTTTACTAACAGAACCCTAATTTCTTTTTGTCCCCTTATACTTTTCGGTTTAGTAAAGGTCCATTAGTTTACAATATATGAAAAATGTGGGATCACCACTGGTTATTTTGAAGTTGAAACTGTTTCCGGCCAACGGCTATAGTTAGGATTATTATAATCCATTATTCATTTTTTTTACAATTTTTGCCAAACACCGGTTAGTTAAATAACTGATTCAAGCATCTTAAATAACCTAACCTATGTAACCAGTTTGAGGGTCCTAAAAACGGTTCTTTCGAACCTAAACCTGTTATTCATATAACAATTTTTGCCAAACACCTCATTATTATGGTAGACAAGATATGGAGCCACCACACTTTTTGTTGCTGGAAATAAGAGATTTTTCTCTTACCGGCCATATCTACAGTCCTACTTTTCTATCTTTTTCATTGCAGATCTAGATTCAAGAGGAAGAACAATGTGTGATTCTCAAACCTCTTAGAGAAAGCGGTTCAACCACTCCCGCGGTGATTCTGTGTTTCTTCAAATTTGAAGTTAGTTTCGATTTTGGTTATTAATTGGTTACTGATATAATAACAGGATTTTTTTTTCAACTCTAGCTGACGCTTTTTAAGTTGTTGGTTTTCTTCCCAATAGTTCCATCCTTTATAACAATAACCAAACTGAAACCAATTTATATATACTCTATTTTTCATCATTGCTGTACAATGTTACTTGTAAGTTGTGCAAGAACAGTTAGGCCACCCGGGTTGGATACTAGTTTATGCGTGATGGAAATGTTCAACGCGTGAACAATAGCAAAAGACCACCGCCACCCCATATATTTCACTCGTGGAAGTTAAATCGCGTTAAACTTTTGATGCGTTAGGTTTTGAATGTTGCGAGGGAAATTGTTGGTTGGGTGGAAATTGTTGGGTGTGGTGGTGAGTGATGGACATTTCCACTAAAAAATATTGTAAGTGATGGAATAAAGCTAAATGACGTGGCGGAACTTGATTGGAAGTTGTGAGTGATAAATGGGTGGTGAGTTAGGCTGATGGGTATGGGGCTCGGTCTTGGCCCGGCGATGCCCGGCGCCGCCCCGGAACACCGCACCCCTAGGCCCGGCTTCGGCACTCCCGGCCAATACCTGCCGCCCTTGCCATGCCACATTTCACCAATTTCAAAAAATTTGACCGTTGTTCAAATGGCTAATTTAAAAAAAAAGTTTTTTTATTTACTTTAAATACACAAACTCCCCCATTTTTAAACCCCATTCTACCAAATTCTACCCATTCTTCTCATCAATTTTTTAAATCCTTCATCTCTTTTAAAAAAACATGAATCCCTTCAACCCTTTCAACCCGAACAACCCCAACCCGAACCCGAATCCGAATCCTAACATGTTTTCGACGCAAGGCTATACTCTGGTTATCGACCCTTCATGGGCGAACCCGCAATTTACGTTTTCGGGATTCCAACAATCACCGAACGCGTTCCATTCAATATCTCAAGTCCAACAAATGCATCAATTTCAAGTATCCGCTCTTTGAATCCCAACCTCAATCATCGCCGGTTTTTAATTATGTAGTTTTTAATTTTGTAGTGTTTTTATAAAACTAAACTAATAAAAAATAAAAAATTATTTAATAT